>JAJPCS010000410.1:308773-332273 GCA_021164005.1 Willisornis vidua nigrigula | reverse complement strand
TTTATTTTCCCCAGACAAATGTTCTAACTGCTCCAACATCCTTTTCCAAATTTAAGCAATATAAGCCTTCTGTACCTTCACCAGACTCTTGTGAAAGAAGGGGGAAGTTTGAGTCCATCTAGAGACACCTGAACTTGGCAAACTAAACCAGCCTGACATGGTCAGAGGGGAGGAACAGCCACTGAAACATTTCATATTCAGGAGTCCTTTTCCTCAGCTTAAAAAAAGCCAAAGACACCCCAAACATCCCAGAGTGATATTACAGATGCCACAGAACACCCTGAGCTGGAAGGGAGCTACAACAATCATTGAGTCCAACTCTTAATGCAAGAGAAACTTTAAAGCAAAAACCTCAATGGTATTTTTTAAGACTTAATTTAATATATAAATCTTAGTTATTTCAATATTTAGGGGTTTTATGATGTGCTTTCAGCTTACATGGAATTATTCACTGTAAGTGCTGTCTCTTTCAACTGGAATATCAACAGCCTTTTCCCCATCTTTGAATATCAAACTGAAAAAATTCCCCTGTTGAACCATGTGAACATTTTTCTTGATGTTTTCCAGATTGTGCCATAGATTTTATTAGAATTTTTATTTTGTTTTTAGTCTAAGAACAAGAAGGCTTTTTATGGGTGTTATAGAGGAGTTTAAGCACTTATGTGGTAACAGGACCAATCCAGCAACCACAGAATCATGGAATGGTTTGGGTGAGAAGGGACCTTAAAGCCCATCCAGTGCCACCCCGTGCCATGGGCAGGGACACCTCCCACCATCCCAGGTTGCTCCAAGCCCTGTCCAACATGACCATCAGATCCTTCTTTTGTTCCTTCACTCCATGGGAAAGATGTTCCATTCTCCAAACTGGTTTAGGTTCAGTGTTGTTGACAAGTAGGACCAAGGTTTCCACTGGAGGTGCCTGTGAAAGTCCAACCTTCTGCCACATCATGGTCCACAATTTGGCCACAAACCCCTTCATCTTTTCTTTCCCTCCTGAATTATTACAGACCTACAGCTCACAGGATTTAGAATTCAAAACCTGCAGTGTCCCAGACTGATTCATGAGAAGGAAACAATTCTTTCTGAAAGGAAATAATGAAAATGTTTGATTGCTGGGGTGTTTTTTTATCTCAATGAAAACATTTTTATTTTAGCAGTATTAAATCTAAAGTGAGAGATTTGTATTCATTTCCATAACCTCAGTAGGCACATAATGAGATTATTTCTTCTATTTCCACAAACTAAAGAATTACTTGTGTCTTTTGCACATGTTCCTTGAGTTTTTCTTGGAAAAACAAGTAGGAAGCAAAATCCAGACATTTTCCAACTACATAAATTTATCTTTTTTAACTACAGGGTTAAGACAACTTTCTTTAAATATCCAGATGTCAAGAGCTATTAAATTAATCCAGGTTTACCCTGAAGAAGGTGAGCTCCTAACAAACTGACAGTGACAATTAATCCATGCCTTTGTATTTAAAAAGAACTTGATTCAGGGTTTAGGATGGGCTTAGTTGGGAGGACAGATGAGTTTTTTCAACTCATAAAAGGTGTTTAAAAATGTGAGGTCTTTATATGTCTAGAAATTGAGATGGAAAACATGGAGATGTAAAACAGCCCTGTCTTTGCTTTGTATCAGCTGAAGCCACAGCAGAATTAATTGCCTCTAAAACCTCTCATGTAAGCCTATTGCATTAATGATAAAGTAATTTTAATGCACTTCAATCTTATACTTTTCCCTTTTTTTCCTCCTGTGTATTTGGTACAAAGTACCTGAAAAACCTGCACAAATTATATTCAGTAAATGCAGCCACTGACTAGAATGCAGCATGATAATTAAAGCTCATTAATTAGTTTTTTATTTGCTCTCTAACCTCTTGCCAAGGAATGAGTAATCCTCCTAATCCTCCTCCAATAGCCATGTCCTACCATTCCATCTTCTAGGAAGTGTGGCAGAGCTGGATTTATTTCAGCATTCAAACCAAAATCAACCTAAAAATCACCCAGAAATGATTTTTCTGCCCTGAAACCTCCACTCAATATCCTTTCTTTTATTGCATTTATAATTCTCAAAGCAGTAGCTCAAGAGATTAATGACTTGTGTGTTGCTCAAGCCTTGAGGTAACAAAAGCTGATATGCCAGTCTTCAAAATAACAACACATCAAATAATTGAGAGATTTAGATGAGCCATTTTTTAATGTTTTCAGCTGGTTTTGCCACATAACAACGTCCTCTCATCACAGTTCTCTCACTGAAGTGAGATGAGAATTGTGTGAGACCATCACAGTTTATTTATGCCAAACATTTCCTCCTTGATCTTCCTATAATCATGGAATAGTTTGAGTTGGGAGGGAATTTTTAAGGACCTTGAGAGCACAGAGTAGGCTCAGACAACACAAAGAGAAGAAACATGTGCACAAAAAAAATGAAAATCATGTAGAAAGATCAACCTTTACTCAAGGAGGAACAGGTGAGAACGAACAGAAGAGAAGGTGCAGAGCAATCATGATCAATCATAAAAGAATGAGTCATCAATAGGGAAAGGAAGCAGCAGAATTGCTGCCTTTTGGATAATTTGGGTAATTCTTTGCCCTGAGAACTTTCCTGTTAAGCATCCAGCAAGCATCAGAAATTAGGGAATCCCCCTGGATAGACTGATTGCTACAGAACAGGAGAGACACTCAAGGCCCCTCGAGGCAAATTTGGTTTCATTGCATTATGGTAAACACAACTATATGTTTCAGTGTGAGCCCTAAAACACAGGGAAAATGTGGGGGTTTGTGGCATTTTCCCCCCTAAAACCAGTACTTATAAAATCCTGCATTATAGGTCTTTAGACTGTAGTTTTCCAATCCTATGTGCAGTGAGAAATAAATAAAACAAGAATTACACGTCATAGCTGAGGTCAGTTCAATATAAAGATATATTTGACTGTTTTTAGGGTTTTTATTCCAACCAAGGCATGAGTTGTGTTCAGTTACAGGGGAAAATAGAACATTTCCATGTGTCTTACATTACTTTCCTGTGAATAATCTCATGGCCAATGGTGTTGTTTTTACACCCCCATATCTTTTTCCCCCAGTACAATATTTTAAGTCAATATAGAACATAAAACTCTGCTAGAACACCAAGCTAGAATATTGTCTTATTGTTACATCCAATTAGAATAATTCTTATTCAATTAAGAGCTGCTGCACTGCTAGAGTTGGGAAGTAATTTGTTTTATTAAATTTCCTTGTGGAAAGGATGCATTTCCTGAAATCCTGAAGCCTTCCCAGAAAGTGTTTGGTTTTCCAGTACCTGGTGCCAAACCAGGCAGGATTGACCACACAGTTCTTGGCCACTGCATCTCTTCAACTCCTCACTGCCTTTTTTGTCTCAAGACAAAATTTCAATGCTCCTAAAGTCTCCACTAAAGAGCCCAAACCCTGCAAGTTTCTGTGTTAATGTGGACACCAGTTGGAAAATTTATATCCCCAAAGACTCAGGAGTGAAGGTTTTTTGTTTATTTTTCAGTGCTGTAGGATTGAAGCCCAACACAAACAGCTTTTTGGGGTCCAGTAGGAGACCCCTCACACTGCACATTACCAGAGTCAGAGGAGGCTGCAATTCAGTTCAGAAAGTCAAAATAAGTATTTTTTTTAAATTCCTAGACTGGCTTTTTAAAATGTGATTTGGGAATTAAAGACTCTCTCTAGTACAAAATCTTCCCATGGCACAGGATCATCGGTTCAGATACAAACACTTCTAAGTTTCTCAGTCCAAGTTGGTTATTCTCTTCATACACGACAGAACTTCAGAAATAATTACCCAAACTTCCTAAAGGAAGTAAAATAAAGGCAAAAGAAGTTCCTTAAGAGCCAGAAACTCTGTTATTCTTTCCCTTAAATTCAATAAGGAGCCAAGTTGAAAGTTTTTCTTCAAATTGAAAGAAGGCTCCTCTCAAGGCTTCTGCAGTTCAAGAGCTTAGTCTTTGACCTCTTCTTTCATGAAAAGCTTCAGTGCAGAGTTTTTAGGAAGAAATGAATTGCAAATCTGCTGTGATTATTTTTTTTTTAAGTCAGAAAACACTTCCTGTGCTTTAACAGAGGTGGTAATTTGCTTCTTGAGGAAAAAGCCAAGCAGATTACAAAACAACCGCATATTTGCAGTGAATTGTTTGGGGAATAGCACATCATCTGTGCTCGGCAGCTGATTTCTTCCCTCCTGATAACTATGTGTGAAGTCCTTTAATCAGCGCGTTTCACACACACTTTTGTTCAGCTCTACTTTAGGGGCTTAAATATGTAGTTGGGATCTTTTTGTTAGTTTGTTGTTTGTGTTTTTTTATTCCATGGTTTGTCATAATCACTAGTGCTGGAACCCACTAGAAAAGGGGAAGAAAAAAAACCCAAAATACACCCAACAAACTGAATTTTTTGCTAGTGGAAATATCCATTTTTTGCATAACCATTGTGCCTTTTATTCCGACTTCTATACACCTCTAGGGGGTAAAAAAGCACGAATAACAGAAGGAATTAATATATTTTTTTGGCACACAGAGCTGCTGCTGCTGGCTAATTCCAGGCTCTACCTAGTTAAGTGAATTAGTAGATGTTGCCCTTTTCCATAACAGCTTTAAGGAAGATCACTGAGACTCACAGCAGGTGGAAAGCACAGTGGTTGGGCAGATAAGGGCACCCCTCAGAGCTAAAAGACACAAGAGCTGCTGCCTGCAACTGTACCCACCATGCTCCGAGGCAGAGGACTATTCCACTATAAACATTAAATCATATAATGCAGGATTAGAAATCCTAGTTCATAATAATAGTTACTGGAGTAATATCAGCTTGTTTGGAGCTCGAGCACACAAATGCAGCAGAGCTGGTGGAGAAAAAAATCAGGATTTAGTTTTTTGTAACATTGCCCAGTAAATATATTATTGCCACAGCCAGGAAATGCCCTTGGGTGTTACATTAACTATCCCTGGTGCCAACTGGGCATGACTTCAGTGCTGGCCCATTGGACTTGTTATTGGCTTGTTGTCACATCTCCTGTTACAACCTGCAGCTTAACTGGGGACAGCAGAAACAGCTTAAAAGTGCAGGCACAGAGTCAGAACAAAAGCCCAGAACTAGAACCTGAGCCATTCCTGGTTGCACTGAAAAAATGAGACAGGATGAGAGGAAACGACCTCAAGTTACACCAGGGGAGGTTTAGATTAGACATCAGGATAAAGAGTCTTCAAAGGAAGGGTTGCCAAGCATTGGGATGGGCTGCCCAGGGCAGTGGTGGAGTCACCATCCTTGGGAGCGTTCAAAAAACATGTGGATGTGGCACTTGAGGATGGGGCACTTGAGGATGTGGTTGGTGGTGAACACAGTGGTGGTTGTAAAGTTCTTTTCCAGCCTTAAGGACTCTGTGATTCCACCCTATGATTCCAAGGGGAATCCTGAGCACTGCAAAAAGCAAGAAAATGGAAAGAGCTGAAAGAAAACCAAGAGCTGAGGGACAGGCCAGGGCAGGGCAGGGCAGGTGTCCCAGGCTGGGCAATACCCAGGGCAGGACTGGGCACTGCAGGGCCTGGGGACACCTGCCCTGCCCTCAGAACCATCTCAAACTCCACAGGGTCAGAACCATCTCAGACTGAATCATCTCACAGACAAGTTAGAACTGGGAAAGGAGGGAGAGGGAAGGTGTTCAGTTTTCACCCAACCACAGGACATGCTGAGCTGAGAGGGACCCACAAGAACCATCCAGTCCAACTCCTGGCCCTGCAGAGGACCCTCCCCAGGAGTCACACCCTGTGCCCCAGAGTGTGGCTTTGGGTTCCTTCCTCAATAAGCTCTTGGGCCTGATGTCTCTGAGCTCAGCAACCAAAGCCATGGAGGAGGCAGCAGCCCCAAAGAGGGTCAGCTGGCTCTGGGAACCTCTCTGAGGGGCTTTGTTTCTCTTTCCCACTCCCCAGAACCCTACAGATATCCTTTAACTGCAGCAGTGAAGCTGGAGAAGTGAATTTGGTCTGTCACCTGAAGTCATGATTTCCCAGTCTTTATCTCCCATCTTCATCCCCATTCCTTGGAGTAGAGTCCTTAACTCTGCTTGTTACAGGACCCAAACAATTTTTGCTGCCTCAGCCACAGGAAGAAGTTACAGGTAATTTTTAAACTTTTTAAAAAATATTCTGTATGAAATAAAAATTCTCTGCTACCATTTTAGCCTATATAAAGCACACAGGCCATTTCTGCCCCTCCTTCCAGTCCAAAGGGTTTATAATTGTAAAAAGAAAAGGCTTGAAATCCCTAATCTGAATTTATATCAATAAAAACCCACCAAACAAACCAGGATTTAATAACTGAATCATTTTAATGAGCTTTGAATCTGACCATTCACTCAATGAAAATGTTACACAGTGAGTGCTTTTTATGAATTTAGAGCCTCTTTCCACGGGCATCAAAACTCCCCTTCTACAAATTCGTGAGATTAAATCTCTCTCTTGTCTTTACTTTCATATTAGAAAGAAGGAATTGAGTCCATATTTTAAAATTCAAAGTGCTGTCAACTAAGCAAAATGGTTTGTCTGTAATAGAAACCTCTTTTCCCAAATCTAACTCTCTGTTACAAATAAGACAGTCAGTGATGGATAAATCTCTCAGAAAGGAGTTATTCAAGTTGCCAAAAGATGCTGCTCTAATATGGAAGAGGAAAAGAAAGTGAGTGATTAAAATGCAAAACTTCAGACCTTGGTTAATCATTTTTAATGATAAATTTATCTGAGAAAAGGTCCTGTGCAAAACAGTGAAGTTTTCCAGTGACTTGCCTCGGAGTGTGGATGAGTTATTGAAAGGAAAAAAAAAAAAAGGTGTGTATAAAGAAATACAAAACAATTAATTAGTGTTGGGGTATTTTCCAGAGGTATTTTTTCAGATGGAAGCAATAACTAAAAGTGAATGCATATAAAAGCCTTTATATTTAATATAAAGGAAAGAAGATGAGGCTGACAATCTTATCCAACACTTAAATAAATTAAAATAAGGCTCAAACCCATGTAAAGATGGAAAAGAAAGATTGGAAGTAGAAAATATCAGTCCTACTCTGCAGTGGCTTGGAAAACTGACTTCACAAATGGAACATTATGACTTCCAGTACCAAGAATCAGAAAACTGACTGTGATACATGTGGTCCTTAATTAAGACAAATATTGTTCCATGCTGGAAGAAGGTTCCATTTCCTAAATAACAGTCTTGCATCCACAGGGGAATAGAGTATTCTAAAAACCTTAAATAATATTTAAAATTAATTAATTCAGAAGGATTATTACAGGGCTGGACCAGCTGTGCTGGGAGGAAAGGCTGGGAGAGCTGGAATTGTCCAGCCTAGAGAAGAGAAGCTTTAGGGACCTCCTGGTGGCCTTGCAGTGCCTGAAGGGGATACAAGAAAGGTGGAGAGAGACTGTTGACAAGGGATGGAGGGACAGGACAACAGGAATGGCTTCCCACTGCCAGAGGGCAGGATTAGATGGGATTTTGGGAAGGAATTCTTCCCTGTGAGGGTGGGCAGGCCCTGGCACAGGTGACCAGAGAAGCTGTGGCTGCCCCATCCCTGGACGTGTCCAAGGCCAGGTTGGACAGGGCTTGGAGCAACCTGGGCTGGTGGGAGGTGTCCCTGCCCATGGCAGGGGGTGGGATGAGATGATCTTTAAGGTCCCTTCCAACCCAAACCATTCTCTGAGTCTGTGAGTTACTGATTTTCTTTCTGTCCTACTCACAATGATACAGCCCAACTTCTTTAACCTTCCAGGACCCATGTGGATTTAGCTCAAGCGTAACTTCAAGCCTATGATCTGGTTTTAATGCTGCTTTGGCAGGCTGAGGACAATGACAGGTTGCCACTTGTCCCAAGAGGAACAAAATCATGGCATTTAAGCTCCATCTACTGTAATCTGATTGAAGAACTTCTGTGTTCTGTTTCTTCTTGTTGTCCCTCGTCCTATCTCTGGACACAATTTCATAGAAAGGATTTGGTTTGGGTTCAGAATTAGTAATAACAAGTCAAACTTCTCTTAAAAATGCCTGATGAGTTTATTATCAAAAAATATTAAACACAACTTAAATCCAAGTCCATGGATCCATATTTCAAGGGGGAGTGGGATAGTTAAAACAATGATGAGGAACAGTCTGACTTTATTCAGCTGTTTCAGTTTCTTAATTAGATGTCATAGTTGATTGCAGGAGGTTCAGGATGTTCTGTGTTCTTCACACTGAAACTTCTAATGAGACAATCATTTTAATTATCTTTTTCTACATTGCTGCTCCGATTTCTGCACAAAGTTATAGGACATAAAGCCAGTTTTTAAAATACAAATAACTGTATTAATTTATGTATGTGTGAGTGTATAACTGATTTAATTTCCAGCATAACTACAATGGCAGAAAGACATCTCAAAGTCTCAGTGTGTCCAGAATGTGGCCAACTCTTCTTCTGCACAGTCTTCCTCCACATCTAAATCATTTCACCTTGTGGGAAGAAACAGAGCTTTGTTTGTCATGACCGACAGATTTATGAACTTCTTGATTTCTCCCACTTTAAATAATTAAGAAAATAAAATCTAATTTAAAATAGAAGTGGGGTAGTTTTGTGAGTTCTTTGCCCTCTGCTCCCAGTCCCAAAAATCCTGAAGACAACGTTTTCCCTTCACCCTTTTCCCATGACCTGCCATGTTCTCCCTGAGTGTGCTTGTCAGGAATGTGATATCCAAGCAGATGGAGCTCCTGCAAGGTTGGAAATTCCCCCTGCAGTTATGTTAAGTGACAGTCTTACCCCAGTGAAAATAAAGCAGCTTCACACCATCTGAGTCTGGCTAATGTGACAGTGCTGACTTTAAAGTGAATTAACATAAGTTCCTTACATCGTGGGAATCCAAATTAGGGCCTGGAGAAAGGGGAATGGTAATTTGATTTCAGACATTACAGATGCAGAAAGAGAAGGAGATTTCATTTCCCTTTTGCACAAACCCAAAACTCCCCTGACCTGAAAGCAGAAGTGAAAGCAGAGCCAGGAGCTGCAAATCTGGCCCAGTCCAGAGCCCAAAATGCACCTTCAAACAAGAATTTCAGGTGTAGTTTCAGACCAAAGGAAATGTCTGAGATCATTTTGAAAATATTCAGTTTTAACTTTCTTTGATGATTGAGGCAATTACAGGTTTATAAGAGAGAAAAAAGGGAATAGGACTTCTTATTTTAACAGTAGTACTTTATCTTGGAAATGAGATCTGACTGGTGGGAATTCAGGGAGGGATGGCAGGGAAATTGTGAGGATCACTTCCTTCCCACACCACTGAAACAAAGAAAATAAACCTACCAATTTAATCAATCCTGGAAAATCTAACTCATAACACTTGCATTGAGACAATAGAGAACAACACAAACATCCTTCCAAAGCTCCAAATAGGTTGTTTATGAACATGAATAAACTCCTTTAGTTTATGTAGTGGAGTGCAAAGACATTTTGCCACGGTGCAGTCCCCACAGGAATGCTCATTGTTCAAAGGGAATGATTTACAGGGAGCAAAGGAATATATTTCTAACCAGTGTATATTATTTAGATTTTCCTTCCTAAGCTAAACCAAACCAAACACAATTTCCTAAATCTTGTGTAGCCCTACACATAAAACACATCTGTGTTGGGTCCAGTCCTGTTTAACATCTTTAGTGATGATTTAGATGAGGGGATTGAGTCCATCAGCAGCAAATTTGCTGATGACACCAAGTTGGGAGGGAGTGTCGACCTGCTGGAAGGCAGGAGGGCTCTGCAGAGGGATCTGCAGAGACTGGAGAGATGGGCTGATTGCAATGGGATGGAGTTCAACAAGGCCAAGTGCAGGTCCTGCCCTTTGGCCACCCCAACCCCCTGCAGCGCTCCAGGCTGGGCACAGAGTGGCTGGAGAGCAGCCAGGCAGGAAGGGACCTGGGGGGACTGAGGGACAGGAAGCTCAACAGGAGCCACCAGTGTGCCCAGGTGGCCAAGAAGGCCAATGGGATCCTGGCCTGGATCCAAACTAGCGTGGCCAGCAGGCCCAGGGCAGTGACCCTTCCCCTGGACTCTGCCTTGGGGAGGCCACACCTTGAGTGTTGTGTTCAGTTCTGGGCCCCTGAGTTGAGGCAAGAGATTGAGGGGCTGGAGCGGGGCCAGAGAAGAGCAACGAGGCTGGAGAAGGGACTGGAGCACCAGTGCTGTGGGGAGAGGCTGAGGGAGCTGGGCGTGTTTAGCCTGGAGAAGAGGAGGCTCAGAGGTGACCTCAGCACTGTCTGGAAGTGCCTGAAGGGAAGTTCTGGCCAGGTGGGGGTTGGTCTCTTCTCCCAGGCACTCAGCAATAGGACAAGGGGGCACGATGGGCTCAAGCTCTGCCAGGGGAAATTGAAGTTGGAGAGCAGAAAAAACTTCTTTGCAGAGAGAGTGCTCAGGCATTGGAATGGGCTGCCCAGAGAGGGGGTGGATTCCCCATCCCTGGAGGTTTTTCAACTGAGCTTGGCCGTGGCCCTGAGTGCCATGATCTGGTAAAGGGACTGGAGTTGGACCAAGGGTTGGACTTGATGATCTTGGAGGTCTTTTCCAACCCAATCCATTCTATGATTCTATATATACAGGACGTAGGGAAGAGTTCTTGGAGAATTTCTGCCAGAAATAATTAAATTAGTGGATTCACAGGGATGTTTTCCAGTGTAGTTACAGCAGATGTGTGTGGCTCCAGTCAGTGTCACAGGATTTACATACACACATATTTATCTGCAAAGCTAATAATCTGCTAATGATTTATCAACCTCAGCACTTTGAAATGTTGCCTCCTAAAGCTTCAAAAATAATTTCCACATCCAGATTTTGGTGCATTTGAATTTCTTTGTGTTGTCTGGGCATTTTCCTCTCTGCTAACAGAGATTTTAGAGTGCATATAGGGACAGAGACTGCAGTGTAATTTGATGAGACAGCCTATAAAAGCTCCTTAGGATGGGGCAAAAATAAAATACACACTGTATAACCACCTTTGTGTGAGCAAAAGCATTAACTCTGCCTTTAAAGCTGTAATGATTTATCGTGCAAGTCTGCTTGTGACTCTATTATCCCACTGATATATGAGGGAGGTGCACGTTAAAATCCCATTAATACCCCCGTGCCATTGATGAAATGCACCCTTGGAGCTTACAAATCACTGAGAGTAAAAACAATTGGGCTTCACAGCCTCACTCTGGAAAACATTATTCCGCTGTGTTCCACCAAAAGTGCTGTGCAAACAAGAGATGAATCAAAGGCTGTTGCACTGAAACACCTGAGAGGGTGACAATGGGCAGAGGAGCCACATCATTGTGGGCAAGTGGCCTCCTCACCAGCCTTGTCCTCTTATAACCCAATCCTACAACACCAACTCTACACCTGTTACACATATTAAGAGGATTTAACAATTCTGTTTGTTATCAGTGACTTCATTCTAAAATTGAAGTCAGCTCTGGCAGAGGTAAAAGTGTTGCAGGAGCATTTCTGGGGATGTTGTGTAGACAACTCTGACTCAGCAATTTTTTTATTCTCCTGCAAGTCTGTGAGGAAAATTCCTGTGAAGGGACTTTCAGCAAATCATTGAAACAGGAACTTTTCTGAATAAATGAGCAAACAAGAGACATGGGATATATGAAGGGTTTAAGTAAAAAAAAAAAAAAAGAAAACAAACCAACAAAAAAACCCCAACAAAAAAACCCCAACAAAAAACCCAACAAACCCCCAAAACAACAAAACCAAAAACCAAAACCAAAACCAATAAACAAGAAACCAACAACACATAAAAGGGACAAAGGAGTGATAAGGGTTCCATCCTGGAGGCTGAAGTATCTCCTGTTCCTTCTTCCATGACTTTGGTGTTATCAGCGCTGTTTATCTCTTCTTTTTCTCCCCTCACTCCTTTGCCTGTGGCATGTTTTTGCCCTTTGCCAACTATGTTTTCACAGAGGTGCCCCCAGTGCCACCGCTGCCCCACCTTGGTGCCCACATCCAGTACAGTGGTCACATCTGGAGAACCAAGGGCAGAGCTGCCACAGTCTTTGTGACAACCTGTTCCAACACTTAATCAGCATCAGGCTGACTTCTCTTCCTCTTTATATCCAACTGGAACAATCCCTTTTACAGTTTAAGTCTGTCATATTGTTCTCCTGCTGGGCACCTCAGAAAAGAGAAGCTTTGGGGTGACCCAACTGTGGCCTTGTAGTACCTGAAGGGGCGACAAGGAAGATGGAGAAGCACTATTGACAAGGGATGGAGGAACAGGACAAGGGGAATGGCTTCACTCTGCCAGAGGGCAGGGTTAGATGGGATATTGGGAAGGAATCCTTCCCTGGGAGGGTGGGCAGGCCCTGGCACAGGTGCCCAGAGAAGCTGTGGCTGCCCCATCCCTGGGAGTGTCCAAGGCCAGGCTGGATGGGGTTTGGAACAACCTGGGCTGGTGGAAGGAGATCTTTTTAAAAACAATTGCTACCAATGTATGATTGATTATCAACCAATCAGCATCATTAGCATCCCACAGGGACAGTTTTGTTCCCTCTGCTGCCTGCAAAGCTTTCCCTGTCCCAGCTGGACAAGCCCTGCTCCCTCAGGCTCCTCTCCTGAGGTGCCCGGCCCTGGACAGGACCATCCTCATGCCTGTGGTGAGCTGATCTTGACACCAATTGCTCATCAAACCTCTTCTCAGCTCAGCAGAACAGATTAGAGGAAAATAAGACAGGATAAAAACCCCATGGGTCAAGATAAAAGCAGTTTAATAAAGCAATGACAAAAAGTGGTGGCAGCTGCAAGGACAGCAACCTGCTTTCTCTTGGTGCTTGCATGCAGCCCACCTTGAGCTTCTGAAGAGGTCCCTGCTGGAGTAGCTCCTCTCCCCCTGCCCTCTGGCTCTGGGTACAGAAGTCTGGGAGGCCTGTGAGTGAGTAGCAAAGCTTAGAAGACATTTATGATCTCTGCCTTCTCTGTGCCTTCTGGCACTAAATCACCCTCCCTGTTCACCAGCAAGCCCATATTTGCTTTGCTCATTCTCCACTGCTGGGGGAGCAGTAACAGCTCTTCTTCTTGCCCTTGAAACTCTTACAAATTTCAGCTCTAGCTGATCTCTGGCTTTTCTAGCACCATCCCTTTCTATCCATATATTTCTATGTCTCCTCTGCCATCTGTCCCCACATCCATCTCTTGTGTGCCTCCCTCCCATCAGAGCTCTCTCTGAATTCCCTGGTCCCCCAAGCCAGCCTTGGGATACACTGGCCTGACTGAACATTGGGATGCAGCAAAGATGAAGGTTTCTAAGTTTGTCTCTAAAATTACAAAATATTTTTCAGCAGAGGAATGTACTGTGCAACTTCTTTCTTGCTGTGCAAAGATGATTCATTTTCAAAGTTCATTAAAGACCAACACCCCACAAGCCAAACTTCAGTCCATAGTGGGACTTCTCTGTGCTAATGAATATTTCTGAATTCTATTAATTTTGCAGTAGATATTTCCAAAGGTCACTGTAGTTAAACAGCTGAAACATTGGCAATCTATGAGGTGGAAAGAGCAACTTGAACAGGGAGAGGCAGAGAAGTTGTTGAAGTCTTATTCCTTTAACACCATTAAAATTAACTGAAACAAGAAGGTGCCCTGTTTTGGTTTTTAATTAGAGGGTTGATGTTTGTAATTGTATTGCACTTCAGGGTTTTTCACTGAATTTGGAACTTTGGCTTCATTTGGAGCCCTTTGAAGCCTTTCCCTCAGTTATCCATCAAGCTGTACTACATTGAGCTGTCAGGCAAAGCATGTAATGACTGAACTTCTCCAAAAAAACAGATGTTAATGGCTCTTGACAAGGAAATATTTTCTTATCACAAAATTATAAGATGCCTTTAGGGCTGTTAGTGAGACATAAACAACATTCATCAAACTTAATTCCTTTTTCCTCGGATGCAGGAGCTGTGCAGGTGGCTCTGCTTTCTGTCCTTAGAATAGCTGGATGTCAGTTCAGGGTTGACTTCGTTGTAATAATATCAAATGGCAAAAAAATAAAAAATAAACCCAAAGAATAGAATTACAAATAAATAGAATTTTGGTTTGGGGAGGATACTGTTTTGTTGTGCTTTTTTTTGGTGGGAAGTGGGTTTTTTACCACTGGGATAGCCCATCTAATGGCATTTAGATGTAGCTGGAGCTTTGACATTAAGACTGGATGTTTTCCTAAAAGATCTGGTCTTGCTTCACTTAGTATTTCTCTCTTGAATAGCTAGAAAAAACACAAGTCCCTTCACTATAAAAATCACTGGGTAAGGTTTTTAGAGCTACTTATTATGCAGGAAGTCAGATGAGAAAGTCATAGATTGAGTCAGTTTAAAACTGAGAAAATACAATTTTGCACTTGCACAAGAATTTCCCTCCATAAACAATGATTCTCTTTTTAAAGATAAAAAAAAAGGTGTTTTTACAAACAAAGAGCTAAAGGTGTTTTATATTCTCCCTCTAGTATCAGGACTACTGCATTCCTGGGAACAACTTGGTGCAATTTCATAATTTGGATTTGGAGGAAATCAAACCAGATTTGATTTCAGATGATGGTTTCCAATGTGAGATTGATTATGACTGAGCAAATTCCATGTCTCAGTTTTGCCAGCTGAGCAGAGTGAATGGAGTAATTCAGCCAAGCTCATCCTTACAGGAACACTGAGGCTTCCAAGGATGGCTTTAGGATTATTTTTTTTATTATGTGTAAGGCAGGAGTTGCCCATAAACTTATTTAAGATTCAACCAGTTGGTTGAAGTGTTGAGCAACCTGGGCTGGTGGGAGGTGTCCCTGCCCATGGCAGGGGTGGCACTGGGTGGCCTTGAAGATCCCTTCCCACCCAAACCATTCCATGATGATTCTGTGAAACTAAACCAGCAAGTTGTCGAATTTAAATGCTGCAGCCTTCTTTTTCTGATGTACAGTAATTTCAGTTCTGAATGGCATAAAAGTATTACAACAAAAGGTTTAATTTCTCCAATTAAGAGCAATTGTGGCAATTAGTTACATAATGAGCAGAGGCAAGAGCAGAGTCATGACATCCCTGAGGAAGAGTTGAGAAACCCAGTCCATTGCCCTCTGTCTTTATGGAAGGGAGAGGAATGACATATTTTTGTGGTTGCCATTGTTATCCTAATAATGACTTCATGTATTTTGTCTTCTTTATAATACTTATAGACATTGTTGGACAGGAATGTCATATCAAAGGAAAACACAATGCTCTTTTGCAGATTTTAATCCTCTCACAAGAAGAGCCCTTTGTTACAAGCCTAGTTGTGGAATTTCAATCCTGCCTGGAAAGAATTTCAATAGATTCCACCTCTACTCCTTTTTTTCCCAGGCACAATTCACTTTCAAGCAGTTTCTGAAGGAAGGTATTCTCAAGATCTAAGCTGCCAGAAAAAGTGGCCCCTTCTTCAGTGTCACTTCGGTGTGCTTTGAAGTGGCTCTGATAACGTGAGGAAAACATTTAATTACAGAAAGGCTTCCCCTGAACGATGGTGGGAAGAGGAGTTGAAACCTCATGTTCTCAATCCCAGAGCAACAGTATCCAGATGTAATGGAGTGCAAGGTGTGTTCTAGGATTAATATCTGAATTCTTCCCCCAGCTCCTCTTCCAGGATGTCTTACAGCACAGGTGGGTATTTCACAAAGTTTCTCTCAGTTTTATTCTCTGAGCACTGAACAGATCTTGGATTTAGATCTCAGCTCAGCATTTCTTAATTTAATATAATAACCCACCAGCCTTCCAATTTTCTTTGAAATATTTTTTTATTTGCCATCCCAAGAGCACAAGCTGATAAAATAGCACAAAAATACCCATAAAGATTATCAGGTTTATAACAACTTGATATGGCACCTTTGATAATTTCTTAGTGAGTCATAAATTCAATGTGTTCACACAAGACTTAAAAAGTGGTCACAGAGAACTGAGTATGTGGCAGGGTGTGAATAATGGCAGGCCCACATCAGCAGCATAAGCAACTATAATCTGGAACAACATATGCAGAATTAATTGAAATTCAATTATCTGCATTAAAATGCCTCCCAGGAACAATGGGGAAAGACACAATATTTAAAAAGGAGAAGATTATCCATGTGTGACTTTTAAAAAACAAGAAGGCTTTATACATAATGAGAAATGAGCATCTAGATAATCTAGAAATTTTTCCTGGTAGGACATTGCCTTTGCTAACCTACCTCTTCCTAAGGGGAAAAACTTTTGTCTCTTCTCATTTGTTACAAAAATAAAATATTGACCAAAGTATTGAATATTGCACGGTGTGAAGTACTTCATGTTTTCTCCCACATATTCACATATTGCTGTTTGTTACATGCACATCATGGGCTAAAGGGAGCACATCATGTGTGTGAAGCCAGGAATGTGCTGCTGGTCTAATTAAGTTATTAACAACTTAATGAGTGTACAAGCAGTTGTTCCAACTGCAGAAAAGCCTAATTGCAATGCAGTTGAGGTAGTTACACAGAAAGCTTTCCTAGAAACTGTATCTTTTAAATGTTATGGGCACAGAATCACAGACTCACAGAAGGGTTTGGATTGGAAGGGACTTTAAAGGTCATTTCATTCCACCCCTGCCATGGGCAGGGACACCTCCCACCAGCCCAGGGTGCTCCAAGCCCTGTCCAACCTTGGACACTTCCAGGGATGGGGCAGCCACAGCTTCTCTGGGCACCTGTGCCAGGGCCTGCCCATCCCCCCAGCCAGGAATTCCTTCCCAATATCCCATCTAAACATGAGAAATGAAGCTGCTCTTTGGAAGGCAGAATAAGACGGAGAACAGAAGGTTCTGGGATGAGGTGGAACTGGTGACTGTCTCTGGAGTACCCAGCATGGCCTTTGGTGGAGTTTCCCCATCCTCAGGTGCCCGAACACACCCAAACAGCTCTGCCCATCCATGGGGCAAATCCCACTCACCAGCACAAGGCACCAGTTCAACCAGTTCAACCCCAAACATAAGCTGCTACATTGATTTCTAAGCATTTTGCAGCACCTTCTCTTTGATAAACAGCATTTAAGGATTTCTCGACCACCAATGACTAGTGAGACCCAAAGGCTAAAGGCAAACCATAGAAAGAACAGCCAACATTATATTTTGGGGTGATTTTGGCAATATATTCATAAGTGTTTGGGATATTTAGTAACACTATTTTTAATAGATTCACACATTTAATTAGAGTTGAAAGCTATATCCAAATCATGCACTGGATGAGTAAAGAGATATTGCACTCTGAGGTATTTTTATGGCACAAACAGGATACATAACTTAGCTATTAACAAATTGAATGTATAAGAAGATGAGTAAGTTGGGTACATAAAAATACAAGCTAAGAAAGAAAGAAGCAAAATGTTGTGATCCAAAATGCTTGGAAATTAATTTAATGTGTCAAGTTTGCATGGGTTGAGCTCCTGCTCTGTGCAGGGGACAATATGTTATATGTGTCTCTGTGTGCTCACACTGGTGTCTGCACATCCCAGAGATTTCCCATTATGCAAACCAGATGCACAAGTTAATTTTTACATGTTTACAAGAATCCTGCAGAATAAAATCCTACCACGCAGCAGGAGCTCTTTTAAATACACATTCTCAAAGGCATGCACGGGTAATTTTAGGCAGAAACATTAAACCTTCCTTTGAAAACAGAATTAGTAATTAGTAGGAAACAGTGAAGACTGAGATTCTTTATATCTTTCTCTTCAAAGTCCATTAACAGCTTAAGCTTATTTTCTAAATTCAAAGTAGTGCAAATATTTCAATAAGCAATGGAGGCTGAATGCATTAAAGTAGAATGGCATCTGTTTTCTACAAATCTTAATGAATACAGTTAACTTAAGGGAAAAAAAATAAAAAGAAGAAAAAAGGGAAGCAAATTTGCTGCATTCTGTCTTTTCCAATTAATGTAACTGCAGAAGATAATGATTTGTGTTTTTATACAGGAACTTAGGTGAGTGATTATTATGAACAACTCCCTGACTGCAAATTTTGTGCCACGACCTGCACTGAGCAGCTCTGGCTTGAAGCAAGTCCTCAGTTTTGATGCCACTGATTTCTCTAACACATGTACTGGTTTTTAGAATAAGGCTCTACCTCCACTCTGTTAGTCCCAAAGAACCCTGACAAGAAGACAGGAATAATTTTGGCAATAACATCCACCAGGTTGGCCATTTAATATTCCAGAAGTTCTCCAGGCCATGTTAAGCCTTTGGCAATAGTCAGGGGAAAATGTCCCTGCCAGTGGCTCAGCACATGAGAAAACATCATAATTGTAACCAAAAGACAAACCACAGGTTATTTTTTCTGCCTATGATAAATTCAAAACAATAGTAAAAATGAAAACATTAAAATTATCATTCCAATTTGACTCTGAATCTGAGTTAAGGTCACTCTTAAGGAGTTTTTTTAATGTGGTTTTTTTTTAGGTTTTTATCCACTTTCCTTATAGGAAGGAAGAACTAAGGACTTTGTCTTTAAACAATCTTGTTCTGAGTTTCCTCAGAAAGTACAAGATCTCCTTGGCATCTCAGCTTGTCCTGCAAACACAGGGGAGCTGGGAAGGGGCACAAGGAGCTGTCAGTCAGGACAAGTGACCCCAGCTGAACCCAGGGATATTCCATCCCATTGGGAACATGCCCCAAAGCAAACCCTTACACTGAATTTCTTTAACATGCTGTGTGGTCAATCTGGTCAAAACACCCGGTGTATTTCCTTTTTTTTTTTTCTTTTTAACTCATTCATGAAGTTGTTGTCACTTTTAGGTAGAGCCTAGTCTGGAATGAAACAATTTGCATTTCCAGTACAAAATTTCCAGTTTGTCTTTGCTTTACTGGCACAGCTGCAACAGAGGTTTGAAGAACTGCAGTGTCTAAAAGCTGTTTCTACCAAACAACTTCTACCCTTCCACTCCTGTAACTTCCCTGGCACCAGATCAAAGGCTTTCCCTCAGTTTGGATGTGGCATAAAACCCAGAGTGCAAAACTGAGCTTGGATTAAGGGATCAGTGTGTGTAGCCCTGAAGTGCAAAGTATTTTAATTTCATCTTTCTTTTTATACAATTAATGTTTAATGAAAAAAGTCAACAAACAAACCAAACAATAAGGGTTGACTCAGCCAGTTCTACTGTGGAGAATTTTCCATTCCCTCTGACTGTCACACTTGTTTAAATACAAATATTATTGGTTACATAACCAGGTGGAAACTGATTTTTTGTTGTTTTTTTTGGTTTTTTTTCCAGATCTGTGAAATTCTTTTCTCACATGGTCCTTGCCTGATTTTAATCAGTGTAACAGAAACATAATGATAATTTTTAACTTTATTTTATCTCTTTTTTTTATTGGTGACAGACTAATTCTGAAAAGCACAGGAGTGAAGGAACCAGCAATTTCTGAGCCACCACTGCTTTAAACTTTGAATTGAAAGGACTTGAACTTCTCCTTTGAATTGAAAGCACTATTTTTGTCCTGGTTCAAAGAGTATCTGGAGAGCATGACTTCCTTCTCTGGCCCTTGGCTCTCACTAATCCTTTCAGAAGGATGACCAAGAAGGCTGACAGCTAATCAATTATTTACTTAGTCCTTAACTTGTTGTGCTCTGAGGACTTTAGCACATCAATCAGTGAAAAATGATGCACTCCCAGCTCCCACTTACCCATCTCCAGCTCCACAACCTCCAGTCCATGCAGTGCCCTGGTCACATATCTGAGGGGCTTCTAAGGGGAAAAAAGGGGTTTATGAGACTGAATGTATTTAAGTGTGAAACCAGGACAGTTTTTACCTTGTAATACATTTTTTTCCATCTTCCTTTGTCTCATGTCTTTCTTCTGTGGTCGTGGAAATGAATTAAAGCAATTAACACAGTCCTGTAATGTATAAGTAGCAAATTTGCATCTTGGATGTCCAGGCTGAGCCCCTCTGCCTTTCAGGGTTTCTTTTATTCATGTATTTCAGACTGGAGTAATGTTCTAAATAATATAGTTTAAAAATAGAAAGAGCTTTTCTTAAACACACATTAACATCTGTATTTACTCTAAACAAAAGTGTCTGTATTTCCTATAAATTTGCAAACAAACAACTTTAGTTTTCAGTCATCTAAGGTATTAGACATGTACTTAATTGAAGCATTAATTAGGTGGGGGCTATACAGGATTAAAATTGGGCATGTCATGGCCCCAGTCTGACAACACAGTCACCTACAGTGTGTATGTACCAGCTATAGAATATACCACAATATTTTGGGAAGTATTCTTAAGAAAGTTAATTAACTATTTATATTTTTTTACAAAAGGTGCAGCAATAAGATAAGTACAAAATTTAATAGTTTATAGTTATCTCAGTGCAATTTAATAACTTCCTGGGGGGTGTTATACAAGTTTCTAAAGCTTTATAGTTCTTATTTCAAATTGTTGTGGCTATTTTAGATGTGCTTGTTGTCCCTTTTCTCTTTGAAGTGAACTGAGATTCTGTGAGGTGCAAGGAGGGTGTTTGGAAAACTGTGTACAGAGTTCTCTCTGCACCAGAATTGTCTGTAAATCAATATAATGTGTATTTGTTCAAGTGATTCTTCAAGGAGAATAGTTTGAGTGATGTTGGAGCCAATGGGGCTTTGCATCCTTCCATCCTCCTGGAGGATAACTTCTCAAGCCAGGGGGTGGACAGCTGTCCTGCTGGATCTGATGGTCACCAACACAACTGGGAACACCAGGATCGGGGGCAGGCTGGGCTGAATGATCAGGCACAGGTGGAGCTCACAGTCCTGAGGAACATGGGCCAGGTAAGGAGTAAAGCCAGGCCCCTGAACTTCAGGAAAGCAAATTCCAGGTCTCCAAGGAGATAATCTACGGGAGACTGCCCTCAGGGACAAGGGAGTGGAACGGAACTGGCAGATCTTTGGGGAAATCTTTCATGAAGTGCAAGAGCCAGTGATGCCCAGGAGCAAGAAATCAGACAAGGAAGATGAGACATGGCTGAGTAGGGAACTGCTGGTCAGACTAAAAGAACAGGAGCAAAAGCACAGGCAGTGGGAACAAGGACAGTGAGCTGGGAAGAGTCCAGAGATGAAGGTGGCTTGTGTAGGGAGGGGGCAGGAAGGACAGGGCAAAGCTGGGACTGAACTTGGCAGGGGGCACAAGGAATAACAGGAGGGGCTTCTCCAGGTCTGTCAGCCAGAAAAGGGAGGTCAGAGAAGGTGCTACACCCCAACAACCAGCCCTGGGGAACTTGTGGCCATGGCTGAGGAGGAGGCTGAGGCACCCAACAACTCTTTGCCTCAGTCTTCAATGACACCCCCTGGAGTGGAGGGACTGCAGGGTGAGGACAGGGGGAGCAAAGTCCCTCTCATTGTAAATAAAGTTGAAATTCATGACCTGAGGAACCTGAAGATACATCAGTGTGTGAGACCCACTGAGATGCACCCCAGAGTCCTGAGGGGAATTCTTTACACCCCTCATCATCAGTACAAACCATCTCCTGGCCAAGGAGGACATGATCATGATCAGTTCAAAGGCTTAATTTCCCTGAAACACTTTGGTGCTTGGGAAGAATAAAATAACAATATTTTACACTCAAAATGACTCAGATTTCAGAAGCAGCCTCTGATAACATTTATGTCTTTATGCCTGCCAAGTTATGGAAAACCTTTTTTTCTGCAGTGCACTGAGGTACAACCAGTCATGAATTAAATTTCATTGCCTCACTGACTATCTGAGGTGTGTTTTGTTTGCACACAGCACTGCAACATAAACAACCAAATAAATAAATACATGTCAACACAATCTGTGAGAGGGATGGGACTGAAAGGAAAAATTCAGTTAAAACTTCAGATAAATTGGTGTTTTTCCTCCACTCAAGAGTGTTACTGGCATTTGCACTTGGAATTTTCAGGGAAGAGATTACTACTATTTTTAGGGAAAAACTGGATAGGACAGCTTGAGACTGACCTCATTCATATCACTGTCAATGCAGCTCCACTAATGACATTAACTAATGCTGATAATTAAGAGGCAGATGGAACAATCTGTAAAATTTAGAAACTTTGTAAAAAAAAATCACAATGACATCAACCTCCATGGGCAGTGGGGATGGAAAAAATGGCAAAACCTGACATAAATTAAGTTGGTCACTGGTGTACATTGTGCTCACATGATTTCTGAGCACCCTGGGGTAGTGGAGGGTGTCCCTGCCCATGGCAGGGTGGAACCAGATTATCTTTAAGGTCCCTTCCAACCCAAACTATTCTGGAGTAAGCGAGGCTGTGATTCTTAGCCCTTCCTACTTACTATGATTATCAGAACTTCTACAGAAAAGCCATTAGAGCCAAACCCTAATGAATTACCTGCTTCAAAATACAGACACACACACACTGTCCCCACTCCCAACTTACTACCTGAGATACACAAAGAGGATGAAGGGTGGAAAGGTGGACAGAATTTAGCAGATATCATACAGTAGATGAATACAGTTCCATGTCTATAAAAGTTTTCTCATTAGGAGGAAGATGAATCTTCCCTCTGGCTCCTGAGGTCAGTGACTGTAATGGCCCATCCAACCCAAAGATATTTGCATTAATTGTGTCAGTGTGTAATGATCTGAAGGCCTTTTGATCTAACTAGTACCACCCCTGGAAGTGTCCCAAACACCTGTGGGTGTGGCACTTGAGGACATGGCTCGGTGGTGACCATGGTGGTGGTGCTGGGTTGGTGGTGGGACTTGATGACTATAGAGGGCTTTTCCATTCTTACCAATT
This sequence comes from Willisornis vidua nigrigula, assembly GCA_021164005.1. Taxonomy (NCBI): domain Eukaryota; kingdom Metazoa; phylum Chordata; class Aves; order Passeriformes; family Thamnophilidae; genus Willisornis; species Willisornis vidua. Next base: position 309,478 of record JAJPCS010000410.1, on the reverse strand, counting down.
CTGTGATTCTCCAACAAATGGAATACAGAACATGAAAGCACAGCAGAGAAGTGAATGAATTTCAAATCAATCCCAGAACACAGAGATTCTTCTTTTTATGATGATCCCATGACTTTTGGGGGGTTCTGCTATTTTAGGCTACTTTCTCCACGGCTTAAGCCTGACCCTGAGCTGAGCCCTGGGGAAAAACTTAGCCTTGGGGAAAAACTAATTATGGGCCTTGAGTTGTGTTTTGCAGGAAACTGAACACCAGGTGAGAAAGACTCAAACGAAGCCAATCCTGATATTCCATGATGTCCAATGACAAGAGAACCCAAACCCGTGAACCAGCCCCAACCTCGGAACAGCGACTGTAGCCAAAGGCAAAGGATCCAATTGAACTGAAGCTGGTGCTGACCCCCCATGACAAGACATCTGCCTCAAAGGACTACATAAGGACTGTACATACATATGCATATAAGCACGGGAAATGATTAATGTGGGATATGGGCTTTTGACTTCATATGATGTGAAATAAGGGGGGGACAATGTGGTAGTTTTGGCTTTAGCCAGCATAGAGCCCCATTTAGGCCTCAGTTTTTAGCAGGCCTCAAAGGATGTGACACAGATTAGAGGGGACAGGTATCATCTGACTTAAGCAGCCAAAGAGGTATTTCATATCATCTGACATCATCAGGAAGTGTTGGGGAGTGTAACAAGCAAGGA
>JAJPCS010000410.1:283681-303773 GCA_021164005.1 Willisornis vidua nigrigula | reverse complement strand
CCTTCCCTAACCTTCCCTTCCCTAATCTTCCCTTCCCCTTTGGACCGAGTTTTACCTTCTCCAGTTTCTCAAACCGGGCCTTTTATTTAGGCCACCAAACCTGTGCAGTTTTAACTGTGCCACCAGACCCTGCCCAGCCACCCTCTCACTCATCTCCTCACCAGGTTTGGGGAGAAAAGAAGATGAAAAAACTCTTAGGTCAAAATAAAGATGGGGAGATCACTTACCAAGTCCCTTTGTTGGCAAAACAGATTTAACTGGGGGGAAAGTAATGCAATTAGTGTCTAATTAAAGTAGAGCTGGGTGGTGAGAAATAAAGTAAATTAAAACCCCACCTCCTCCCCCTCCTTCATTCCCAGCTCCTCTGCATCCTTCCCAAACAGCTCGGAGGTGAAGGAGAATGGGGAGCTGTGGTTATTCCACCTCTCTCTCTCCTTCATCCTGCAACTTTTCCCCATTCCAGTGTTTGTCCTTTCCATGAGCTGCAGTCCTTCAGGATAAACCTGCCCCAGTCCTTGGCAGGGTCCTCTCCAGGCTCCAGGGAAGCACCTGCTCCTCTGGGGAGTCTTCCAAGGACAGCAGGAGGATCTCTGCTCCAGTACCTGGAAAATCTTCATCCCCTCCTTCTGTTCTGGTCTTCATGTCCACAGGTTTTCCTCACTTTTTTCCTCACTTTTTTCCCCTCCAATCCCCACTGCCTGTGCATTTTTCCCTTTCTTGACCACATTTCCCCAGCAGGGCAGCCCTGCACACCCTGCTACCAAAACCTTGCCACTGACACCAAAGGCATCACTGGCTTGAATTTTCTCTCACATTCTCTCTCTGATAGGAGCTTCTTTATCTTTTCAAAAAGAATTAGCCAAAAAATTAGCAATTTAGCTGCTAAGAGTAGGAGGTTACAGCCATAATGAAGTTCTGGGGCATGAGATAGCAGCTAGAGGAGTAAATTTAGATTATTTGTACCTGGCAGAGCCAACCATGCCCTGGCAGCAAGGAATAAAAGAAAAAGTGGTTCTTGTAGATCAGATTAAATAGTTCTGGAGAGATTTCCCCACCTGCTTTTGTGTAAGTAGCAAAGTGATTTGTTAGAAAGAATAAATAGTGAAAATGATTGAACTTCTGGGACTGTAAACATTGCAAGTTGTGAATTAAACTTGTACTTTTTTTTTTCTGGTTGATAAAGAAGTATTTTATGAGATTGATAGCCAGTCCCTTTGGAATAGAAGACAAATTGCAAGCTATTTATCTCTTAGGTTGTATCCTAAGATATCCTAAGAGCATCCCTCAAATCCCTCCATCCACGTGCAAAAGTGTCTCTTTTGCTTGACAGGGAGGCCAAAACAGGCTGAGGTTCTGCTGACAATCCCAAAGGTAAAGCCCCAAGTGTTTGGAGCTTGGAAATCTGCCTGGGGGAGAGTTGTAGGCACAAAAGTGGCCTCCAGTCAGTGCATGTTATTATGGGAATTCCAACTGCTGCAGTGACTGTGGGGATATTTCAGAATGACCACCAGGACAAGCAGCAGCAGCTCTGAGGTCGCTCTCAGTGGATCCAAAGCAAAGGCCTGTGCACCAATAAATTATAAATGTATTAGACAGAATATAATGAATGTATTTGGGCTCAGGCCAAACTAGTAAATGTACTAAACTAGTGTAACCAGTGACAGAAAACAAGCATGAGATAACATGGTTGGCAAATTCAGACATATTATTACAGAACATGAACAATGTCATTACTGAGACAACAAGAGGATAAAATGATAAAAATGATAAATAGTTAAAATGATAAAAATTAAAATGATAAAAAGTTGCCAGACTAAGGAAGATATGAGCTTAAGGGACTGCAAAGGGCAGAACATTCCACCCATCAGACAAGAAGCCAAAACCCCAATTTAATATGAGGAACAGCTGAGATTTCTTCTTTGGGGGATTTGGCCAGAAACATAAAAACATGATCAATGTAACAGCGAAAAATCAAAGTAGAAAACAAAAAGTTTATGTTGGTTTCAACTTCTCTCCTCAAAGATCTCTCAAGGCCTGAAAGGTTCTTGCTGGACCAAGGGCCACCAAGGGCTGTGTCCATCTCCACCACTTCCATACCCCCATCCCTGGGATAGCAATGCCTGCAGATGATTTAAGATACAATTTTGAACTCTTGCAGTTCTGTGTTTCTAGGACTGATGGCAAATAATATGTAAGAACAAACAATAACTTAGGAGTTGTATTTTTAAGGAAGCAATCTCATAAAACTTAACTTTTGGGTTTAAAACCAATTTGATTATCAGTTTTCTGAACACCTCCCTGCTGATGATTTCAGATTCTCCAATCAATAAGTAATGTTTTCACACCAGCACATATAGATCACCCTGCAACACTGCCATGGATTTTGCTGTAGGGAAGAGCTTTCAGCTTTGACAGAGCTACTTTTTAAAAAAAATATGTGTATTCCCCTTGGCCAAGATGGATTGCTGAGCTTTCTTGTTTAAAGACAGGGATAATTACTCTAAACTGAATGGTGACAGAGCCTCACTGCAATAAATGCTTCTCTTCAGAATAAATTGGAGAGTTTCTCACTGCAACTCCCTAACAAACATCAAGATAACAGTAGTGAAACCCCTCAGTGGTCATTTAGGGCAGATCTGGTTTTCAGCTGTGGGCAAAAGCAGGTTCAGAGGGCAGAGCAGAACAAAAAGGCAATGGCACACACTCCCCAAAATGTATTTTTTCCCCAGTCTCTAACCAAAGAGGTTCAGGGGAGAAAACATGTCATTAGAGCACCTCTCAGAGCCTTCAGTGCTCTTCTCCCCAGTGTGTCTGCTCAGCTTTCCCTTCCACTTCCACCCCCTCCCCACTGCTCTCTGCTGACAAGTCCCACACTCTGTGGCCAAAGCTGCTTTTTGTTGGTCCTGAACTGCCTGTTTCATTCACTGACCCCCCACAATCATCCAGGAGGAACCAGAGAATGGTTCCTTCCCACTCCTGCCTTGCCACTGCCCAGCTCTAGCACCTTAGGACAGTCCTGTAAGCAATTCCTCAGCTCTGTCACCCACTCCTCAGCTCTGTCACCCACATGGTCCTTCAGAGGAAATTTTGAGTCCTGCCTCCTATTTTTCATGAGGCTTTTCTTGTGTAATATTCCATTTCAGCTAATTAGCCAATACTAGAGATTGTCAAATACAGTGCTGGATGTTGGAAGGTAACAAATGTGCCACTTTGTGCTCTGGTTTGTTGGGGAATTGGGGTAAAGATTGGACTTGCTGATCTTGGAGGTCTTCTCCACCTTTAATGATTCCATGATTGTGTGATTCTGTAAAACACGGCAGGATGATTTACTAATTTGGGATTAATTCACTGAACACAGGTCTCCTCGGAAGGACTTTTTTTTTTCCCCCAGTAAGAACCCTTGTGAATGGACTTTCCCAACTATCTGGGGTTGGGCTGGTTCTTTCATGTACCATTTCAAATGTCACTTCACTGATAAACAACTTCTCCTCATCCCCAAACAAAGAAATATATCGGATAAAAACGTTCAGTTGTCCGAGTGGCTCCCATAAAAAACCCCCAAATAAATAGTTGTCAACATCACACACAGTTTTATTCCACTTTAGGGGCAAGAAATAAATACACTACCAGGTGGGTGGACCTGGTACTGTGTTTAGAAACAGGTTAATTTTAGATTGTTATTTTCTACTAGTGGTGACTTTGTATTATATACAAACCTTCCCCAAGGTCTCTGAGTTTTAATCAACTCTGTTTTTTACACTGGCATTGTAGGACCTGGTATTGTATATAACATGCTTGTATACACACTAGATACACACACACACACAAATATATATATTTATTGTGTGTCTATGTGTGTTTATATGTGCATGGAGCCCCAGAAAGAGATCTTGGAGTCACAGAATCCATCATGGAATTCCAGAATGGTTTGGGTTGAAAGGGACCTTAAAGCCCATCCAGTGCCACCCCCTGCCATGGGCAGGGACACCTCCCACCAGCCCAGGGTGCTCCAAGCCCCATTCCAATAATAAATCTTTCAAATAATAATAAAAAAGAACTTTTGTGTATAGATTCCAAAAGACATCTCAAATATTCTGAGGACTCAGTGCAGCTCCTTTCTCAGGGAATATTTTTCAGTTTATAACTCCCATGCACACACCCTGTAGAGAACCCTTTGCAATCATATTCTCCCCCAGACATGTGCAAAGCTAGAACTTCAGTTTTGGAACACACACTTTTAATAACCTTCCAGCAAAGATTATTTTGTTGTTTTGTTTAGGAAATCCATCTAGAACTGTTAATGAGTTTGTTACAAAATCCAACACATAAATGTCAACTGCTGTTAGAAACCAAAAGGAGAAAATTGCATATAGGTCTGATGAACTTCTGTGGAAGTCACATATATATATATATATTAAATGGGGAAAGATGAGAAAATAAAGGTCATTGGGGAACAGTCCCAAACAAAATCTGCTGAAGTCAACAAAGGGTCATTTGAATCCTGGAGAACAGAACTTGTAGCAGAGTTGGGGGTTTAGAGGTAAAACTGGGAGGTGGTGAGATATAAAGAAATTCTCATGATTCCCAGGTTCTTGGTTCTGGAAGTTTTCAGACTATTTTGAACTTCTTGCATTAGGCAAACATTTTAATTTTGCAGAGGGCTACATATTGGGAAACACAATCTTTTAATCTGTGAGAAAGCCTTCTCACTGAAATTCATGCAGCCAGATTGTTTCACCATATGTTCCTCCTAAATTTCCCCAAGTGCTCCAGGAGTCAACTAAACTTTCAGCATATTTGAGCTTGTTTATCTTTAGATGCAAAACTGAGCTAGACAGCAAGAGGTGTGTGTTGTTAAATTAACCTGATCTTGGGCAGTTCCTGCAGAAAATGTGCTCTGATGCTTTCTAGTAGGATTGCAGGACAGCTTTTAATTGTGAAGGCTTATTTAGTGGGATATATTGTTTATAAATGTCCTTCAGGACGTTGCTGTTTGTGGCTGCTTCCCTCTAAAACTCCCTGACACACTGTCAAGCTGAGATTTGCAAATTGCCCTTTTTGAAATGACCCAGGCACTGGGAAAGCACTTAATGGGTTTAAATTGAACATTGAGAGAGAAATCCATGGAAAGGAACAGGTAGAGAATTAATTTAAGCAGCCTCTGAGCCAACCAGCCCTGCAAACACCTGATGTGCAGGATGCCAATACCATTCTCACACAACACTTCTAATTCAGCTTCACAGCAGCAATTATTGCCTTTTATCTCCTAGCACTTGGAGGACAGAGAGTTGCAGGAAATTCGTGGCAGTTCCTTTGCCTTGATCAAGAGGCAGAATTTGCCACATGGAGGAACACCCCACAATTTTGCAATTCAAGGGACTGAATGTTGAGTTTTAAAACCTTCAGCAATCTGGGCTTGCAGTCCATAAAAATGGCTGAAAATATATGGTAGAAATATATAAGAATATGTCTCATTTCAGTTATCTACTGTATTTCAGATACCTGCAGCAGAAGTAAGGGGGGAAATAACCAATTTCTGGAGATTCTATAAAAGTAGCTGACACCTGCAAAATCATGCCACATATTACCTTGCAATAATCATTAATTTGCCTGACTTCTCACTCAAAATTAGCTCTAAAGTACACCAGGCCTTGCAATTTCACCAATATTGCTTGAAATTAAAAAAAAAAAAAAGAAAAACAAGCAAAATCCAACTTATTTGACAGCCTGGCTGACTAGACTGAATAGTAAGCTCATGCAAACTGCTGCTTCTTTGCTCCAATTAAAGTGATTGATAGAGATTGAACAACTGCAAATGCACAGGACCTGGCAAAATCTAATTAGCTAAAACCAGGAAAAGTATTACACTGTGAGCAGATCGGGGCAAATAATTGATTTAGTGGAAAAACTGCATGTTGGGTGGAAAAAAATGAGGACAGGCTTTGATCAATCATTAAAATTTTAAATCATCTATTTTGATGATTTCTGGTGAAAGAAAAGATAAGACGTTGATTCCCAGAAAGCTGAAAATAATCTGACATTCTTCAAAGCCTTTTTTTTTCTTTTAACTATTTTGGCTTGCTTCAATCAAAACCTAAAGATGTGATTATAAATCTACTGACATACTGGGAGAGCCCTTTCAGAGAGGTCCAGCTGTGGCAATGCATTCTCAATACAGGGCTTGGAGAATGTCCTGTCAGAAATGGGCTGATGAAGAAAACACACCAGCCACTGAGAATGCTTTAACAACTGATGTTTTTAATGTGGTTTGAGTGTACTGAATGTAAAAAGTGCACAGTCACTGCTTCTTCTTCCCATAACCCCCTGCCGGGCCAGGGGGCTGGGAGAAGGACAGTGACCTCATGTTACCTGAAACCCCCTCCCATTGAATGTAAATCCCCTCACTCTTATTGGCACAAATCCAGACTTCCCTCTTGTCCCTTACTGGTGTGTTTGTATCCCTCCAAAGTCCATAGAAACCTGTACCCCTGATTAAACCTTCTCTTTGTTCCTGCCTTCGCCGGTGGTCCCTGTGTGTCCTTCCTGGGGGCTCTCAGAGACCACATGGTCGGGGTGAGCAGAGAGCACACACTTCTCCTGGGTTAATGGACTGATAGTCCAGGACCAGGAGAAGTTCCATATCATTGCAGATCCCTTCAGCACGCAGCATAACGAGGCTACAAGAAACCAACCCTCATATCCAGCCACACAGGTGATGCCCTTATTTTAGAAAGTTGGTTTATTTTTTTTTTCCTGGAGACCTGAAACTTAAAACTTGGAAGGTTTTCAGTCTTCAGCAATTAATTTTGGTGGTTACATTCCTAATACCCCAAAGGGAGATCCTGTTTGAGCAAGCAGGGGTGGGGTTAGGGCAGCTAAAGCAGAGCTGGAGTTGAATTTGGAAAGGGATGTGAGGGGCATCAAGAAGGGCTTTTAAAGGTATTTTAACAGCAAAAAGAAGATCAGGAAAAATGTGGGTCCACTGCTCCGTGGTGCAAGACTTCAGGGATATTCTCAAAAAAAACCCCAAAGAAATAATAATTGTATTAACCCTTGAAAGGTGGTTTATTTTACTAACACTGAACATGTGTGAAATCACACCCAGGACCTGGAAAATGAGCCAGACTAGTTTGAGGCAACTTTCAGAGAAGTCTGGTTGCCCTTGTGACAGCTCTGCTGCTCCTTGGCAGCTGTGAGGAGCCAGTAAAAAGAAATAAAATCCAGAAAATCCTTATATTAGCACCATATCCTATTGCCTTCCAAACATTTAGTTTTTGTTGGAGCTGCTGCAAATTACATAAGCATGAAATTTAAAATTTTAGGGCTTTTTGGTGGTGGTTTCTTGTTTTACTTTTTTTTATTCTCACAGTGAGAAGAATGGAAGGATGGAGAAATGAGTGCCATGGCTGAGAGGAATAACAAGAAATAGCATCACTTTTGATCTTACAGCATTTTTTCCATTTTTTTCCCCCTTCTGTGTAGATTGGTCTTTCACAAGCCTTTAACAGATTCCAAAATTCATCTTAAAGAGCAACCCATAAGTTTTAAGATTCCATGTTGCAGCCTCCTAGTTCAGGTGAGACAAAGGGTCCACCTACGAGGTTTCACTTTAACCCTAAAAGGTAATGTTTCCAGCCTCAGCCAATCGGAGTCAGATATTGTAAGTGAGGCGGGGTCAAGTTAAGGTTATATACACCTGTATTTTGAATAAACCTTGGATTTTGCCTGAAACATCATATTGATGTGTGCGGTCCCTCTAGTCCTGGCTGCTACAATTCCAGGCCCTTTTCACAAGCCTTTAAAAGATTCAGAAATTCATATTAAACAGCAACCCATAAAGTTTAAGATTCCAGGCCCTTCAAATGTTAAAAAATTGAACTGGGATGGTGTCTCCCCAAGGGTTTGTGCTCACCAGTTCTGTCTCACCAGCTACTGAGCTGAAGAAAATCTTTGCAGTGCATTGATGAGCCTATTTCAATCTGTCTTGATGAAGAGGGATCAAAAAATGTAAAAGTTTCTCACTGAAGTTATTTAAGGTTTAATAAATCAGTAGAAAGTTATTTTATTTCCCACGGTGCTTTTTCAGGAAAGCCCTGAGTGTGTTTATTCCTCCCTTGGTGGGAAGTCCATGTGTGATTTCTTGGCAACACAGGCAGGGTTGGACCTTCCCAGGTGTGTGAGAGGTGGAAGAGTCTCACCTGCACAGGGACAGGTCCATGGCCTGAGCCTGGCCTTGCCACCTACACCCTCTGCCCCCCAAAGGGTCTGCCAGGTGTGTGCACCTGTGACCAGCCCAGATGTTGATTCCATGGCCCCAACTCCTGGAGCAAACATGGCCAAACATGCCCCAGGTGTTTCCTTGCAGAGGTTTGGCCATATTTACATGCACAGGTCATTTCCTTGAAACAGAAAACCTTCCCCATCCCTCCCTTCGTTATTTCTGAGTTTTTTAGATCCCATCCCAGTGCCCCCTTCCCTTACCCATAAGGAGTGTGACCAATTCCCACATCCTTTAAGTTTGTTTGTTTCCTGTGGACTTACAAGGATCTTCTTCCCCTTCTTTTAGTCAAGGAGCAAGTTCTGAGTGAATCCCTCCATGACTCTGCACAAGTGGCTCCTTCCCTGCCCCATCCATCAGGGTCTTGTCTTGAGCCTTCATGTCACAGAATCCCAGAATCACAGAGTGGTTTGGGTTGGAAGGGACCTTAAAGATCATCCCATTCCACCTTCTGCCATGGGCAGGGCCACCTTCCACCAGCCCAGGTTGCTCCAAGCCCTGTCCCACCTGGCCTTGGACACTCCCAGGGATGGGGCAGCCACAGTTTCTCTGGGCACCTGTGCCAGGACCTGCCCACCCTCCCAGGGAAGAATTCCTTCCCAATATCCCATCCTGCCCTGCTCTTGAAGCCATCACCTTGTCCTGTCCCTTCAAGACCTTGTCAATAGTCTCTCTCCATCTTTCTTGTAGCTCCTTCAGGTCCTGGAAGGGAGTCCCCCTTACTGCCCCTTGCCAGCTATACATGTCTGTGTTTGATCTGCTGCTTCCCAGTGTTCTGTTTAGTCTTTCATGCTTAAAGCCATTGAACAGACATTGAACACCTTTGCTGCTGCACTCAGGGCCTGACCCTCCTTCCCTTGGGAAGCCTCTTGTTGCTGCTCATACACACACTCAGCCACAGGTGTCACACCCTGGACCAGGAGGAGCTGCTAAACACGATGTGGGTGAGATGTTCTGGGGCACTGAGGGAGGAGAAACCTCCCCAAACCTCCCTAAATATCTGGGGTGAAATAATCCCATGGCAATCAGAGGTAATTCTGCTCCCTTCCTTTTCCCAGCAGAGAAATCTTTCAGGTGTGACTTTTCACAAGTGTATTTACAGCTTTGCAATCCTTTCCACTCTGTTGCTCACTCTGAATATCTAATGAGTAATGCAATGGAAATTAAATTGGTGACTGGATGTTGCAGTGGAGCTTGGCAAGTGTTTCTTGAAGTTTACAGACTTGCACTTATCTTGCATGTTTAGCTGAAGCAGCTCTGAGTGGTGTTAGAAGAAGACAAGGAGAAAAATTAGCTGTGTTTAAAAAAAAACAATGAAGCAAACTTTCCAAATATATTAAAAAAAGGTAATTTTGACACTCTCCTGGCACAATAATAATTTCTCAACTTCTTACTCCATTTGCTGTACTCCCTTCTGCATGAGGGGATCCAGATTGCCTTTAAACTGAGGCTGATTTATGTTAAAAAATATTTTATTAATTTGCTAATCCTTATGCCAGGTTTTGAAAATGCCAACAGAGCTGTCCCTCTGGGAAATCCACTCAGCTGGCTCGGGGCAAAAAGGAAGTGCTTTCTAATGCCAAATGGTGGCACGAGGGTGAAGCTCTCACTGAGCTGAGCTGCACTGCTGGAGAGTATCACATCCACAGCCATCACTGGAATGGTAATTTATTGTTCCTGAGAAGGGGAGAAGGAGGTCACATCTGGATATTGGTTCAGCAAGCACGTGCTGTTCCTCATTCTCTTGCCCAGCTCTTGCAGAGAGGGTGGAGAGGAAAAATGAGCCTTAATGCATTCTCAAGGTTGCCAGGAGCAACTAATGCTTCCAAATTGGTATTCATGTTTTATTACATCTTAAATTTCAGCACCTTAAAAACAATAAAGGAAATTGCATTTTTGCAAAGAGTCTTCCCTTCAGGGAATGTACTTCAAGTTTACTGTCTTTTTTTCTGATGCCTTTGTCCATGTATTATGAACTTCTTCTTTCAGAGAGAGTATATATATGTATATATATATATATATACACACACACATATATATATGTACTCACATTATATGGATGTGCAAAGACAAGTCTACATAATTCCATGTTCCTTAAAGTTCACAAGTTTGATTCCCCTAAAGCATAAGCAGAGACTAATAAGTCTTTTAGAGGAATCGTATTGGTAAGTTTTCAGGAACATGGAATTTTGTAGGATCATCAGAAAATCATGGAATGGCCTGGGTTGGAAGGGACCTTAAAGATCATCCCATTCCACCTCCTGCCATGGGCAGGGACACCTCCCACCAGCCCAGGGTGCTCCAAGCCCTGTCCAACCTGGCCTTGGACACTTCCAGGGCTGGGGCAGCCACAGCTTCTCTGGGCACCTGTGCCAGGGCCTGCCCGCCCTCACACCCAGGAATTCCTTCCCAATATCCCATCTATCCCTGCCCTCTGGCAGTTTGAAGCCATTCCCCTTGTCCTGTCCCTCCATCCCTTGTCAACAGTCTCTCTCCATGTTTCTTCTAACTCCTTCAGGCACTTCAAGGCCACAGTTGGGTCACCCCAAAGCTTCTCTCTCCAGGCTGAACAATCCCATCTCGCCCAGCCTTTCCTCCCAGCAGAGCTGCTCCATCCTCTGACCATCCTGGGGCCTCCTCTGAACTCTCCAACAGCTCCATGTCCTTCCTGTGCTGGCCCAAGGGCTGAAGGCAGCTCTGCAGGTGGATCTCACCTGAGGGGCACAGGGACAGAATCCCCTCTCAGCCTTTTCCTTTTATCCATGAAACATGAAATATGAGCTCAATCCAGGGATTTTCAGAGGACCTTACTAAGGAAATGCTCAATCCTCCAACCACTTTTCCTTTTGGCCAATGAAATGGTGCCACCTGGCACAGCAAACTGCCTTTACCTGGAATATTGGCCTCTTTTTGGAGTCCTAACCAAGCACTTTGCCCAGAGGGAAGGAAGAAAAAACATTTGTCCCCCATTGTTATTAAACAGCTACAGAAGTATTTTTAATGAAAAGATGTCAGTAGCAATGAATTGTTCCAATGCAGTTTCTATCAAATGAAAATATTACAAGGCAAACTCTTAAACTCTCATTTGCTCGTCCTGTCCATGTAACTGTCACTCTGGAATGGAGAATATTAGACTGAGTACAAAGGAAATGGAAATGAAGGGCTGGAGAAAAAAGAAGTAATATCTTTGAAGTTCCGAATTTCTTATCATTCAAGGGAGTTAATACAAGTTACATTGACTGTGTTAAGATTAATAAAAAATACATTGATCAGAAAACTTCTGTGTATTATGAACATTAGAATAATTTTACTTCACAGAGGCAACAAATTATTAAATGGAAAGAGATCTTTAGATGAAGCCTAAAGGAACAATTCCTATTCTCTCACTACATGTTCTTCCAGCTTTATACATAAAAAAGCAGCAACAATAGTGAAAGATTTCCAAACTGGGCTTTGATTGTAACAAGAAAACAAGAATTTTGGCATTCAACTGCACTATATTGCTCTGCACAGAAATATTTTTGTGGCACTACCACAAAAGCGAAGTGAAAAAACCCAAAGCTTTGGTGCAGAAGAGGCTCCTGGATTTTGTGTGCCCATTTCAGGCCCATAAACCCAGACTGAGTCCGTGAGTTCCCCTCTGAGTTGCCGCCAGTGGCTCTTCCCATTGGAATAAAATTTGGCAGGAGAGCTGAATACCTGATTAGAATCCCAGGAAGTGTTTCATTGCTTTGATACTTTCATTTGGGACACTGGAAATGCTATGTCTGATTTGGTGATTCATAAGAAACAATCCCTTTCCCTCTGCCTGACCATCACTTCATGCTTGGTTTCCATCCACCATGGAGAGGGATTTTCTAGAAGTATTATAGATTTTGGTGTATTTTACACAGCATGTCATCAAACTTTTTCTTCACATAATTGGTAAAACATCAAGAGAAAGACCAAAATGCCTTAAAATACAGAGAGCTGTTTGAGGAAGGAATAAAATATTATTGTTCTGTTATCAATCAAATGCTATCTGAGAACACTAAGACACCACTGATCATCTTTCAGAAGGTTAAAAATGCACAAACAGTGGCTCTAAAAGAAACCTTAACTAGTCTTTGTTGTCTGTGCAGATTTTTGCTTTGTTTTCTGAAATGTCTGTAAGGCACAATCAAAGGGTGAGGACTTAAATGTCTTAATAGAAAGCAGTGCCTGGGAATTCATAACTTCTGCTATAGGAATATTTAATGTTTCAGAACGTTTTCTTTGGACTTTTAGCATTAATACCATTCAATTTACCTTAAAAACTTGGGAATGGTAATCTCCTTTTCCTGTTGTTTCTTGTTGTGTTCCCAGTGTACATTCCCTCTGCATTCTGTAAGAAATATTCCAGACTTTGGAATCTGATTGTCATCTTCCAAAAACCACTTACATTTCAGGGCCTTCTACATAAATATACAATTTCCCCAAATTCAGCAATGGTCCTGTTGCCCAAACCCCAGCTCTGAACCAGCTCTTTCACTATTTGCCTATTTTATGTATTCATGGTTATGTATTTATGAATTATTGTCTCTTTAAGTATTATTATGTTCAAAAAGGATTTCAGTGATAACCTCTACATGCTGCTCATGTTCTGCTCAGTGCAATTATTTCCTTTGGTTGTTTTCTGCCTGATACTTCTATTGATCCATCATGTCAGTTTTTTGCACTGATAATTTTTCAAGACATCTCTTATACCTCTTAATTCTTTTTTATTTTAAATTTTTAAAGGGTAATGAAAATAGGCTACTGGTCTCAATTGTGACCAAACATGGTATAATAATCCATACAATCTACAGTTTTCCCTAAACTCCAATGTCTGATTAATGAACATGAGTATTTATGATCTCAAAACCTGAGCAAACACAATAAAAACCCCAAAGGAAACTTAAAATCAATCCCACTCTTCTTTCTCCATAAGTTTCCCGGGAGATGTAGGCAAATATTTCAGTTCCTTCAAAGGGATGTTATCAATCCTGTGGGAATCATTCTCACTCCCAAGAACTGGCAGGACTTTGTAGCCCAAACTCCACAGAAAAAAGTAATAACAAAGATCTAGTTTTAGTTTGCCAGAAATCTGTATCCCTCCCCAGTAAGGTTCAGACTGGTGTTTTCCTTAAAAGGGATCTGTTTCCAGAATTGTTATGGAATAGAAGACTAGAAATGCAACACAAAAGAACTGTAGAATCTGACCAGACCAACTTCATTTTAGACTTGTTCCAGCTGCAGTGATTCAACTGGAAGCCAAAACACAAGGGAGGCAGAGGAGCAGTTCATTAGGCTGAGGAAGTGAATTGACACAGGGAAATGATTTCATTGATAGGTGCTATCTCCCAGCTCTCTTGCCTGCTTACTAATTATAAGGAAACAGGTTACCCCCTGAGCCAATTAAAGAGGGGATATTAAGGATGATGAAAGATCTGTTGGTGGACTTCCTTTCATTTGATCCCTATTCCTATTGTCTTCTACTTCCTATGGAAGTTTGAGAACACTGCGCAGGAAGCCTGGGAAGAATAAATCAAACCTCTGTTAAGTAGGAAAGATCCAAATAACTTCAATATCATTAGGATTAGGTCTTGGAATATCTTAATTTCAGTCTTCCAAATTCCCTCTAGCAAATTAGAGAAGGATTTATTAGTTAATATTCAAAATGCAACTGGGTTTATTAAAAACGCAGCTGGGTATTACCCTGAGCAACCTGATCTAATGCTGGAGCTGCTCCTCTTTGGAGCAGGTGCTTTGAACAGATGATTATTCTTCAAAACAATCAAGAAGAAACTCAACTCTCCAGGAAAAAAACCCCAAACTCAATTCCTGCAGTTTTGACACTTATCCATTTAAGTTCTTTAGCTCTTTCCTCAGTACAGTCATTGCAGTTTGATACTTGTGATTTTTGGCTGTGTGTTACACACTCATCCAGCTCACTAAAACAAAGTGTTTACTGTAATCAGATTTTGTTGTTGTCATAGACTGGAACATCCTGAGTGGGAAGGGACCCACAAGGACCATCCAGTCCAGCCTCTGGACCTGCACAGACACCCCAACAATCCCACCCTGCCCCTCAGAGCATCATCCAAACACTCCTGGAGCTCTGGCAGCCTTGGGGCTGTGCCCACTGCCCTGGGGAGCCTGGTCAGTGCCCACCACCCTCTGGGGGAAGAGTCTTGTCCTGAGATCCCACCCAACCCTGCCCTGACACAGCTCCAGCCCTTCCCTGGGTGCTGTCCCTGCCCTGGCACAGCTCCAGCCCTTCCCTGAGTCCTGTCCCTGCCCTGGCACAGCTCCAGCCCTTCCCTGGGTGCTGTTCCTGCCCTGGCACAGCTCCAGCCATTCCCTGGGTCCTGTCCCTGCCCTGGCACAGCTCCAGCCATTCCCTGGGTGCTGTCCCTGCTCACACAGAGCAGAGATTGAGTTCAACTGCCCCTCCCGAGGAGCTACAGACCCTGATGAACTCTGATTTCAGTCTCCTCTTCCCCAGGCTCTCAGAATGGCTTTAGAATCACAGAATCATTAAGCTTGGAAAAGACCTCCAAGTCCAGTTGTTGACAGAATGCCACCATTCCAACTAAAGCATATAATGAAGTGCCATATCCAGTCATTTTTTGAACACTTCCAGGCACGGTGACTCCACCCCTGCCCTGGGGAAAGGGAAGAGTTGAACTCACTTTCTACCAGTTTTGGGTTTGGTTTTTTTTTTGTTGTTTTTGTTTTTGTTTTTTTGTTTTTGTTTTTTGTTTTAATTTCTTTGCAGCTATATTTAATTTTCTGTCTACCTGCATGCAGCGTGCTTTGAAATTAGTAAGGTGCTAACATGAAGGGAAAGTGATGAAAGAAATGACTTACAAAGTATAAATGAGTCAGGAGAGAGTTTTAAGAAACCACTACTGTCAGTGCACAGAATTTTGTGTTGCAGATCATCAGGAGGGAAAGGAAAGCAGCAAAATAATCACAGTTGTGATTGCTGCAACTTCATTGGAAAATTAAATATGCAGTCTCAGTAGATCATGCACAGCAGGTTGCAAAGAGGAGTCCTCTTTGAAATGTTCCATCAAGAAACAGTAAATTTTCCTTCTGAACACTGATGTGTGAATGTGAAGAGTGATAGATAATCTCACATGGACAACAAGGTCACCTCTGCTGGTCCTTAAATAGAGGGCCTCTGCCAGTGTCATTAGCAGCCAAGGAGGAGAACTCTGGCCTGTAAGTCAATTCCGAAAGATGTTTCAGGGATTATTTAGGGAACTTGTGTTGTTTCTGAGGGATTATTTAGGGAACTTGTGTTGTTTCTGTTGTTTCTTGTGTTGTTTCTGAGGGTCATCCTTCAGATGGAAAGCGAAGCCCAAGTATTGATAGTGCACTGTAGTTAAATACCCCTTTGAGGAATTAGCTTATTAACCTTGTGTCCTGGCCAAATCCCAATTTCAGCAATTACAAATTTGCTTTCTGGAGTTCTCTCTGAAGGTTTGATGCAGGACATGATTAATAAGTTCCTGTAGTAAACCAGTTCTGGTTTTGCTGAGAAGCATTTAAGGGCAGTTGTGTGATGAAGAAATGGATTCAGATCTTCCTTCTCAGGAGGTGCAGCAGGTGCTGCTTGAATAGAAGAACTAACATGAACATCATCTTCCTACACAGAAGAATCAGAGACTCTGGAAAATGTTTAAAAACACTTTTACCATTCAAGCTTAAAGGAAAAACAACAAAGCAAAGCAGAGGCAACTGTTTAGCATTGTAAAACACTGGAGTTTTAGTGCAAAGCTTTTGCATTTCTAAAATCACACCTTCCTTACATCTCAGGCTCATAAAATCCAACACCAAGGAGTGGCTTGAGAATGAGGAGTTCAAATCCCAGAATTCCAGAATGTCCTGAGCTGGAAGGGACCCCCAAGGCCCATCCAGTGCAGCCCCTGGTCCTGCACAGACACCCCAACAATCCCCCCCTGTCCCTGAGTTGGTTCCCTCACACAAAATGATCACCCTGGTTCTGTTTTCTTTCTTTGCATCAACTGCTTTATTTCAACATAATCAATGGCAAAGAGATGGAGGAGACAAGAGCAGGTGTGTCCCACTCTGAAAACTCTGAAGTGATTTGAAAACCCCTTTTGAAACCTTCTTTTTATGAAATTTCTATTTATATGTCAGTTTTATTGGAGGAGAGGGCTCAGGTTATGTGAATGTCATATTTTATTAAGTGCTACGCTCTGACTTTATTTCTAATTCCTCTCTGCATTACATTAAAGAGGGCACATGGTTATAACTTTAATTTCTTAATTTTATGAAAATTACCCAAGCAACATCTGGTCTCTGGAACAAATTAGTATGTCAGTGGTTTATTACAGCATAATGATGGATTCTTCCAAATTGTGGCAATTTCTGTTGGTATTTGGTCCATCCACATTTAGAAGGTTTGGTAAAAAAAAAGGACAGGAATATTGGATTTATTCTTTCAAACTTTCTGAGCACACATGGCTGCTTCTTATTAAACATCCTCAGAATACTTAAAAACTTTAGGAGAAAAAAAACGCCATAAATCTGTATTCTGGGTTACAGAAACTGCAGTGGATGGGCTGATCTTTCAAGCACAGCATGAAGTGACTGCTAATCAAATGTGCCTCAAGGCAGTAGAAACTAAAATATTAAAGCTGGTTTATTCAGGGTGTCTCCATTCTTTAATTTGACTTTGGCTGGTACTAAATAAAACTATCTTTGAAAGTTTTATTTAAGCCCTCCAGAGCATTAACAAAGCATCCATTATGATTTGGGTTTGTGGAATTGAAATATATTTGAAATTTTGGAAAACCCACTGAGTGATTTGTTGGCTCTAATCTGGCACAGTGAGGTAATAAAGATGTGATGCATCTGTGCTTGGTGGGTTGTAGGTCTGTCTGGACACTGGGAAGATCAGGAAACCCAAGGGGTGATTAATTTATATTCATATTCATGGTATCAAACGAGGTTCTGACTAAACAGGTTCACATATTTAGAGGTGCCATCCTCAGGCACCAAAATAGATTTGGTTCTCACAGCACGTTGCACACCCTGAGGTTCTGCCTTGTAACAAACACCTCCTTTGAGCTGCAAGCTCTTCCCAAACCAGAATTTCATTCCTCTGGGTCTCCTACCCAGTCATTCAGTCAAGAGATGAATCACTGGGAGACTCCAGTGCCCCTCACAGCTTTGCCAAGTGAATTTTGCCTGTTTTAACTCCCCAGCCTTTGCTCATTGTTGTTCTGCTCAGAGATTTTTCTCCCTATCATCCCATCTCTCTCTCATGGAAAAATCTGTACATTAATCAATCCAACTATTTATTTTCTATTGAATAAGGCAGACTTTCCTCAGGGTTTTTCCTGTGGCCCGTTTTCCACCAACACTCTTTGAGGGGGATTTTTCAGCTCTCCTCCTGACCTGCAAACAGCAGAGCTGAGGACACTCTTTATGTACCATCACTCAGTATTATCACCTCAGTCCTGCTCTTCCTGTTATCCTGCACACACTTCCAGGAGCAAACCACTTAAAACCTGGTGCTTGAAACTTCTACAACACATCTTATATTTCCATCTCATTGCATTGAAGAGTAGTCTTCCTTTTCCCCTGAACTTCCTTCCCACACTTTGTCCTCTGGGATGTGCAATATGATCATAGAATCCTAGAATGGATTGGGTTGGAAAAGACCTCCGAGATCATCAAGTCCAACCCTTGGTCCAACGCCAGTCCCTTTACCAGATCATGGCACTCAGTGCCACGGCCAAGCTCAGTTGAAAAACCTCCAGGGATGGGGAATCCACCCCCTCTCTGGGCAGCCCATTCCAATGCCTGAGCACTCTCTCTGCAAAGAAGGTTTTTCTCATCTCCAACTTCAATTTCCCCTGGCAGAGCTTGAGCCCATCGTGCCCCCTTGTCCTATTGCTGAGTGCCTGGGAGAAGAGACCAACCCCCAGCTGGCCAGAACTTCCCTTCAGGCAGTTCCAGACAGTGCTGAGGTCACCTCTGAGCCTCCTCTTCTCCAGGCTAAACACCCCCAGCTCCCTCAGCCTCTCCCCATAGGGCTTGATGCTACATCTGGCAGCCAGGAGAGTCCCTGGAGCCCCTGAACACCAGTAAGTGTATATAAGTGTATATTTTGCACACACTGCTGCAATCAGAAGTTTGAATTACACTGTTTGGAGGAGACTGGGCCTTTAACAGCCTGTAATGTAGAGATCTAATGGAGGTGGCTGTGCTAATGTCTGAGAACTCCTGCTGTGGATGCCAGCTCCAAATCCTCTGAGCACTCATGAGCATAACATTATCTCTTCATCCCAGGCAATTTTCTCCCTGAATATTTACTGAATGCTGAATTCACACCCAAGGTGGTGATTGAGAAAGTAAAGGAAGAAGCAGGATGTAATCCTTGTTTTTAACTCCTTGCAATTGGATTACTCTGTAAGAGAGACAACTAAAACTCACCTAAGTTTTGGGTTCACATAAACTTTTGAGTGATACCCACACAACAAACCTTCCCATTGATTTTGGGGCACTTTGCACTAGAAACACACAGGTATTCGGTATTTAAAACTCTCAGTGTGTTTCTTGGTATTTTGGATTACCAGTGAGCCAAATTTACCATCAAAGTGGGCTCTTCATTACTGAAAGATCCTTTTTCCTTGGTTTCATAATACACAACATGACAAGCCACCTAATCAATTGTCCCAGTGACCAAATAAGTAGCTTGAAGGAATCCTAATTTGTAAAAATAATACTTAATTGCCACAGGTAAAGTAGAAGGCAGATTTTCTGTCTGTTGCATAGTTACATTATTGATGATTGTTAAGCATTAATATAATTTAGGTAAAATGTTCCAAATTTCCCTCATAAAACAACCTAACTGTGCTGGTTTAAAGGTGAACCATCAGGGGAAATGAACTCACCACGAGAGAGATTATAAGTCAGAGGCTAAAATTTAATAATAATATTACAATAAATACACTGACACAAAGAGAAATTGCTTTCAACTCACAAACCCAGCAGTATAACCCAGTGTCCTGGGGCACAAACCCAAAGAGGGTTGTTGGCCCTTGTGCTGAGACCCACGTGGTTCCCCCAAGTCCAAAGCAAAAGGAAGTGAGAAACCTGTTGGTGCAGGTGATGGCTGGAGTCTGGTCGAGAGTGGTGGTCTCCTCCTGTCAAGGTCCTGCTGCTCCTCTGGATCTGACAAGTGGTTCCTGAGGTCTTACCCCCCACTTATGTACCCTCAGGGAGCCCCCAGTCCCTCCCCCAGGGTGGGCACTCACACAATGGGTGATTAACTCTGGAGCCAGGGGGTATTGTTGAACTGTTGATGGCCCATTGGCAGCCACGCCCCCCCAGGCTGGGTGTGAAGGTGCCAATGACTCCCTGGGCAGCTGCTGCTAATGGTCCATTGTCCTTGGGGAATGAACAGAGGGGGTAGAATGCACAGCTTTGATCACCCCCACACAGTGTTAGCTGGTCCCTCCTGCTGAACTAGGACACTAACCTAAAAGATATGTGATCTGTGGGTCAGAGATATTTCTGCTCTCACTTCTTCTAAATGGGTATCCCTCCCATGGCAGAGCCAGAACTGGATGATCTTTAAGGTCCCTTCCAACCCAAACCTCTCTGTTATTCCATGAAATAAATTCTCCTTTGTAGAAATTTTCCAGCTTAAATTGTGTTTGAGATGAGGAAACTCATCTCATGCTAAAGAATCAGTATGAAACAGGAGACAGAAGCTAAGAATAAGAGATAGATAGATAGATAGATAGATAGATAGATAGATAGATAGATAGA
>JAJPCS010000410.1:242526-283671 GCA_021164005.1 Willisornis vidua nigrigula | reverse complement strand
ATAGATAGATAGATAGATAGATAGATAGATAGATAGATAGATAGATATTAAACTATTATCCTTCAACCTGTAAACTGACTCTCAAAAACCTTTGCCCATGATTTTGAACAAAACAGCTTGAGGGACACGTGAGGTGTTGCCTCAGGTCTTTATCTCCAAATTCACTTTATCTTCTGCAATGTCTCATCTCCTTTGGTTGTGCTTTGCAGGGTATTTCCATTCCCTTGATTGCTCCCATCCCAAAATGCATGAGGACTATCTCTCAGTGCTTTTGACAGAGTAGCTCACGAAGTGAAGGCTGCGGAATAAAAATGGGGGTGATATAATTAGCCTTGGTATTTTAATGGAAAACCTGTCAAAGCTGTGATATGGAGCTCTCATTTAGCAAAGCCACCCTCACACTGGTTCCTTTCCTGGGAGATTTGCTGGTTCTATCCCACTCTGCTGAGTGAAGGAAGTTTCTGTCCCTGGGACTTTCGCTGTGGTCTCTGAGTTTTGGTGCCTCGGTGCCAATGGCATGTCAGTGATTTCTGATTGCAAACATTGCTTTATACTGACTAATAAACACCCCTTCAGTTTATCAACTTCTAAACATTTTTTTCCCTTTCTTTTTTTTTCTTTTGTGAATTTTATCTGTACTATGAACATAAAGAAAAATGTGCCTTTGCCTTGACTGTACCATCTCTATGAGCACAGAGAAGCACATAGTGCACAAATACCTGAGCAGGTTTATCTCTGAGTCCTCTCTGAAACCAAGCAGAGTAATTAAGCACCTTGGGATGCCAGTTGGTTGGGGCTGACAGAGTCTCAGCCTGTTCTCCTGGAATGTTAATTCCTGCATATAAATTATTCACTTATACATATACATCTGCCCCTCTATATACATATTGTGTATGTTCATAGCCACAGCTGAACAGGAATGGCTGATGCATGACTATATTTCCTCCTGCATTGCATATTAACACTTCTTCTGAGCTCTCCCACCTCTCATTCCACCCTCAGCAGTGCCATTTCATCTGCAAGATGTCTGGAACATGGAAATTGTCTCCATAATACACCTGTGGAAAGAACATTTGAGTTGTGTTGGAAACAAATGCTGAAAAGTTTTAGTGCTTGCAGCACAAATTACTTGTTCACTGCTTGACTCTCCCATTGTACAAATTCCAAGTTGAAGAGGAAGGCTCAGTTGCTGTGAAAGAATATAAAAGGGTGTCTGAAATGTAACAAAAACTATTTATAGAAAGGCCTGATGAAGTATCTGCCCCTCTGGTACTGCTTGCTAGAACTTTCTCCCCACACTCCTGAAGAACTGGAACTCCTGCAAATGTTTTAAATTTAAAATCTTGGTTATGATCAGAAAGCAAAAGAGACTTGTATAGATGGCCAGGAATGACTTATTGGTATAACTGAAAACTTCTCAGGAATTTGTATTAACCACTTCTATTCTAGAGGAAAGAAAAGACAGACAGACAGAAAGAAAGACAAAAAGAAAGACAGAAAGAAAGGCAGAAAGACAGAAATAAGGAAAGAAAGCCAGAAAGAGACAGAAAGACAGCAAGAAAGACAGGAGAGAGAGAGAAAGAAAAAGAAAGAAAGAAAGAAAGAAAGAAAGAAAGAAAGAAAGAAAGAAAGAAAGAAAGAAAGAAAGAAAGAAAGAAAGAAAGAAAGAAAGAAAGAAAGAAAGAAAGAAAGAGAAGGAATATTTGTATTCAAGTCACATTGAAGTGAAAATTGCTGTCTCTGTTGAACAGAATATTTCTGACTAACATAATATTGTAGTGCAAGGAATATAAACAGGGGGGGAAGAGGAGCTTCCAGTAAGTGTGTTCAATGATTTGAACTGTAAAATTCTTGTTTCTTTTTGCATCACTGTGTCATTCCTGCCTCTGTTCCTCCATTCCCTCTGCCACTGCCCCTCTGTGTCCTGACCTTGGGGACTCCAGGCTGGGACAAGGACGAGGGTTGCACGTTCTCAGCACACCCAGGTCCTCCAGGAGGAGGAGGAGGAGGACACTCTTCCTCACCCCAAGCACCATTAGGGGTCAGTTTTAAGCATTTGCTCGCATGTTCAATGCCTTGCTCTTTCCTCAGTCCCCTACAACTCTGCATTACAGGTGAATTTATGATATGCTGAGCACCTTAAATTTACCTCTAAATCTGCTTCTGCTCAACTCTTGGGTCAGCATTTCTTTTTACACCCTTTTCTAGACCTGAGCACTCCAGTGTCAGACTGAGCCCCAGGTTTGACCTCCCCATCCCTGTTCTCTTCCAGCTGCCACCCTGTGTGCCCACCTAAACCCTCCCTCACTGGCACTGTGATTCTGCTCCTTGCACAACAGCACCCTGTTAGTCAGAAATATCCTCTTCAAAGGTACATCTTCACAGTCTTTAGAAATTTGTTGCCAATGACAATGCAAATTACTTGCCTGCAGGATGCAAATATGGCCAGGAAAGGAGCAGGAATGAAAGAGTTAAGGAGTCATAATCCTTGGAAATGTGGGAATATGCTGAGAGTGGGAGCAGGCACTCACAGAGTTGGTGTTCCAGCTCCTCCATGGAAATGGTTGGTGTTCCAGCTCCTCCATCCCACCAGGTCATTGTACTGTTGAACTTCCACAAAAACCTCTGTTCAAGACAAGAGGTATTAAAAGAACATTGGAACTGGAAAAAAATAATTGGATGCATGTGTGTATTTGTATTTTTTAAAATTTATTTTCAGGTTTCTAATTGTATTTTTCCATGAAGCTGGGAGGTATTTCTATCTTTTAATACCAACTTCTCTGATTAGTGCTGCAAGAATAAACTGGTATTTGCAACACCTCTGAGTTCACGTGTGCAATGACCTGTTTTTAGAAGGTTGGATGATCACACTATCAAGCATTTAGGTCTCCATTCATTTCCACTATTAAAAGGACCCTTTTTTCCCTGCAGTCTAGCTAAGGAATATTGGTTGATCTGCACTTGGGAACAGATGACAGCTCGCTAATTAGAATTGTTAAAAAAACCTCCATTTCACTGAACAGGTGACCTGCATTTATTAAGCATTTCTCTCCTGATCTGAAAAATAGCCATGATCATTTAAGCAGGATTGTACAGAGCGATTTGCAACACTTTATTTTCCACAACTGCTGCTTGTAAGTGCTGAGAAAAATTAAGAAAGACCATTAGCAAGGCAAGCTGGACAGACTGAGCAAATAGCTCTGTGCATCAACGAACTGAAATCCTTTAGACTGAGTGAACCACAACGTGCTTGCAATCCAGTTCTTGGGGGTGGGAGGTGGGAATTGATTTTTGGGAAAGGATGTGTAAGAAATGACATTCACATTCACATGCCCTGTGGATACTCAGGAATCAGCCAGTACATGTTATCCAAAAGAGTCCAATATTGGAGGAGAAACCTTAAAATATCACAGTAATAGTCTTCTTTTATTATTTATTATACTATTTTTACTATTTATTTTATAATAGAATCATTTATTGCTTTATTGTTATACTTGTATATTATTGTATTATCCTTGTATTTTATTTTATTATTATGCATTATTATATTATCGTCTATTATATTTTTATACATTATTATATTATTACACATTATTATATTATTATACATTATTTTATTATTATACATTATTATATTATTATACATGTATATTTAAAATGTATATTACTGTATGTTCTTATACTTTTATACCTATTCAAGTATGTAGAAAACCAGTACAATGTGAGTAGCCTCAGAGTCCACCTGCAAGTTATGTGGAGACCAATAGACTGTTCATCCTTGGAGAGTTTGACAAAAATGCCACCACTGGGGCTATTTCAGAGCTCTATTTACTACATTAGCCCCAAGCCCCTCCAGGCACTCCCTCACTCCCGCTCAGTGGATGGAGGAGGGAATAAAAGCTGGAAAACTCCAGGGTTGGGATAAAGGCAGTTTAACAGGGAGAGCAAACACTGCACACAGCAAAGCAACCCAAGGAATTCCTTCCTTGCACCTCCAGGAGAGCAGGATCCATCCTGGGAATGGGACTTGGGAAGAGAAACATCCGCACTCCAAACGTGTCCCTTCCTCCTTCTGCCCCCACTTCGTGCCCTGAGCATTCTGTGCCATGGGCTGGAATATCCCCTGGGGCAGCTTGTCCCATGTCCTGGTGCTGTCCCCTCCCAGAGGGGCAGGAAAGGCCTTGGCTCTGGGGGAGCTCAGCAGTGACAGAGCCACCTCTGTGATCTCACACAAACCCAAGCACAGCCCCACAGCAGCCCCTGGCAGGAAAATTAACCACTCTGGCACAAAGCAGCACATCCTACCCCTTACTGCACCCCAGTCCTGTCCCCCATTATCCAGTGCAGGCTCATTAATCACCCCCCCTGCCCCTTCTCTGCTCCAATACAGAGATATCATCCCTTAGTCTGGGCACCACCCCTGCAAAATCACAGAATCACCAGTGTTGGAAGAAACTTCAGAGATCATCCACCCCTGCACCCAGCACTGCCACTGGGATCCCTAAACCACTACTCCATCACCCAGCCCCAGACCCAGACATGTCTTGGACACCTCCAGGGGTGGTGACTCCATCGCCTCCCTGGGAAGTCTCTTCCAATCCCTGATCAGCCCAATAGTGAAAAAGCTTTTCAAATATCTCCCCTCTCTCAGTTTAAGGCCATAAAATGCCCATGAAATATCTGTTGAGTTTATTCAGTCTATGACTTTGGGGTCCATCTGTCCTGGTGGTCACTCAGGATGGGAGCCCAGAGTCCAGGACAGCCCAGCACAGCCCCCAGGCTTTCATTAGTGTTTTGGTTTTAGTTTGTTTTTTTTTTTTCAGGTGCTGCATTTTACACTCTGAAAACATCAACACTCCATTTGACAAACAGCTCCTGAGTGGCCCAGAAAGTCTCATTCCAAGGCTCAGCAGCTGCAGAATATTGGCATTGCCTCCTTGTTTTCCCCAAGCAAGCTGCCACTTCATCTCCTCCGGGACCCAGACAAGGGATATTTTTTGTTCCTCTTTCGTGTTCAGGTTCTGAGAGACCAGTCTGAGTAATACCAGTGCAGATCAGCTGCAGCAGCACTGCTGCTTCCCACTCGTTCATGTTTTAAGTGGTCACAACGAAAGTTTTCCAAGAGCAGGGTCAGCTCTTGGCAAAACAAACAACAGCGAGATGTGCACAGCCCTCCAGAAATTAGCATCTCTTTGGGAGGCCGAGTGTGTTCTTTTGACTTGCCTCTCACCAGCAGACAGAGGTTTAAATGCTTTATTTTTTCAGGACCTTTTTTTGCTGATTTTTTTTTCCCAGTGTAACAGGCTAAATACAAATATGATTGTGACTCCTTTCAAAGAGGCTTTTTTATTGTGGTAGTTCTCAAGCAGCAGCTCAGATCAGCACCAGCAAAGCTCATATTAATCACAGCAAACTGCTTAAACTCAAGCACAATAGACCAGAATAAACTGCCTGACACTGCTGTGCCAAAGGTGTAGCCAAACCGCAGAATCTCAGAATCTCTGAGGCTGGAAAAGCCCTGCCAGCCCCTGGAGCCCACCCTGTGCCTGATGCCCACCTTGGCAAAGCTCTGCCAGCCCCTGGAGGCCACCTTGTGCCCGATGTCCACCTTGGCAAAGCCTTCCCAGCCCCTGGAGCCCACCCTGTGCCCGATGCCCATCTTGGAAAAGCCCTCCCAGCCCCTGGAGCCCACCCTGTGCCCGATGCCCACCTTGTTCCCCAGCCCAGAGCACTCAGTGCTGCAGCCAGTCCTGCCTTGGGCACCTCCAGGGCTGGGCACTCCAAACCTCCCTGGGCAGCCCCTTCCAGTGCCTGCCCACCCTTTCCAGGAGGGGATTCCTCCTGCTGTCCAAAGTGAAATTATAAAACACAGACCATTAGCTGCATTTTTTTACCAGAAATCCATCTCACAAACATAAATGGAGTAACAGTATTAAAATAAACAGGGATCATCTTTAGGGTTGTTTTTCCCCTCCAAAAATGACTGATCCTGTTTAGCTGTGAAAGGGAACTCCACGGCTGACCTGAGTCCCTGACCTGGGCTTCTTCTGGCATAAAAGTTGCAAACTCACATAATTTCAGTGTGTGCTTTCAGTATGAAACTTGAGCAAGGATCTTCAAGGCCAAGTTGGATGGAGCTCTGACCAATCTTGGTTTCCCTGGAAGGTGTCCCTGCTCTTTGCAGGTGTTGCAATGAGATGGGCTTTCAGTTCCCTTCTGACCCAAACCATTCTGGGCTTCTATGATTCTATCTTTTGGGCCTTTCTTTTTTATATGAAGTGTTTAAAATTGCACTATTCCTCACAGATCTATTTAATATTGACTGATGCACTGCTACTTTTTGGGAAGCTAAGAATAAATCTATATACTAGTACAAAGGGGGACCTACTATCTGAAAAGGATAGTTACTCATCACATGGAGTTTCATCTTTAAATCACTTTAGCAAAAAAAAAAACCCAACAACTTAATGTATTTTTTCACCATCTCCAAATAGGCTTAAATCAGAGATCAGCCCAATTCTTTGAAATATAATATATAACCCCAGGAGAAAGAAGCAGCCCAAGGTTGTTGGTGAGTGTCTTTCTGAGTAGTGTCCCTTCTATACACATGGAAAAGCCACCTTGTATTTTTAGCTGGTGTATTCTCCCCCGCCTGCAGAATATAAATCAGTTTAAAAGAGGTCTATTCCTCTGTGTGTTCCACAGGCTGAACTCTACTTGTCCTAAAATATCAGTAAGATAATCCAAATAGTAAAATTTTGCAAGTGGTGTGAGAGGTAATTTGCATGACTTCATTTTAGCAACAAATGCACTTAGGAAATGAAGTTGTCAAGATTTTTTAACTTTTTTTTATTATACTAATGATAAATTTGGATGGCATTTAAAAGTCCTGCTGAAACAGGAGTACCTCTTGCTACCAGTTTTATTCTACAGTTTATAAAATGTGGCTCAAGTCTCTTAGATGTTTCCATTTAACAGAAAACATTGATCAAAACCCCTTAAAGACTGACAACAGCAAAATAAGAAAAATCTCCAAGGAGGAAATTTCTTCATGCCCCAACTTCCCTTTGAAGGAACAGATTTGGTGCTGACATGACTGATTTTTAAGCCCAAAACTGATGGTGGGAGGAGGGTGAAGGTCGATGTTGGGGGGAAGGAAATATTAAAATCAGAGATGGAAAGTAATTTTGAAGAAATCTTCAGTGTTCAGACAACATGGCCCCAGAAAACATCCCAGCCAGAAATGCTGGGAAGGGAGAGCGAGTGATCATCCCAAACTACCTGTCATTTAATCTCTTATTTGGACACACCACGAGGGAAAGAATAACATGTTCCAGCCATATAGTTATGTTATTAGTATCATGGTGGTACCTGTCTGTCAGGAGCTGTCCTAGAAAACTGACAGTTTAACAAAAAAAAAGACAGGTTTCAAGATAAAGGTGCAGCAGAGAGATGGTGATTGTTTTCCAGAGAGGAAAATAAAGAAAATTCTGCCAGCAACTGTAGCACATAAATGCTGGAGAGACACCAAATGAGTTGCAGCCTGGAAAAGTAACACTGTGTGAGAAGAAAACTTGCTCTTCCTCCATGGAACCTCCAAGGGTGTCCTCAAACCTCGGCAAAATCTTCATGTAGCCGGTCCTGTCACTAGATGGCACAATCTTCTAATTAGTCAAGTGTCTATTGTTAGTTAATCACCTCTGGAAGCAAAGCTGTTACTCAGTGATCAGAGCAAATCGTGGAGTAAAGCACAAAGCCTTGCTGTCAATCCACTCACAAGTTTTTAGTGGTTAGTTTTTTTCCCAGATATTCCATCAAAATATTTGATAGAAATGGCACACAGCTGCACTAGCAATCCTGGTTCACATTTCCAAGTTCAGAAGCCAGGTTAGAAATCTGTAGAGAATTCTTCCTACAATGCACACTCAGGTTTGGTTGGTGGTGTTTGGTCTGGTACTGACGGTGCTCAGAAAATTCTGGGCTGGGCAATAATGGAATGTAACAAAACCTCAAAATCCATGAGAAAAAATGGGGGGGTTTATGATGGATTCAATTTTTGTGGTAATGTGAAAGTGAAACCAGATCCCTCTGTCCATGTGGACAGGAAGAAGGAAGAGCTTACTCAGCTCTACATGCCATGGAATCAACTGGGACTGGCGGTTTCTGAGTTTCAAAGAATCCCAGACTGGTTTGTGTTGGAGGAATCTCAAAGCCCACCCAGGGCCATCCCCTGCCATGGGCAGGGACACCTCCCACCAGCCCAGGATGCTCCAAGCCCTGTCCAACCTGGCCTTGGACACTCCCAGGGATGGGGCAGCCACAGCTTCTCTGGGCACCTGTTTCAGGGCCTGCCCACCCTCCCAGGGAAGGATTCCTTCCCAGTATCCCATCTAACCCTGCCCTGTGGCAATGGGAAACCATTCCCTGCCTGTGTGCCTGGTGCCTCCTTGCCTGTGTGTAAATGATGCCATTCCAGGTTGTGAAGTCTCCTGTGCCTTAAAGGGTGTGCCAAAGTCAAACTCCAGAGGGGCAGAAAGTTAAATCCAGGTTTCCCCAGTGCCAGCTGCAGGCACTCAGTTGGTTGAGTGGGTATTTACTCTTCTCCATCCAATTTGACCATGGAAAAAAGAAGTGGATTTACAAATTGTTTAGAGGGTTATATCATATTATGTCACAAATTTGCATTCCAAAGACCCTCCTATGATGAGTTCAATTAAAAGCCAAGGCAGAGGATGTGCACTGAGCCAGGAGGGAGAGGGATGGCACTGAGGAATAACACCTTGGACAACTACAGATAGAAGAGGGAACAAAAGGCAAAGTGAAAAAACCCTCTGTGGTTGCTGCAGAATTCTGGGGGGTCGAGACAAGTGCTGTTTAATGTAGTGAAAAGTCTTGACTTAATTTCTTGACTTAATTAAGTCTTGACTTAATTTCTTCATTTTTTAATAAAAGATGCATCAGAGCTTTCAGCACAATGGGCATTTTCTGCTCAGACCTGCCATATTCATCAAGGTGCCACAAAACCTGGCACTTGGCAGCCTCAGGTGGCACCTGCATCTCCTCTGGCTGTGCCCTTTCTTAGCAGTGGACTAACAATTAGCTGAAGTACAACCACCATGGATGAAATAATGGTGTTTGTCAACAGTTATGGATAATATAAATTCCTCAAAATTGTTTTGCTAGATGTTAGAATGTCTCTGAATGCAGACAAGCTCCAGATGCAATTTGGGACACTTTGTCCCTCTAACACCGTCCTGCTACTAAAAAAGGGGAGGTTTCTCTCCTCTCTCTCTCTCTCCCCTCTGTGCCAGCAATCAGCAGAGCCTCTGCATGGTCAGGACAACTTGCTGGACTGCAAAAAAAATAAAAACTCTGACCTGGCAAAATTAAATCATTGGGTTAACAAACTGAATCAGCTCCAAGCAAAAGGTCAGGGAGGGAAGTCAGAGCCAAGAGATGAAGGTGGAAGGACTGTCCTGCTGCAGAGGGAATTTGCTGGACTAGTCCAAGTGTATTTTCACTAAAATGTCTATTTTATCAGTGAAAGAGACCCCAGACTGCACATGAACCACCAGTTCCTGAATCTCTAAGTAGGACTTCTCCAAACTTCCTGGGAGGCTCAAGTGCCAACAAAGCCCAGTATTTTGATATTTGCACAGTTTTTGTGACACACCTTGAAAATCCAGACCATGCTGTTATTTTTCTGCTTCTGTCCTGTGCTCAAAATGCAGCAGGAATTCCAGAGTGCAGCATTACCATATCCAAGGGGAATGAAATGTGGTGTTTAGGGGTTTAGTGACAGGGGATGCAGGTAAGGGACTCAACTTCTCCTTTGTCATCACCACCAGGAAGGTCTCTCAGATCCCCGAGTTTAGAGAAGGAGCTCAGGGAGAAGAAGATGAGGACAGACTGAGGTTTTACTGGAGATATCCTGACCCATGGAAGTCAGTGGGATCCACTGGACTGCATCTGGGGTACAGGGAGAGCTGGGAGGTGTCCTTGCAACACCACTCTCCTTGCTACGTTATGGAGATCAGGGGAGGTCTTCCATCAGTGAAGAGGAGGAAGAGTTCCAGTCACCTCTAAAATGGATCAACAGGATCTTCTGGGAGCTGTGAGATGATCAGTCTCACCCTGTCCCCTGGGAAAGTCAAGGAGTGAGTCCTCATGGAAGTGTTTCCAGGCACAAGACAGAGGGGAGAAGGCCTGGGAGCAATCAGGGTGGGTTTACCAAATTTGCCAAAAATAAATCATGCCTGGTCAACCTGATTGTTTTATGGAAAAAAAGGGATTTGTTCTGAGGAGGAAGGGAGATCAGTTGTGAACTGGAGTACTACGGTGTGCTGAGGAAGTTCAAGGCAGCTTCAGATTTTAAAACTAAACAATTTAAAATTAATTTATTGACAACACATTATGTTGGACTGCTTAGCTCTAAATTCAT
Source organism: Willisornis vidua nigrigula (assembly GCA_021164005.1). NCBI lineage: Eukaryota > Metazoa > Chordata > Aves > Passeriformes > Thamnophilidae > Willisornis > Willisornis vidua. Next base: position 273,230 of record JAJPCS010000410.1, on the reverse strand, counting down.
CAATCAGTACTTACGGTTCTGTGCCAACATCACTCTGTGTAGAAAACTGTCACTCTTTAACCCTTCCAAGCTGAACAGCCCCGAGCTGATGTGGTGGGGCCAGCCCAGAGGGCTCACAGCCCTTGCTGGTTTTAGTGGTGGAGGTCAAGGGAAGGGAGCTTGAGAGCTCCTTGATGAGAGGAGTCAGAGCTGCAACAGGCTGTTGGGTTTCTTCTCCCTTGCTCCCTGGGGTTCACATGTTGTGCACTTTTATCCCTCCCAAAAGAGGGATTCCAGCTGCTCCTGATGCTGCTTATCAAGTACTTGCTTTTGGCACTTGAGCCTCCTGAGTACTGGGGAGCATGTCCTGCATCTCTGCTCATCTTGTTTTATCTTGTAGCTGCTTGTTTTGTGGATGCCCCTTCCTTGCACCTACACCCACCTTTGCTCCTCTGCTTGTCACATTACTCAGGGAACTTTGAAATGCTCATGCCTGGTTATGCCATAACATTTACAAAATATTCATGCTCTGTAATAAATTAATATGCTAATATTTGGCTCCAAGGCAAAGCAGTATTAATTATATCCTGATTGACGAACTTCTAATTTATATGTGGTTTCTGCTTTGGCTCTGAAAATTATTGTGTAGAGCAGGACAATTCCACCTTATTCTAAAACCAGAGATGAATACTCCAAAAATATTCTAAACCAAATATCAACAGTGCTTGTTCAGATCCCTGAGTCTGGCTGACACCATCAGCTGCAAGATGGGAATCTGCAAGCCTTAGTTGCTGAAATGGTGCAGATACACTCTGGACAGCAGTAGCAGACAGATTTCATTATAATTCAGTTATAATCTTAGTTATAATTTAGATAATTTTGTTTTAATGCCTGCCCATGGTGTGTGTTGAGGGAGGAGGTGTCCCTGCCCGTAGTGGGGGATTGAAACCAGAAGATTTTTAAGTTCCCTTCCACCCAAACCAACCATTCTATGATTTCATTGGGAAATTCAAGTTGCATCAATATAGATAATTGGATAATGTGGCATAATATTATAGATATTGAATGATATTAGATTTTGGATAATGTAATGCTCCAGTTCTGCTGCCTTTATTGAATAAAGGGTTGTCAAATCTCATTATCTTTATCACCAGATTTCATATCTGGTGTTTTAATCTTAAGTCACCAAATACTACGTTAGATGATTAAGTGGAAGGTTCATTTCTTTTAAAAATAAAAATAAGAATGCCCAACATTTGTTGCTATGAAAACCAATCTGGAAGGAAACAAAAAGATCTCCAGACCTCCCTAAATCTCATTTTGGGTCTTTAGGCTCCTGGAAGTGGCCATGGAATTGTCTCAGGTGCCCATCTGATATTCTTCATCCTGTCAGCTGGTCTTTTAATCCCAGCATGGGAATTACATGTCTTAGAGATTTGTTCATCATGACAAGCGATGCATCAAATACCTCAGGCAAGACCTCAGTGCTACAGAGAAGGTTCCAGTGAAGTCCTTATGTCAGTATAAGGTGTTGCCTTTGGACATGTAACATTAATTAGAGAAAAAGGAAAAATCAAGCGTTGTTTAATGTGTGTTAGAACAGTAGAAATATCAACCTGAGAATCAGTAAAGATATTTGGATCAATGTGGATCATGGAGTAAAGCCCTCCCAAAGCATCACACAAAACCAGGAGACCTTCGACACACCTGTCCAGCTCCAACTGGTCAAGGTAATCCTGGAAATGCTTCCAAGAAGTAACAGAGGAACTTGCTGAGTTAGCAGCTTCCATATTCATGATATTTGGAGCACATTTGCAGAGCAGAAGTTAATGGAAAATCCAGTGGCACCTGCTAATTGGCCCTGGAGATGAGAACACCAAGGAGATTGGCCTGGGGAACCAGCAAGGCTGGTGGTGGCTTGTGCTGGTTCTGACAGGGAAAGGGAAAGCACTTCTGGGGGAGACAAATCCATGGGCATCCAATGGATTTTGCTTCAGGAAAATAAATTAAAACCCGAAATCTCAAATATTTGTATTTTCCTATGATTTAAAAGCCTTCTATTATACCACTTTCTAATGTAAAACTCAACTCCTGTGCTGTTCTAGTGGATATTTCCTCCTGAATTCTTCTTGGCTAGAGTGAAGCTTTACAGGCAACCAAAGTTGATAAAATCAAGTCCAAAGCAAGCACATAAAAGGCCAATAATTACCCTAAATAACAACCATAGGCCATCACAGTAATGGATTTGTTATAAAACCATAGAATCCTGGGATGGTTCATGTGGGAAGGGACCTTAAAGTCCACCCAGTGCCACCCCTGCCATGGGCAGGGACACCTCCCACCAGCCCAGGTTGCTCCAAGCCCTGTCCAACCTGGCCTTGGACACTCCCAGGGATGGGGCAGCCACAGCTTCTCTGGGCACCTGTGCCAGGGCCTGCCCACCCTCCCAGCCAGGAATTCCTTCCCAATATCCCATCTATCCCTGCCCTCTGGCATTTTGAAGCCATACCCTTTTCCTATTACTACATGCCCTTGTTAAAAGATCTTCCATCCTACTTGTGGGATCTCTGTGTACTGCATAGAAATGACCATAAATATTTATCTAAAACAATGATATTTTAATAATATAAAATAATTCCCCCCTCTTTGTTAACTTCACACTGAACTGGCAGAAGGTCAGTTTGGAGGGGCCTTGGAGCACCCTGGGCTGGTGGGAGGTGTCTCTGCCCACGGCAAGGGGTGGCACTGGATGGGCTTGAAGGTCCCTTCCAGCCCAAACCATACCATGATTCCAGGATTCTATACCTCTACAGTATTCAAAAATTGAGATTTAGGGGCCAGTGAGTCCTGCAGAATGAGCAACCTTTCACTTTCTTATAGTGAAGACAAAGGGGTGAGGTGAAGGTTTTTCCCATCTTTAAAGGAAAAGAAAATGCCTCTCCTTCCTTTCAAGGATCTGTGTTAGTCATTTAAAAACATTTATGGGAAATAAGCAAAGATTGCTAAATGTATATCCAATTTATTGTAAGCTGTGAAAGGCATTATTGCCTCCTGAATTGCTGAAGAACAGGCAACCAGGGGAAGAACAAAAGAAAAAAAGGAGGGGGAAAAACCCCACCAATGAAAACACAATCTGTTTTTATCATCTTGGGTTGAGACAGATTGAAGAGCCCCTGGTTGCAAACAGAATGCAGCTCTGCAGGGCTGGTGCAGTCCTGCCACATGTGGGGAATAAGGGCTTGTCTGTCCCCAAAGCTGGGAAGGTGCTCAGCACTTCCCTGAAGGAGCTCTAAAACACAGCAAACTGCAGCTGCCCAGGCCTCTGGGGAGGGCACAGGCTGCCACTTTGCTCCAGTTTGGCAATTCCTTGTGTGGCCAAGCTCCCTGATTTCAGGGTAAGGGAAAGGGTTTTCTCCAAGGACAAGGCAGGCATTAACAAACCCAGCATTGAGGAGCTGCAGGAACAGCTCTCACCTGCACTGCTTCTCCTAAAACCAGGAAAACCTGACTGGGAGAGACTGGAGCCCTCTGTGATTAGAAAGCACAAGAGCTTTATTGGGGCTGGAAGCTGCACAAGTCACCAACCTCATGAAGTTCAACAGGGAGAAGTCCCAGATTCTGCCCCTGGGATGGGCAACCCTGGATGGGTGGACAGACTGGGAATGAGAGGCTGGAAGGCAGTGCTGGGAAAGGGCCCTGGGGGTCCTGGTGGGTGGTCAGTTGGCCACGAGCCAGCAGTGCCCTGGGGCCAGGAGGAACATCCCTGTCCTGGAGGGCATCATGCCCAGCACGGCTGAGGGAGGGGATTGTCCTGCTCTGCTCTGCTCTGGGGCAGCCTCACCTGCAATGGGGGGGGGGCAGTTTGGGGGCACACAATGGAAGGGAGAGACTGAGCCATTGGAGGGTCCAAAGGAGGGACACAGAGATGGGGAAGGGCCTGGAGGGGCAATGTGTGAGGGCACTGAGGGCACTTGGTGTGCTCAGCTGGAGGAGACTGAGGGGAGACCTCAGTGCAGGTTCAACTTCTTTGGGAGGGGCAGAGGAGGGGCAGGCACTGAGCTCTGCTCTGTGGGACCAGGGACAGCACCAAGGGAATGGCTGGAGCTGTGCCAGGGCAGGGACAGCACCCAGGGAATGGCTGGAGCTGTGTCAGGGCAGGGTCAGCACCCAGGGAATGGCTGGAGCTGTGCCAGGGCAGGGTCAGGTTTGATCTCAGGAAAAGGCTCTTCCCCCAGAGGGTAGTGGGCACTGACCAGGCTCCCCAGGGCAGTGGGCACAGCCCCAAGGCTGCCAGAGCTCCAGAAGTGTTTGGATGATGCTCTGGGGCACAGGGTGGGACTCTTGGGGTTGGTTCCCTGCAGGGCCAGAACTTGGGCTGGATGGTCCTTGGGGGTCTCTCCCAGCTCAGCACATCCTGGAATCCTGTGATCCTGAGTGTCCCCTGAGCCATGTGGCCCTTCCCAGGGAGGGCAGCAGGGAGGGCAGAGGTGCTCACTGCTGCCCCAGGGGAGGTTGTCTCAGCCACAGTATCCAGAGAAAACACATCCTGTGGGTGTTAGGAGAAGGAAAATTAGCTATTCAGGAGCGGTGATGGCAGTGCTACTCCGGGAGAACTGGGAGCAGGACTTTGCTGCGGTGACAGACGATTCCCTCACTCTTTCAGGAGAAGCAACAAAATATTTTGTCAGCTCAGGTTCACATAAACATATTGCTGACTGCACCCAGAGGCACAGGGTCTGCTTTAATCAACACTGACGCTCTAATTGGCAGTTTTCAAAGCACAAACAACAACAGTGGCCACTGGAGGGCTCAGACACAGCTTGGGAATTATTATCCCAACCCATGGAGTGTGCTCGGCCACCAGGACATAAATGTCCTTACAGAGCTGGGAGTGAATATTTGGGGATCTCATCTCAGGCATTGTGGTGAGCCAGGTCTAATGCTGAGAGGGATATTGAGCTGTCCTAACATGCAATTTGCATATTCCTCTATATATTTGCCTTTTGTTAAATAATGTAAACTTAAAGAGAACCTTCTGTTCCTAATCCCCATCCCTGTTCCTCCCCACACTTGAAGGTTTCCAAGGGATGGATGGGGCTTGGAGCAAGCTGGGCTAGTGGAAGGTGTCCCTGCCCATGGCAGGGTTTGGAAGGAGATGAGCTTTAAAGTTCCTTCCAACCCAAACCATTCTGGGATTCCATCATTCTATAATAATGGCCACCATTATTATGCTCAGTGCTTTAGACATAAAGTATTACTTCTTGGAAGGCTTGAAGCAAAAATCTTTTCCTTTATACAAAGTCTGAACCTGTCCAAGTAAAAATGAAGGCAAATAGTAATAGATGGCAGCTTTACCGTGTTCACATTGCAGCAGGTTAAGGTGGAGGGATCAGAGAAGTGTAATTTCTGTTAAACTGGATTATTACAAATTAGTATTTTATTCTTCTATTTCTTAAGAACTGTCAGAAAGTCTGGATGAACTCTGGATAAAGAGGAAGAGGTTAATTAACTAGGTATTTATTAGCCTTGTGACATGAAGGAGATATGTCTTACCTAACTGTTAGAATAATATCTCATGCATTTTTACTTGAAAAGAAGTGAAAGGTCTTCACAGATTTTTCTGGGAACTGCTGTCACCTGCAGGTTATTAATCATCTTTAAAAAGCAGCACTCCAGATAACTGTTTGCAGGGACTTAAACAAGTCCATTTAGAAAGCACATTGACAGGATCAGTTAATAATATCATCAGCCACCGAGGCTGGTAATATCTGCAGTGCTAAACTGGGTTATATTTAACACTGGAAGCTGAGAGGTTCTTACTCACAGGGGAATTCATGATGGCAAAAATCCCACATGAACTTCTAGTGCAAGAAGTTTCAACTCTCTGTGCTGAGTTGAAAGTTTCAACATGAAATTGAAATCCAAAATTCCAGCATAAGCCAAAGGAGAGGAGATGGAGTGCAATTGGCACCATTTCTCAGGTAATTAAGAGACACACAGTGGGATTCACAGGATGCACTGCCAGGCTTTCAAAAGGGGCAGATCTTCAGTGATCTCAGCCTGACCAATTCCTGCTAAAATGTCTTGAAGGAGTGCCAGGATTGGTAGATCCATGAGAAAATTCCCTAAAAACCCTGGCCACCCACCTGGTTTTAAGGGCACATTGCCTGGCATGGCTGGGCCAGGCTGGGGCTGGAATAGCTGAGCACAGCAAGAGGTTCTCAAACACCCCCTTGGCAGTGTCAGAAACACTGACAGATGAATTTCCACTTCCATTTGTCCCTTTGGATCACAAACATGGGCAAGAGTGTCCATGTCCCTCCATTCCCAGCAATCTCTTCATCTCACTCCAGCCCCAGACAGGCCAGAATTTCTTCAGGACACTTGTAAAGTGCCAGTTCCAAGCCCACATTTCCTTTTCCTTTTCCTTTTCCTTTTCCTTTTCCTTTTCCTTTTCCTTTTCCTTTTCCTTTTCCTTTTCCTTTTCCTTTTCCTTTTCCTTTTCCTTTTCCTTTTCCTTTTCCTTTCCCTTTCCCTTTCCCTTCCCCTTCCCCTTCCCCTTCCCCTTTTTCTTCCTCTTTTCTCTTCACATTCAAGCTTTGTTCATTCATTTCCTTAAAAAATTTTAAATAACTTTTATTCATGCACTTTTCTAAATAGGTGTTTATATGTAAAATAGAGATAAAAATCTGCATCTATAGGTATGTAATAAAATACTTTATGAATATTTGTAACCTTTTCACATAAATACCTATACAGGTAAAGAGAGAAACAGAAATGTCCAAGAGGCCTCTCTGAGAGGCCCTTCAGGTACTTCTGAGCTACAGAAAGTGTCAATCCCAAAGAATTTTGGGACCCTCTGGAATGCAGGTGTGGCCCAAGCAGTGGCTCCTTTGGGGTCATCCCTGTCCTCTGGCTGGTTAATTTTCAGGTTATTATCAGTTTGATTATTCCCCTCCTCAGCTGTGCCTGCAGCCAACAGTGAAAGCCAGGAAAAATTAATCAAAGGAGATGTTCAACTGACTTCATTAGCTCTTTTTCCAATGAGAAACTAATTGGCCAGACACTTCCTTAAAGAGCAAGATCCAAGATGCTGAGTACTGTGACCATCAAATCCAGCCAAAATATTCCTTAGCCCGCTAATCACACACTCACACCCCAAACCAACTTATCCAGACAAACAAACAAAAACAAAAGGAAAAAAAAAGGAAAAAAAAAAGGAAAAAAAAAGGAAAAAACAACCCTAAACCCAATTCAGAATTTGGATACAGAAAATATTGCAAAGGGTTAATATGATGGGGATCCTCCTAAAATCAAAGGAATCCATCCATCTCAAAATGCCAACTGTAAAAAAGATAAAAGAAGTTATCTAGGATAAGGATAAACAGAAAAGATTTTCAGGAATGAGCTTGTTTGTGGGTCAGGAGAAAATATAAGTGTGCACCAACCCAAGCAGGAAGATAATGGGCCCCCAAATGTTGAAAATATGAGGATAAAGTGGCAGAGCTGACAGAGCAACAGAGAAATCATAAAAAATTGAAGACGGTCAGGGCAAAGGACTAGTTGGTTCAATATTTGGGGCCTAACCTGTCAGACATTCCTCACTGAAGATCTCTGACTCTCCTTTTTTTTTAGTATAAAAATGGGCTGCAGGTTCACCCTGTATCTCCAGCCCATTGTTGGGGAGAAGGAAACTCTCCTTTGGCCATCTTTGAATCTTGTCATCACTGATTTTAACACATCATTTACTTCCAAAGCAATTGCCACTTGAAGGAAATAATTCTCATCTCTCTCTTCACTATGGAATAACAAGTTTCTCTTGAGTTCAGGAGGAAAAAGAAGTGGGAGGTAGTTTGTTGCTCTCCAAAATTCTGTATTCTCCATTTACCCCAAACCAAAGTTCTTTCATTTGTAACATTAGACCAGTCTGGCTTTTTTTTTTTTTTAAATAGTGACACACAACCTTTTTCTGAAATGGAAAATCAATGCAATCTATGAAAATGGAAGTAAAAGAAATTTAATAATAAAAAATAAATTGTATTTTCAAAACATACATCAGTGTGTAGCCAAAAGGTGATCAACAGTATCTGGTTCTAGACAGAAGTAATATTGAAATTAATATTTGATCCAAAATGACACTAAGGTTAGTAGAAATAGTTGAGCTCTTTCCCCTGTATTTTCTGGCCATATGTTATGAAGTTCCTAATTAGCACAGGTTGCCACAAATGAATAGACAGAAATAATCCCACTTGGTTAATTTTTCGTGTCCCCACCAGACATGAGTTGTATAATTTCCCCCACAACATGCAAAGGAAATGTTACTTTGCTGTGCATTTACTCTATCAAAGTTGCTGCAAAATTAAAACAAGTATTAACAACTGGTGCCACACGACACTTTCCCCAGAAAGAAAATAAAGGTCATGCCATGCACTGCTTATTCTAGACAGTGAAAAATTTATTATACTCACAGCCTTGCCTTGTAAGGGGTTCCAGAGCAAATCACTGTATTTTCACCTCATTTTTGCAGTGAACTGAAGTTCCCTGTGTATTCCCAATGACAGTAATATAAATATCTTGAGGCATTTTTCCAGCACTGCCTTGTGGTGCAGTTACTGCTGGAGTTTAAATTAATGTGCCAGATTTGGCCCAGTTTAGAATCAAGTTAAAGAGGATAAATAAAGTACTGAGATTCTATAAAAAAATTAGTTCTGCCTTAAGCAACTGCCCTTCCTTATAATCTGAGTGCTAAAATAGTCACAAAGTAATAAGAAAATAAGTTGTTCTTAGAAAAATCAAGTTTTATCTATTTCTTACAATATTATACTTGTTAGGTGTCTCTAAGTAACATTTAATATATTTAATATTTATTATACTTGTCATCCTTCACTGTCTACTTTGCTTAAAACGTAACAGGCCAAGAACATCTTGTGCTTAAGCTCAGGGAAAACCATCCTGGCCTTGACTAATGGGCTTTATCCTCTCATAAAATACAAATTAGAACAGGAAAGAAAACAGGCAATTTCTCCAAGTCAGAAAGTCTCTGACTGGAGGTCCTGAAAAAAGTCTAATATTGATGTTCTCCATTGTTTAAAATCAGAGAAAAATATGTGGAGAAAGCGCTGGGGTTTAAAGGGATTGGATGAAAGACACACCAAGTCTCTTAAATCCATGTGAATGCAAAGAACCAAACAAATCAGGATTAGGGAAGAAGGAGCAGGAAAATGCAGACTGTGGGAACTGCAGGAGGAGTGGGAGGATGCAAAGGCACAAGGAAACAATAATTATGTCTTTTCTAGATACTTGTTCAGAGCAACCTGAGGGGTTGTGGGTCTTTCTGTTTGAAAAGTGACAGGGAAAGCACTGGTTAAATAGCAAAAAAATAAATAAAAAAAAAATTTTAAATTTATGTGCAAAGTCTTTGCTGGAAGACTTTTTCTCACTGTTCATTGGCCTTCCTTCACAACCTGGATGACTCTTTCCCAGGCAATTACACATCAGCAAATGAGTTACCTCACTTATCAAGTTCTCCAAATTGGAAGCTGCCAGATTCCTCCTTTCCTGAATTCCATATTCCAACTTACTTTCTGCCTTCCCCACTCTGCCCCTGCAACTCTGCCATCGATTTCTGTGTAATGAGCAGCCCAAAGTTTGTTCTGTGAACTGTCAAGGCTGACAGGACGTGCTGCTGTCTGGGAATAATTTATAGCCTGTGTTTTGGCCGTTGCTCTGGAGGTTGATCTCCTCAGGCAAGGCGAGATATGAGCAGAGTTCTCAGGGAAGTTCCAGCAAACGAGCCAGATGCCTTCACTCCCCGAGTTTCCTTTAGTTATATTAAACAAGAACAAGCTTTTTCTAGACTTTGAAGAACCAGGCAAAGCCCAAACTTCAGTCTGGGGATCCCCAGAGGGCAAGACTCTCCTTGTTATCTGGCTGTGGGATGTTCCACACTGGAGCCGTGGCTGTGATAAAAGGCATTTCAGGGTTGGGTGGTGGCGAGAACTGCTCTGTGTGCACAGAGCACAGTCAGTCACAGGTTCTCTGGGTGGGCCAGGGAGTCTCCTGAGAGCCTCTGCATAAAGGAGAGCACAGGCAGCTCTGAGACAGTGAAGCTTTGTGGGACAAAGTGCTGAGTGAACTCCTGCCACCTCCCCAACAAAGCGTGTCCCAGGATCAGTCCAGGTGGAATGTTCAGGCAGTTCCACAATCAGAGCAGTTCCACGGCAGGGGGTGGCACTGGAGGAGCTTTAAGGTCCCTTCCAAGTCAAACCGTTCTGGAATTCCATGATTGTGGGATTCCATGCTTCTGGGATTCTGTGATTCCATGGTTCTGGGATAACCTGATTCTGAGATTCCATGGCTCTGGGATTCCATGGCTCTGGGATTCCATAGTTCTGGGATTCCATGATTGTAGAGTTCCATGATTGTGGGAATTCCATGGTTCTGGGATTCTGGGATTCCATGGTTCTGAGATTCCATGATGCTGGAATTCCAAGGTTCTGGGTTTCCATGGTTCTGAGATTCCATGGCTCTGGGATTCCATGGTTCTGGGATTCCCTGATTCTGGGATTGCCTGATTCTGAGATTCCATGGCTCCGGGACTCCATGATTGTGGGATTCCATGGCTCTGAGATTCCCTGATTCTGGGATTCCATGACTGTGGGATTCCAGGGCTCTGGGATTCCCTGATTCTAGGATTCCATGGTTCTGGGATCCCATGGTTCTGGTATTTTGGGATTCCATGATTCTGGGATTACATGATTCTGGGATTCTGGGATTCCATGCTTCTGGGATTCCATGCTTCTGGGATTCCATGCTTCTGGGATTCCCTGATTCTGGGATTCTGGGATTCCATGGTTCTGGCATTCACTGCTTGCCCAACTCCACCAGATGGAAACTCCAGGAAGCAGCTCATGGTGCTGTAACTATGAAGCAAAGGAAGCACAAGGGCACCTGTCACTGATCATTTATTATTAAGCAAAGAGATCAACTTACAATAATTAATTTATCTGAGAAAGCACCATCAGAACCCATTTGACACCAAGCCTCAGAGGAAATCCTTGTGCTTTTGTTAACCCGAGTGCAGAGACATTGAGAACCACCTCACCTCAGAACAGGTCATTCAGCAGAATCAGTTTGCCATTCTCAATTAAATTAAAATTGTAAATAAATTTTTTGCACTCCTTTCTCCCTATGAGCAGAACTCTCTTCTCAAAAGGCAGCCAAGTGTCCTTTCATCCTCTCCTGTACTCGATATCAGACGCTTTGTAGGGCAATAAAAGCTGAGCCTGAAGTAAAGATAAGTCTGACCTTATTTATTACTGAATTTCTCTCTTCTAGGCAGCTTTCTGTGATGGGGAAACAAGCACTGGGAGTGATCTGGGGAAATCAGGGTTTAGGGAGATGAAGACGCAGCACAGGAAAAGTGGCAAATGCAGAGCTAAAGAGTGGGAGAGGAGAAATTCAATGTCTATAAAGCAGTAGGGACTGCCAGAGCTCAGAAATGAGACACATTGGGGATCATCTATTTCATACTAAACTCCTAAATCTTTTTTTAAAAAAATCTGACTTTAAGTTTGTATTTCTCATCTTAGAATCAGCCACTTCCAAGTCTTGTGTGCTTTACTGAATTATCCCTCCATTAAGATGACAAAGTACATTGAATAAGGCAGGCAAATGTTCATTTCTGCATTCCCAGAAGGGCCATTGGTTCCAGCCACATCCCACAGGGCTATAATTCACATTTTCTTCTCTCCAACGAGTTTTCTGATAACAAGAAAACACCAACAGGATCAGTCTCATGCAGCTAATTGAAATAAAGACAGTGGGAAAATAAAAAAGGAGACATTGAGAGCAGGAGCAAACATGCTGAGCTCCATGTTGGGAGCAGATTTTATAGGCTCTGATTGAGTTTCCATTCAGCATATTCAGGCTTCTGTAAAAGATTTTATCTTAATAACTATGGATCACTTTGCTACATGGCAGATGCATTTTCAATCTTTATTAAACCTTCTCTGCACTAACAAACCTTTTTTTTTTTCTGCCTAAAGGAAATGAGCAAAATGTGGCATTTTCTATACTAGTACAAGATGATGCTTTAATGAGAAAATGTTATTCTAATAATCCTTTCTGAAAAGAGATGCATTTGGGTTTAAGTTGCATTAAGGTTTTGATGGTTGAATGAAGTTTGGAAATAATACAAATACAATCCATCTCTATTGATTATTTGAAATGTGTGCAGCATCAGCAGCAATAAAGTGTTTTTAAGATAGAGAAAAAGCCATAAATACTATAAATAATAAAAGTCACTTTGCTGTAAAATCCCTAAAAGTTTGATTAACTTGCCACCCCCTGTAGAAACAACCTCATTGAGTTAGACTGTACCTTCCATAGTTAATTTTGATTAACTATGAGGGGGTGCAACTTTAGGCATTCACCTCATTTTCTGAGCAGCAAGTTTCTGCAAGTACCAATTTCTCCACCAGGTAAGTCAATCCAAATTCTCCAAATATTCAAATTAAAGGCACAGATCTCTTGCTAATGGTAAGATCTTATTTGATAGCCCTCTATTAAAAATTGATTTAAAAACTCTGTGATTTTAGGAAGAGTATTCATGGACTTGGGCTTTGACCAGTGGAAGGTGTCAGGGGTTGGAATGAGATGAGCTTGAAGGTCCTTTCCAACACAAACCATTCTGGAATTCTGTGATCCTAAAACAATTTTAGCCCAATTAAAGTAATAAATTGTCTTCTTGGAGTTTTTAGCTATTAATTATTACACATTAAATAATTAGCAAGTGAGAAAGCTGTGCATGCACTTGTCTTGCTCAATTCTGCTCTTCCAGCTTCTCTGAGAAGTAGATAAGAAACTACTGGTCCAAAAGAGAGGTAATTAAATAAATCCACATCCAACAAATTCAGCCACAGAGAGAGCAGTTGGTAAAGCCACACAATAATTTTGGTTGCCTATCTTAATAAAAGATGCAATTAGATATTATTAGAAAAATTAAAAAGGGTTGGGATTTGCTGGGTTTTACTTGCCCAACTTTGCCAGTAAGAAATCTTGTTTGCTCACTAATTTTTCAATTTATCCTTCTTATTGTTTCATAGACAGCAGCTGTTTCTTAGGAAGAAAATTCCCAGAGTTTTTCAGTCTTATTGTTTTGCCACAGGTCTTCAAATGCCTGAAAATCTTTTTATGGGAAGCAATTCTGGAGCACATCATAAAAGCAAAAAAACCAAAAATTCATTTGAGTATCAATTTCAGAGTTAAATATTTATTTACATTTCAGGAAACCACATAATTCCTTTGACAAATGTTTTGGAGCTGGAAAATTATAAAACTCCAAGAATATTTCAGTGTGCAGCCCATAAGAAGGTTAAGAAAATGATTCCTCTCTGGTCTGTACTTGCTGGGAAAGACAATGTCCTTTAATACCTTTGACACAAAATCCCATGTTAGATTATGGTGGTAAATCCTGGGGATTATCCCCATGAAATGGCTGAGCAGACAGAAACAGATTTCACATCTTTAAATCTATGTCCAAAGCTGTTCTTTAAAGGATTTCAGGACTGATCCTTTCTGGGGAGTCTTCCTGACACCACCTCTTCTGGCCTGAGCATTTATTCCTCAGGACCTCCTATAAGCAAAGAGGGACAAGAAACAGCAACTGCTGGACATCAGAAATATCAAATCCTCTGGGATCTAAAAAGAAAATAAATGACGACAACAGTTTTTAAAGAATATTTCTGGTCCAGAGGACAGGATTTCATCCCAGGATAAGGAGGGCACAAGGGTCAAGCCGTTCAACTTGTTTAAATTGGTTATTTTCAAACACTAGTTCAGTGTCTGAGGTGCAAGCTCTTGCACATCTCAGTTACCCGGCAACGAGGCTGGCCCAGGAACAGAGCAGAAAATCTGAGTTTGCAAGAATTAACCAAGCTAAAAAGCAGCAAGATCTTTTTTGAATCTCTGCTCCTCAACAACTACCTCCTTGTGGTGCATTTTGTCCTTTTGCATTGGGACAGGAAGGAGTTGACACACAGGATGTGCTGAATAAGCAGAATCATAGAATGGATTGGGTTGGAAAAGACCTCCGAGATCATCAAGTCCAACCCTTGGTCCAACTCCAGTCCCTTTACCAGATCATGGCACTCAGGGCCACGGCCAAGCTCAGTTGAAAAACCTCCAGGGATGGGGAATCCACCCCCTCTCTGGGCAGCCCATTCCAATGCCTGAGCACTCTCTCTGCAAAGGAGTTTTTTCTGCTCTCCAACTTCAATTTCCCCTGGCAGAGCTTGAGCCCATCGTGCCCCCTTGTCCTATTGCTGAGTGCCTGGGAGAAGAGACCAACCCCCACCTGGCCAGAACTTCCCTTCAGGCAGTTCCAGACAGTGCTGAGGTCACCTCTGAGCCTCCTCTTCTCCAGCCTAAACACCCCCAGCTCCCTCAGCCTCTCCCCACAGCACTTGTGCTCCACTCCCTTCTCCAGCCTCGTTGCTCTTCTCTGGCCCCACTCCAGCCCCTCAATCTCTTGCCTCAACTCAGGGGCCCAGAACTGAACACAAGACTCAAGGTGTGGCCTCCCCAAGGCAGAGTCCAGGGGAAGGGTCACTGCCCTGGCCCTGCTGGCCACGCTAGTTTGGATCCAGGCCAGGATCCCCTTGGCCTTCTTGGCCACCTGGGCACACTGGTGGCTCCTGTTGAGCTTCCTGTCCCTCAGTCCCCCCAGGTCCCTTCCTGCCTGGCTGCTCTCCAGCCACTCTGTGCCCAGCCTGGAGCGCTGCAGGGGGTTGGGGTGGCCAAAGGGCAGGACCTGCACTTGGCCTTGTTGAACTCCATCCCATTGCAATCAGCCCATCTCTCCAGTCTCTCCAGATCCCTCTGCAGAGCCCTCCTGCCTTCCAGCAGCTCGACACTCCCTCCCAACTTGGTGGCATCAGCAAATTTGCTGCTGATGGAATCAATCCCCTCATCTAAATCATCACTAAAGATGTTAAACAGGACTGGACCCAACACAGACCCCTGGGGACACCACTGGTGACCGGCCCCAGCTGGACACAGCCCCGTTCACCAGCACTCTCTATTTAAATAATTAAATGTAGCAGATAATGTTCATACAATGAAAGGTGAAGATGTATCTCAGGGATTAACAACCTTTAAATCCAGTACAAATCTCAATTTAAAGCAGGAGATTTCGTTCTGCAATGAAACAATGACTTCAACCACTTGTTTGCTACATGATCTCAAGAAAAAGGTAGGATTAGTAAAGATATTAAGCGTTGTTGCCACATAAGCATGAGGTGCACAAAGGAGAAATGATACCTTCGTGGAGATGCTTAACCAAATTTGTGGTAACTAAGGGAAAAAATGCCAATTAAACTTAAAATGAGAAAAAAATCATTAAGAAGATATCAGCACTTTCCAGTCAGCCTGCAGCAAAACTCCACATTCATGTGCAATTCTGTCACACTCCCAACCTCCACACACCAGTATGCAAATCCCAGCAAAACCATAATTCAGGTTATTCCAAAGTGCAGATATTGCAAATATTGCAGATTTTGGTGATATGCATTGAAAATGGTTAACATATGGTGTTGTTTAAACTTTTTATCATGCCTAGAAGTCCTTTAAATTTTACTTTAACTTTTTAATTGATTTTTATTACAACTGAGATAAAATCCCAATGAGATGATGAGAAGGCAAATATCATGAGAAATTGTGTAATATACTGAAGACTGTAAATAGAAAGGGATTTATTTATTTATTTATCTAGTCATTTAGTTATTTCTCTATTTATTTAGTTATTTATCCATTTTTTTGTCCATTTATTTATTTATTTCTCCATTTATTTATTTATCTATTCATTTATTTATCCATTTATTTATTTATTTAAGTATTCATGTATTTAAATATTTATTTATTTATTTACCCGTCTATTTATTTATTTATTTGCTTGCTTACTTGCTTGCTTGCTCATCTATTTATTTATTTATTTATCTATCCATCCATTTATTTATCCATTTATTTATCCATTTATTTATTTATCTCTTTCCTTTTTTATCCCTTTATTTATTTATTCATCCATTCATTCATACATTTATTTATCCATTTATCCATTTATTTATTTATTTATTTGTGCATTTGTTTGTTTATTTATTAATTTAGCTTGTCCATTTATCCATTTATCCATTTATTTATTTATTTATATTTTGCAAAACTTTTCATAAATATAATACATTGAACTTTGTTCAAAAACATTTGCAGGTTGATCTTTTTTTCCTGGAGATTTATAGTGTTCTCTGGTATTCAGTGGTTGAGAATGGAAAGCAGAATAAATGCATTCTAAGTTATTCCGTATCTGAGGAGAATTTCCTGCCCTCCACCTGTGAAGAATAAAGAAATGACTCAGTTATATTTCAGGACAGAAGTGTCATTCCTACTGGTTGTGCACTCATATAGAAACCATACCATAAGATCAGAGAATCTCAGACTGCTTTGGGTGGGAAGGGACCTTAAAGCCCATCCAGTGCCACCCCTGCCATGGGCAGGGACACCTCCCACCAGCCCAGGGTGCTCCAAGCCCTGTCCAGTCTGGCCTTGGACACTCCCAGGGATGGGGCAGCCACAGCTTCTCTGCCCAACCTGTGCCACAGACCCAAACAATGCACTGTAAGACAGGACAGATCTTTCAGTATTGAAGATATGAACTCGTATAATAATATAAACACACTCATTTTCTGCTTCCACAATCTTCCATGAATCTTTCAGTCCTTCTTTAAAAAGTCACTGCTGCTTTTCCATTAAAGAATTTTTTTAAAGGAACCTGGCAAAAAAAATACCCCTCACTGTCCTCCTGTGTCGACACATTTTGCTTTCAGGGATTCTCAGAAACACAATAAAAGGTTCAAGAAGGTGTGACTCTATTTGAAATGCAGCCCAGGCTGGAGATCCTTGAAGGAGCTGAGTGTTTTAGTGTGGCAAGCACAAGGGATCTCCTGCTGGTGCAGGGCAGGAGATCTGCTGTCTGTGATAGCTGAGAGAGATGATAGAAAGTTGTCCTGGTTCAATCCCACCAGGAGCTCAGCCCCTCACTGGGTGGGACTGGGGGGAAAACTGGAAGGGTGAGAGTGAGACAACACATGGGCTGAGACAAAGACAGTTTAATGAAGAAAGGAAAAGCCTCTCACACCAACAAATCTCCTGCAATCTGCCTCCTAAAGACTGATGGATCTACTCATGACACCTACACAGCCTTTATAGAGCCTGAGGGAAAGCATCAACACATGCTTTGATTAGAAATTAAAAATATTTATGTAAGGAACTGCCCTGCTCTGAAATGAGAACATATGATTAGTCTATCCTGCATCTGAATTAGCAGCTATGAAATGATTTTAAAATATTAAAACTTCCACAAGAGAAAGGGAAACCCCAAAGAAAGAGACAACTAAAAATTTGTTTGTGGGCTTTTTAATCTTTTATGCATCAAATCTAATTTATTACTGCCACAAGAAGAAATACAAGTGTTTTATTGCATTCATTACAGAATTAAGGTGAATAAGACTGATAACCAGCCAAAAATAATTCTGTGAGCAATGCTGATAACTGAAGGTGGCAATAGCTCACAGTTGTCATCAAAGAACAAGATTTCCATGATTTAGGGCAGTAATAAATAAAAAAAACCTGCTCTTGCAGCTATGCCAGCATTAACACAGACTCACAGAAGGGTTTGGATTGGAAGGGACCTTGAAGTCCATCCCATCCCACCCCCTGCCATGGGCAGGGACACCTCCCACCAGCCCAGGTTGCTCCAAGCCCTGTCCAACCTGGCCTGGGACACTCCCAGGGATGGGGCAGCCACAGCTTCTCTGCCCAACCTGTGCCAGGGCCTGCCCACCCCCCCAGCCAAGAATTGCTTCCCAGTATCCCATCTAACCCTGCAATAGACCCCAAAGCCTGTGAGAACAGACAGATTACAGTGCTAGTGCTTTGGGAAATTTGGAGTTCCTTGTCCATCTATGACTCATTGACATATTTGTGGAAGGTAAACACAGAATGTTGTGTTTATATTGTGAAACAGGATCAATTGTGCTGGAATACACTGAATGGAACAGATTGATCATGGAAGCCCAAGGCTTGGTGAAAACAAGACTTCAGTGAGCTTTTCCTCAGTATTCAGGCCTTAAGATTATTACAAAAACCTTGGAAGATGTCCCTGCCCATGGCAGGAGGTTTGCAATAAGAGATTTTGAGGTCTCTCCCAACCCAAACCATTCTGTGATTCCATGAGCAAGCTGCTGGTTTTTATTTCCAGCTAACTAGAGAAAACATCCCTGTCAGATGAGCAGAAAATGCCTCAACCAGAACTGAATCTGTTGATGTAAAAGGCATAGTTTTTCCACACTCAAAACTGGCATTGTAGGAGAATTGAAAAAAAACCCCAACAAACAACAAACCAACAAACCAAATCCAAGCTAATTTCCCTATCATACGATTTATTGTGGTTACTGTTAGAAATCTTAACTTCAGGTGAGATATTTTTGGGCTGCTCCTTCAGCATCCTGTGGGTGTTGAGCACTCAGCAAGTCAATGACTGTGCCAATCTAAATAAAGCCTGGCTTTGTAAGTCCTGTGTGCAGGGGGGATTTATTTCATGTTACATTATTCCAACTGCTCTGAGCTCACTCAAAGGATATTCCCTAGTCAAGGTTTCTGCTCTGACTGAAACTCTTCCAGCCTGCTCTCCAAAACCCAGCCAAGGGCAAGGCTGGCAGCACTGTGCTCCATGAGGTCAGATTCTTGGATGGGACAAGGGGGAAATGGAGAGCTTGGAGCTCTTCCAGCACGATCTGCTGGTTTCTGCCTCGTGCCTGACACAGCAGGTGCCAAGACTTGCGTTCACCTTTTGCATCACACCTTGCAAGGAGGGAAATGCTTTATTTTAGCTGTGCTCTGCAGCACTGTGGCAGCTGCACAGCCCAGGCAGTAACTCATTGGGGCACAGCACACTCCAATACCCATCAGTTATTCCTCAGCTGCCTTGGCTATGCATGTGCTTATAGACATGTGCAGATAATTCTGCCTTCCTGCTTCTGCAAGTGACCTGTCACACTCTCATCACAGCTTCATCTTTAAAAGCAATCACTCCTGTTTCTTCCCATAAAAACTGCAATAAACCAAGTCTTTTCTCTCCAGTGGTAGCCATAGAAAAGAGACGATTTCCTGGCCTAGAAATGCTGAAATTCAGCTTGAGTTGCCCAGTCTGTTTCTGAGAGGAGCTGAGATTTGATGCAATGATTTTCAAGATTAACCTTCCCTTATTAATCCTTTTCTAAAGTCTCAGATGGGATGTATGGCTGAAGTATTGTGGGTTTTTTGGTCCTGTATAAATAAAAATTATGTTGGAAAAAAATGCACAGTGTATAGATACGTTTATCTCACCACGTTCAGAGAAAGGCAGCTTTGAATTTACCCCATTCACTACAGACCAAAGCAGAGAGAGGCAGCCAAAAATCTGCATAATGCCCATGGGAGCAGCAGCCACGAGGCCTGGACACAGCATTTCAAACCTACTTCTTGGGGTTAAGTCCACATGAATATCACACTCCAACACAGAGCTCAGACAGCAAACAAGATTGGGCTCCTTGGGAATTTTGAGGGAAAATGATGGTTAAGGAGATGAGGAGGGTTGTTTAGGTCTTAATCCTCTTTATAAATGTGAATTTTGCAAACATTGGAATAAGTCAATAAAAGCATTTTGCTGAAATTTAAGCACAGAGGGAGGTATTAATACAGTTGCAAGAGGGATGGCAGAGGCTGAGCAGCAGATATGTTGTTGTTTAGGAGCTTTATAGTTTATAATATTTCAGGACACCAATTCCTCTCCCCCTGACCTCTGTTTATTTGTTATTGCCATCAAAGCCCATCGTTGTTCCCCAGCCAATTTGTGCTCTGAAGGCAGTGAAACCATGGAAAACGTGCCAGGTTTCTGCAGGGATGGTGCCAGGCTGCCCAGGAGATGCTCCTCACCCTCCAGCCCCTCTGGCTGCAGGGCAGGGCCAGCAGGGGCAGCTGTTGGGTGTCTCTGCCCTTCTGCTGTGCTGGCTGAGGGCAATGGGCTCTGAAATGAGGTGAACTCCTGTCCTGAAACATTCATTTTCCTGATGGAGCACAAACAACCAAGCGTGGCTTCATTCTGTTACAGTGAATTTCTCAAACAACTCTCTATCTGTCACCCAACAAGGAGGAATTTTGCAACCACCTGGGCACAGCTGGCACGTGGAGTGAGTTGGAATCCAAAGGGAAATAGCACCGGCTGGGAACACCCAGATACCCCACAGACTGTACTGAAGTGCCCTATGAGAAAAAACAAAACAAAACAAGAAACAAACAAACAATAAACCCCCTACAATTGACTGTGATGGAATCCTCAAAATCATTAAAGGTTTTCATTCACTGGAAAATTTGCTCGCAGATTGAAGGCAAGACTTTCATTAATGATTAATTAACAAAAGGATGCCCATTTGAACCACACTACACATGAGAAGCCAGCTTAGATTTGAACTCCGAACAAAGTATTGTCTAATTGATCACAGGATCAGAAGCACAGAAGGATTTGGGTGAGAAGGGCCCTCAGAGCTCCTCTGGTTCTGAGGCTTGTCCAGCCTGACCCAGCTCCAGCCTGAAGGGAGGACTTTGGACAAAGACCTGGAGAGACTTTGGACAAGGACCTGGAGGAACAGGAAAAGAAGGAATGGCTTCCCACTGCCACAAGGCAGGGTTAGATGGGATGTTGGTAAGGAACTCCTGACTGGGAGGGTGGGCAGGCCCTGGCACAGGTGCCCAGAGCAGCTGTGGCTGCCCCATCCCTGGGAGTGTCCCAGGCCAGGTTGGACAGGGCTTGGAGCAACCTGGGCTGGTGGGAGGTGTCCCTGCCCATGGCAGGGGTGGCACTGGATGGGCTATAAAGTCCCTTCCAACCCAAACCATTCTGTGATTCCATGAAACCCAACCATGCCCCCAGTGCTCTCTCTGACTTCTTCGATTCTCTCTTGGTCCAGAAAGTTCTCCCATCAGCCCCAGGGACTTCTCCTGTTCAGCTCAATGTCAGCTCTGATCACTCAGCTTCATACCTTTAAAAAATGCAACTTGATCTTTAAAGGATAATAAACATTTAATATATTTCTTTCAAAGCTTTTCTTGCCTACCTAGGCCATTTTGATGTTTTGTTACTCTTAAGGTAAGAATAAGGAACTGGAAGGTAATGAAAGTAAAATATAGAAATTCCATTTTTGGTTGCTTTTGCATTATTTTTGTTAAATCTTTCCACTGTCTTTTGAACTTTTCAGTGCAACAGACCAAATTATATACCCTGATCTCAGCCTTCTTTTTTTGTTTCCAGAAAGAGTGAACTTTCCATACTGTTTTACTGCTGTGAACAGAGAAAAAAAATGAATTTCCATTATTCTTAAAGAAATTAAAATCACTTTGTCAACAGAGCTGGGGTTTGAGTTTAAACCTGAATTTTTGATACCATGGGGTAAAAAGCCCAACTGAGTTATGTCATATTTTTAAGATACTATTAATAGGGTGTCATTTATTACACAGAATATACATTTATTTTTTACAGGTTGAAGGATGTTCTAGAAGTGAAACAATATTCTCTGCACAGCAAGAGGGGTAAAGAGGGTGAGGACAGGAGGGAATTCATAGAAATGCTGTTTGATCTTTTTCCATAGCAAATGATAAAAAACAAAGTAAGTTATATAAGGTTTTATCAGTTGAAATAATCAAATTTTCCAGTTGGGATTAACCAAGACAATTTACATTTAATAAATGATCTCATATCAGACGTATATTCAGGATTCTTGTAGGAACAAGCTCATTTCTCTGCAAATACATGAACTATGTGTTTAAATCTGCCTGATCTACTGAAATAAATCCATTCCCAAACTAGTCAAGCAGAAGGAAACCCTCTGTGGGAACTCACCCAGCCATGCAGAGAACAGCCATTATTTGACAGCAGCTTCTGGAACCTTTTCCCCCAAAGAAGGCAGATGCCAACTAGAGAAATAAAGTTCACAATCACTTGCTTTAATTCACCAGAAAAAAAACAAACCCTGTTTGCAGTGAAGAGCTGATTTTCCCAAAGGTGACAAAAATAAGGTGGCACTTTTTAATTCAGCAGAATCTATGGGAGAGTGGGAAGAGAAAAGAATGTGGAATCCTACAAATCACCTCCAGGTCAGTCCTTGGCCTGATCTGAATGACACAATTGCAGACATTCATTCCTCAGGTACTTGCCTGTTAGTTTAAAATTCTCACTTTTATTGCCTTGCCTGTTCTCCTGGAACCAAAATAACAGGATTAAATACAACATTATCATACCCAAGAAGGATTATTGATTATTCCAATATTAAATACAACAGTATCATACCCAAGAAATTATTATTCCAATATTAAATACAACAGCATCACACCCAAGAAGGATTACTGATTATTCCAATATTAAATACAACAGTATCATATCCAAGAAGTAATTCTTGGTTATTCCAATATTAAACACAACAGTATCATACCCAAGAAGTGATTCTTGATCATTCCAATATTAAATACAACATTATCATACCCAAGAAGGATTACTATTAAATACAACATTATCATACCCAAGAAGGATTATTGATTATTCCAATATTAAATACAACAGTATCATACCCAAGAAATTATTATTCCAATATTAAATACAACAGTATCATACCCAAGAAGTGATTATTCTACACAGGAAAAGAGAAGTGCACTGTTTTGTAACAGATAAGAAGGAAATGGTGACCACAGGACTCTGCAAACTCCCCTGTCTGAACCAATCCCCTACCACAATATCAATATTGTAATAAATCCCCCCAATAAACCCTGTACCACTGGATCAGGTATTTACAACAACCCAGTGGCTGCCAAACCTGGTGGATTTGAAACTTGTATCTCTGGGTGTTACAAATGCAAATAAATGCCCTAATTGCAAACCTATTAATGAGATGTGGAAGCTTTTGCCTTCTCAGCACATGCAATGAGATCAAAGTGGTCACCTGGGAGTGCTGCCATCAGTTATCAGTGATAAACAGAGTAATAATGGGGGGTTGAGTTCCACATGTGTCCCCAAACACCCCTTTTAGATTAAACCTCACGAGCTCTTCTGGTCAATAACTCCACCACATCTTCATTCCATGAGTTTCTTCCATGGGCTTCACTTCTGCTGAAGGAATTCTGGGCAGGCAAAGGGAAAGCATTTCATGATCTCCAGGTGCTGAAGATGAATAGTGGTGTCATTATCTATTGATTGAACACATATCTATGAACTCTGTAAATGTTAATTTCATTACTATGAGATTAGAAAAAGCTCAGCAAATGGTTCTTTTTGAGATACTGGTGCAGAAAGTGCCAATAGCTGAAAGAAATGACTTATAGCTTATATTTTTTATGTTTGAATGGGCCTACAATGGGATAAGGAATTAATGTCTTCAGCACAACTATTTTCCTTGGTCTACTGTCTGAGCAGCAAATTCGTACATTATAACACATGCTGACCATGAGTGTCTTCTACAAAATCTAAGCATTCCATAAGACAAGTAAAAGAAAGTAGAGAAAAATAATAAAAAGTAAATAATAATAAAAAAAGCAACAGTGTTCCTTGCCGGTAATGAGATCACTCTTAAAGAACAATGGGCAGCTGTGAAGAGCTGCAGGAGGAACTGGTGGCACTGAATGTGTTGCCAAGTAAGGCAGAGATGAACCTGGGCTTAGACACAGCTAAGGCAACACTCACAGAAGAAAAACTCCTCATTTTGCCACTGACTTCTACTTAGGAAGAGTTCAAAAGAAATAGAGACATGGCAGCTTCAACAGAACTGGGTGTGTAGCACGCTGAGGCTTTACCCATGGCATTTTCCCTGGTGTGATCCCAAACCTGTCTCACCACAAAGCTGGCACTGCCCCAGCACAGGGGCACCCCCACATTTCCCCTCTGAAGGGTCAAGACCCTGTTTCAAACCTAATTTGTTGTCATTGGCCTTGCTGCCACTTGTCAGGTTCTCAGGCACCTCATGACCCCTTTTTGTGAGGATTATGAAGGTTTTTTGAATTATGAAGGTTTTGAGGCTGCAGTTTCAAGCCTAGGGTAGAGTGGTGCCTCCTTGTATAAATGGGAACAGGGAAAGATAATTAAAACTGTGAGAAAGCTGGCAAGATAACTAAAATAAAGTGAGATAAGACAGGACTTGAGAGAAGCAAACTATGGGAATGGAATGTGTGTGGATAATTTCTCATGAAACAAAAGTACATCTGGACAGTGAGTACCATCCAATTAGAAGCTGTAATAAAGTTTATAGACACTGTCATAAACCTGTGAAAACTGACCATGGGTGGGATTTAGAATATATGGAGTGTGACTTGTAAGGAGTTAGAGCTTTTTAGTTTCTTTGTTCTTTAGTTCTTTAGTTTCTTTCTTTAAGTGTGTTATATGTAGATTAATAAATTAACTTGTGTGTGTCCCTTTGTCCACCACAACGAATTGCAACGACACCTTTTGTTGAGCTGAGACCCTTCCAGTCACAGTTTGGCAGCTGGAAAATTCTGTGCTCATTGTCACAAATATCTGAGCTCAAGAATTGCATTGAGAGCGCCTTGGAACCAAGTTCCTACTTCACACAGAGTAATGTAATTGGGATTACATTGCAATGATTATTTTTCTAAATCTAAGCACTTTCCTGACAAACTATTTGGTTTTATTAAGTTGACAGAAATCTGAAATTAAACAGTGAGAAAAAGTAATGTAGGCTGAAGATTAAGGAATAAAACCAATCAGAAATTCAGATATCCGAGTGCTCTTGCAGCTTGAATGAGTATTGAGATCAGGATTATCTCTCTACATTTATTTTCCTACTATTATTTCTAAAACTCTTACAACTTAAAAACCTCAAAGTAGTGTCAAAGTCTTCATAATTTTAGGCAGCTCTCATATCATTTTACCAAGAGATAAAAGTTAAAATATTGTGTTATTATATGTTCAAAATACATTCAATCATCATCATGTGGAAATTCCACAGAGATGTTGTACATAGAAATGTGTTTATTATTTACCTTTCTATTCTTAATCAGAAGACTATTTTCTTAGATTCCCCACCCCTGGAAGAGAAAATAATGAAATGAAATAAATTAAACAACAACAACAACAACAACAAAAGAATTAAATAAAATAAAATAATAAAGAAAGAGAAAACTAAATGAAATTGAAATAACATCAAGGCTTTATTTTGCAAACTGAGGGACTCTGCACATCACGTGCAATGGAAGACAAAGCAGAAATTGCTTCCTTGTTCCTGTCATTTAATAGACGAGTTCATAATACTTGATAAAAACCCAGCCAGAATGCTGAGGAAATAATGATGTCCCTTGAATTTCCTTTTCTCTGTACAGCTTGAGATAACAAGATTTTTTCTTGATACTGAGACAGTGAATTGGCTGAAGACAGAAATATTCCCTTCCAAAGGCTCTCATCCAGAACCTTCTGTTTTCCCCTCTTTCCAGCACATATAAACCAAAATCTTAAATGATTTGCTTAAAATATATTAAGTGATCACATTCCCATGCATGTCTCATCCAAGTCCTTTGTTGTTTGTTCCCCAGCTTTTAGACAGATAAAAATTGCTCCCCTGCCTGAATGTTCACCCACCTGAAGGCTTCAGAATGATTTTTGACATGCAGCATGTCAGAAGGCTTCAAGCTTTTCAAGTCTGGACATGACAATAGATTTCAGATTTCTGCTTCCCAACGAGGCACATTGACAGGAACAGAGAAAAAGGAAAAAAAACAACAACAACAACAACAGAAATCTGGTATTAATACATCATATTTCTGCTTTGTTTTGTACAAGTCCCTCTTTAGACTGTGAATTGAAAATGTGACTTCTCTGTGCTGCAACTAAATAAATGTATAAATACACGTCAGTTATGGAATTCAAGAACAATGCAAAGAAATGCTTTTGGAAAAATTGCTGTATCTGACAGCAAAATGGAAAGTTCACATTAAACAGCAAAATCTCCAGGTTGCATTTTTAGGATTATCCCAGGTATGAAGAAGGAAAACATGAATGATTCACAAGTTTTAATGGAACAATATTTAAGCAAATGGGTAACTTCATACAGAATCCCAGAATCACTGAGGCTGGCAAAGCCCTCCCAGCCCCTGGAGCCCACTCTGTGCCCGATGCCCACCTTGGCAAAGCCCTCCCAGCCCCTGGAGCCCACCCTGTGCCCAATGCCCACCTTGTCCCCCAGCCCAGAGCACTCAGTGCCATGGCCAGTCCTGCCTTGGGCACCTCCAGGGCTGGGCACTCCAAACCTCCCTGGGCAGCCCCTTCCAGTGCCTGCCCACCCTTTCTAGGAGGGAATTCCTGCTGCTGTGCCCCCTGCCCCTGCCCTGGCCCAGCCTGAGGCCGTGCCCTCTCCTCCTGTCCCTGTGCCCTGGAGCAGAGCCCGACCCCCCCCGGCTCCCCCTCCTGGCAGGGATTGCAGAGCCAGAAGGTGCCCCCTGAGCCTCCTTTTCTCCAGGCTGAGCCCCCACAGCTCCCTCAGCCCCTCCTGCTGCTCCAACCCCTTCCCAGCTCCGTTCCCTGCCCTGCACACTCTCCAGCCCCTCAGTGTCTCTTCCAGGAGTGCCCAGAACTGGGCACAGCCCTCGAGGTGCCCCAGAGGTGCCAGCACAGGGACAGGCAGTGCCCTGGGGCTGTGACATCCCATGGCTGGCACAGCCCAGGGGTCATTGGCTTCCTGCTCTCCTGGGCACACCTGAGCACACCTGGGCACCCCTGGGCACCGCTGGGCACCCCCGGGCTTGTGTCCAGTCACTGTCACCAGCACCCCCAGTCCTTTCCCAGCTTTCCAGCCCCTCTGCCCCATCTGGGATCTGCAGGGGGTTGGTGTGACCTGAGGACAGGACCTGGCACTTGTCCTTGTAGCCCCTCACTCCCTTGGCCTCAGCCCATGGATCCATCCTGCCCAGAGCCCTCTGCAGAGCCCTCCTGCCCTCCAGCACATCAACACTCCCACCCACCTTGGTGCCCACTGTGAAGTCACTTATATGCATATGAGTTTTCTTGAGGTCAGAGCTATTAACAAATTAACAATTAATACCTCTAGTAACATCCCTGGGACTTGGAAGAAGCTGAAATATGCTTGTCATTTTTAGCTTAAATATATCTGTAACGTTCATATTTTAATTCCAAAATAAATGTCACAGTATGCATTATAACAATAAATAAATGCAACTATGAATTCCCAGAAATTTATTAATATCTTTAGTACACCTTTTAGTCTGTTCTCAAGCAGTTCTTTATATTTAATGCAGCTCAACTGACACAAATCAGAGGAGAAGTGAGATAATTTGAAGATTTGATTCAGGAGAACCTGCCATCAATCACTCTGATTCCTGAGGTTGTTTCGAGGAGAAGTGTTAACAGAATGAGCAATCTCAACAATTTCTCGCTGTTGTTTTTATTCTGCCCATTGATTTTGTGTCAGAGAAAGCACAGGAAAGACTTGCTCACATGTAACAATGGTATTTGTGTCAGGCATTAATGATGGGCACAAACTGCTGAGTTCCACAGGTGAAGGTGAAAGTACCTGGAGAACTGGGAGCCTAATTTTAAATGACTCAAATATTTCAAGTCTGAGAGTCTACTTGAAATTAATATACTCAGCAGATATAAATGCTTAGAAGCATCTTTGGAGTTTTTTTATAGAAAGCAACAGGAGGATCCTTCTTGTTAGAGTTCTGCTCTGGACTTGAAAACATGATGAAAGGAAAATCTTCCGAGTTTAATTGGAAAGAGTCCGTATTAGTGACAGATATCTAAAGACAGAGAGTTTGGAGAAAATGCTTCTCAAAACCTGTTTTTCTGAAGTCAGTGTTATCCCAGTTGTTTCTTTCAAAGCAGGAGCTTACCCAGGAGCTCATGTTCAAATCCTGGATTTAGCACTGGCAAGTTTGACATTTTCAGTAACTATTTAATGTGTGACAAATCTTCACTCTGCTCCTTTCCAAACCTTGCCTCTGACAGGGATTGCTTCTCTAAGTACATCAAACTGCTTGGCTGGAAGGAGCAAACAATAAGGACAAAAAGTGGAAGGCAAGAATTTGTTACATTAAAATGTCATTCAGGGCAATCTGAAATTCACTGCCCTTCATGCTTTATTTTAATTATTGTCTTCTCCAAGGGGAGAAAAATCTTATGCTGTCTCAGGAATAAAGGTGGCTTGTGCTGCAAACACCTTCTCACTAATCAGACATGGAAATTACCCGTGATCATGAGAATAAATTGATTATTTTAATAAAAAAGGGGGAAAGAAAACAAAAAAAAGCAGTTTCAGAACCCATCAGAAATTGAGCAAACCTCCTAAAAATGCATCTGCCTCTGTGACCAAAGTGGATTGGGTGAAGTGTGGAGTGGCAGTGCTGAAATGCAGCCCTGGGAAGACTGGGAAGGAAAGGGAGCTCCAAGGCAAGGAGACAGTGAGGAGGGCAAAGAAATAACATGGAGAATGGGATGAAGCCAGTGAGGATGAGGTAGGGAGAAGAAATAACTGTGGGACTGGGGAAGATAATTCAGTATGGGATATTTCATGGAATCTCAGACTGCTTTGGGTGGGAAGGGACCTTAAAGCCCATCCAGTGCCACCCCTGCCATGGGCAGGGACACCTCCCACCAGCCCAGGCTGCTCCAAGCCCTGTCCAACCTGGCCTTGGACACTTCCAGGGATGGGGCAGCCACAGCTTCTCTGGGCACCTGTGCCAGGGCCTGCCCACCCTCAAAGTCAATAACTTTATCCCAGTATCTAATACAAACCTGTCCCTTGACAGTTTGAAGCCATTAAGAGCATTACAGTTTAATTCTATTCCATGCTGAGGATGAAATAAATAGCTCTGCCTTGACAGAGGTGTAGAGTTCATCTCAGGAACCTTCTCTGAGACCACTTTTACCCTTTCATGGATCCTCATGCAGAGCTCAGGAGCATCATATTCCCAATCCAGTCTCCATGCCATTGGAATAAGCTTTATAAAAGAAGATGACTTATTTTGATGCTTGTTAGTAGCAAATATATAAAGTGAAAATCAAGAGTGAAAATATTTTAATAGAATGATTGTGTATGATTAGTTACATGAGGAAGAGGACAAGGCTAAAGCTCTAAAGCTCTTCCTACAACAAATATAGGTTAAAGCTGAACTGAGCTTCCTTTCCAACTTTTATGGTCTTCTGACACTTTAAAATTCCAGTGGAATAGTTTCTCACTCTTTTCCCTGGGTTGTCAATGTTGTAATTAGTAATCCCATGGTCTGGTTAACCATTAGAACTTAAGAGCATTTGAAAGGTCACTTAGGCAGGTGGCATCTGGTGTTTATTCAATGAGTATTAATATTCCCTACATTCTCTATTTTTAAAAGTTAAGATGAACTGAAAATTAATTCTCCATAAAATATGGTAATAAGCCTGAGAAAATAGCACAGAATTACTCCCCTTGTTACTTACCTGAAAATCCACCAGGTTTTCTCCCCCTTCATCTTCTCTGATTTATTTTTATTTACCTTTCTTTCAAGAAACTTGGTTCTGGACTCTTATTTCCCTTCCTTCAATTTGTTTGTGCCACACAAGGGCAAAAGGACAAATTGTGCCCTAGGACAGATGTTTGTTGTGCTCTCAGAAGACGTCCTGCCCACCAACCTCCAGCTTTGGATGCAGTGCCCACACCAGGCACGGGCACAGCAAGGGGCTGCAATAAGTATTTCTGAGAAATCCTGGGTTCAAAAGTCCCCTGAGCAATCATATTAGACACAAATTTGGGGTTAGATTGGTAGATTGCTGCTGAAATATTCACTAAAGCATTGCCTGTTCAGGGTGGTAGGAGGAAAAAACTCATCTATCAGGTTTGGCTTTGAGCTTCTTTGAGATCATTTTGAATGACAGTGTGGAATAAACAACCCATTATACCTGACCTCTGAACTTCCCTGCAAATATTCATTCTGAAATATTCATCCCAATTTCAGGGGATGCATTTCATCCCCAGAGGGAATTTCCTGCTCAGCATTTGCTTTTTTCTTCCTTAAAACCACCTTTTGCAGCATCACACACACAGTGTGTGTACACAACCTACACGTTCTTCTAACTCAGGCTCTGAATGTTATTAAAAGTAGTCTCGGCATCAGAGAGTCTTGATAACATGGGTAAAAGTGCTGAACTTTCTCAAAATTTTTAAAAAAGATTCTGTCTTTCAGGGAAATTTAATGTGGGACTATGTATTGATTATATACTTACATATCCATGTGGGAATACGCATTGAAATATGGGCAGATTTTTTTCAGTAGTCTGGGATTGGCATTTATTTCTAGAGGTTTTCCTTTACAGAAAGACTGCTCTGGTTTCATGAGTTCATTGCATCATGTGTCATTCACACAGATTAACCAGTGCTGATTTTCTCTCAGTTTCCAAACACTGAAGAGAAAGATCAGCAGAAATCAATCACACTTTTATTGTCATTAATCTACATTCATACTCATTTTTTCAAAGTGTTTGAAGTCATCAAGGCATGATAAGGGAATTTTTTGATCTAAAATGACCCTGTAAAAACAGAGGCAGGAGGAAGGCAGGAGGGCTCTGCAGAGGGATCTGGAGAGACTGGAGAGAT
>JAJPCS010000410.1:211654-242126 GCA_021164005.1 Willisornis vidua nigrigula | reverse complement strand
GGGGCCAGAGAAGAGCAACGAGGCTGGAGAAGGGAGTGGAGCACAAGTGCTGTGGGGAGAGGCTGAGGGAGCTGGGGGTGTTTAGCCTGGAGAAGAGGAGGCTCAGAGGTGACCTCAGCACTGTCTGGAACTGCCTGAAGGGAAGTTCTGGCCAGGTGGGGGTTGGTCTCTTCTCCCAGGCACTCAGCAATAGGACAAGGGGGCACGATGGGCTCAAGCTCTGCCAGGGGAAATTGAAGTTGGAGATGAGAAAAAACTTCTTTGCAGAGAGAGTGCTCAGGCATTGGAATGGGCTGCCCAGAGAGGGGGTGGATTCCCCATCCCTGGAGGTTTTTCTACTGAGCTTGGCCGTGGCCCTGAGTGCCATGATCTGGTAAAGGGACTGGAGTTGGACCAAGGGTTGGACTTGATGATCTTGGAGGTCTTTTCCAACCCAATCCATTCTATGATATTCAAATTTCTTTATAATTCCATACTGTTTTTACCCCACAGCCCGGTCTGGGTTGGGAACACAGACACCTGATATTTTCCTATTTACATGTTTCTATAAGGAAGGATTTAAATGTTATTACAAGGAAGGATTTTTGTGCTCACAGAAATTGGAAAAAACAAGCCCTAGAAGTTAATTTTAGTGCCATTTTATACACACTCACTTATGCCAGTTCCAGACACAATGCTCACACAATTTACAGTCTTCCCAGAAATGTTTAAAACATCTTCCATTAATTCACTTTCTTACTGATAATGATAATAAATGTCACTTACCTTTTTGGTCTGTTTTTACGATTTTGTTTGCAGAGAATCAAATGATGGCTTTCCCCTAAAACAGATAATTCAACTATTTTAGGTGGTGGAGAAGTTGTGGACAATTTAATGGCTTGTCTTTAACTTCCCAAGTCCATCTTCAAGCTGCTGCTTTCCTGAGAGATCTCCATGATCTCCAAGCATGAGGTTCTCCAAAGCACAACATTCCAGTGGTGGGAAAGGACCCACAGGATCTTGACTTTCAGTGGTGTCACAAAAAATGGGGGAATTTGCCTTTCATGGAAAATGTGAGAGTAAAATTTTAGCAGGTGAATCAAGAAGAGTTAAATTGAATTCCAAAATTCACCCCAGGAGGATGAGGAACTTATTTATTGAGATGATTTTGTGTTCCTGGGCTGCATCTGGATTCTATGCTGCAATTACAGAGAAAAAAAAACAATAAACCCCAAATCAAATCTGTTCAGTACATAAAAGTGCCTGTAAAAATCAGTATTTAACTTGCTGTTAAATACATTGTGGTGTCCTCTAACACAGAGGTCACCAGCTCAGGCAAGTGTGAGCTCAAAGGGATTCTTGGCAATGGCTTTTCTACAGGAAGAACTTTTGCCATTATACACCTTATTTGTTTAGTAGTTTATAATTCAAGCCTCTCTGCAGCCACAGAGAGCTCAGTTCCATTCTGAAATAGCTGAAGGACAGAACAATGCAGTGGAAGCAATAAGGCTGCACTGCTTTGCTCTAACTTTTAGCAAGGCTTGCAGAATATTTTCGTTTATGAATTTCTCTGTGTGAAATAAGATTAATACTTTTCACAACATATTTTTAATTTTTACTCTTCACTCTCATTTAATTTAAAAAAGCCCAAGGTCATAATTTCTGCAGTATGCTATAGCTTGTCTTACAAATTCCCTCCCCAAAACAGCCTTTAGCCAATCCTGGCAAAACTCTAATTAAATTCAGCAAAAGGAACAATGAGCAAATATAAATGATAATTTTAAATGAAATCCGGATTAGAATGTCAGCAAAAGAAATGCAGTTCTCATCATAAAAATGTCAAAACAGGGGAAGGATGAGAACTCCTTCTGCAGGAAATGAGATACAAGTTTAAAGATCAGCTAATTCAAGTTTCCCTTTGCCTGAGGTTGGCATTGCTTGGCATATTTTTGGTCAGACAGCTTTTTGCCATGGCCCTGGGGATTCCAGTGGGTGGAATTGCCGTGACCAGCCTCTCCTGAGACCCCACCTGAACTCCAGGGGCTGTAATCCAGCTCAGACACATCAACAACCTGAAGTGTCCCAATTGAAGTAATTAAAAAGTTATTGAATAGCTTTGCCTGCAGTAAAATACCTCTTGTTCCTCGCAGAGACCAATTGCCTTACAATACATTGATTAAGTGGTCAGAGTGTGTCATAATTAGTTGGTTTTACTTCCAAAGAAAAGGTCAATTTTCTTCTTCTCCCTTTAATGCAGATTTCCATTGGCAACAGGGTTAGAGACACGAAGGAAAGGAAATACTTTGCTTATTGCAGGGGATGGAAGAATTTTTTTCATCTCTATAAATGAAAATAAAAAAAAAAGGAGGCAGCATTCAGCTGATTCTGAGCAACTGTTACCAAACCTATCAAAGCTAAAATCCCCTCAGGCTGGAACCCAGGAAAGTCCTGAGACCCTGAACTCTGAGGTCTATACAAAGCCTCAAGCTTTTTATCAGTAAAGGCAAGAATCTTTCCTGAGATGATGGATATTATGGTGTTATTGGCAGACTATCATCTAAGCTTGTCGAGAGAATCATTCCTGCTACTCTCCATGCCAGAAAGAGGAGAGTTTTCTGTTACATTCTCCATTATTATACCATTATCTTTATTCTGATGTGTTGCAGTGCAGTGAGCACAGCCAGCCCCTGGAGCTCCACCTCAACAGGTGCCCTGGAAAGGTGGACAGTCCCACCTTACTCACATGGTTACCAGGAAAAGATGTTGCACTACATGGACAAGTGAAAAGCTGTTTCACACTGTTATGGGAGAACAGTTGCTGGTTTGTTTGCTAGTCCAGCTTTCCAGACATCACATTGCCCTCCTTTGCCAAAGCAAATTCCCTGTAATTCTCCTGGTCTGATCTTTCTTAAGAGAAATTCTCCTGCCTTAAGAAAAGCGATGCCTCTTTTCCCTTAAGAAAAAGCTCAACTCCCTCCTTTTGAGGGTGGTGATTCTGCCCTTCTGCTCTGCTGTCCTGAGACCCCACCTGGGTCACTGGGTGCAGTTCTGGTGTCCCCAACATAAGGAGGACATGGAACTGCTGGAGCAAGTGCAGAGGAGGCCACCAAGTTGCTGAGGGGACTGGAGAGCTGGGGCTGTTCAGCCTGGAGAGGAGAAGGTTGTGTGGAGACCTCAGAGCACTTTCCAGGGTCTGAAGGGGCTCCAGGGAAGCTGGAGAGGGGCTGTTCATCAGCAACTGGAGGGACAGGACAAGGGGGAATGGGTTCAAACTGCCAGAGAGTAGAGTTAGATGGGATATGGGGAAGGAATCCTTCCCTGTGAGGGTGGGCAGACCCTGGCACAGATGCCCAGAGGAGCTGTGGCTGCCCCATCCCTGGGAGTGCCCCAGGCCAGGTTGGACAGGGCTTGGAGCACCCTGGGCTGGTGGGAGGTGTCCCTGCCCATGGCAGGGGTGGCACTGGGTGGGCTTTAAAGTCCCTTCCACTTCTCAAATCCTTCTGTGATTCTCTGATTCTTAATCATCATATCAACCAGACACCAAGAGCCCTGGGACAGACACAAGGCCTTCTGGGTGTAGAATCACTTTGATATATCAATAACGTGTATTATTGAGATCTTGTACTTACCCCATCACATAACACAGTGAGATGGGCCCTAGCAAAGAACAGAATCTGAATGTGAAATTTCTCACATAAGGGTTTGTACAAAACACTCATAACTCTCAAGCCTTTAATTTTCAGAGGAATTTATAACAGTCTGTAAGTGCAGCTTGTGAAGGAAATTCAGCCCTTAGAGGTGAACTCTTTAATTCATCCTTAAAAGTCCATTGCTGTGTCCTGTAAAAGGAACTGGTATATTAGAAGTGCTGCTTGATCTTTGTCTTCTAAAGAGGATGGGAAGGGAAAGTAAGAAATATAGTTGCAAGTGACCATATTTTAAGAATTAAAAAGATGTTTTAATTTTGGTGGGGTTTTTACGTTTCAATTAAAAATTATTTTGATAGACAATGCAGTTGCTTTCTAAATTATCACCCAGATGCTGTCTGTGAGGAGAATGAATATCTCCAAGTTGCTGACTGTATGAAGACAACAACCTCAGTGAAGTTACTTCAGGTCTGGTTTACTTTCTAGAATGCACAACAGCAACAAAAAAACCCCAACAACTGAAAACAAATAAGCCCCAAACCACAACACACCCTAAATCTTTCTTCCAGATTGGTACAAAAGAAAGAATCTGTCTTTTAGACAGTTACATTATGTTTTAGAGAGAGAGAGAAAAACACAAGTGGAAAATATTTCCAGATGTTTTCTAGCAAAATTATTTCTTTCTGTGCATTTTGGTAAAAGATGGGATTGTTTCCCCCTGACATTTATTCCCCATTTCAATCTCTTCTGCAGATTTCCTGGCACAGGAATGACTTCCATTTCAGAATATAAGAAGGATTTTCCATTTCTTGCATGGGATGGATGCAATGCTGATTGTTCTCTCTGTATCTGTAGGGTGAGAGAAGTAATTTTCTCCCAATACCACAGACTATTAACTTTGACTTAATATTTCTTTCAGCCCAATATTCTGTGTTCAGCTGAACCACATGTTCCTGGAGCACTTATTCTGAGGACACAGGGAAATGAAAAATGCCTGCTCTTCTACTGTTTCTCCTGATAGATTGTTTCTTTTATAAATCACTTTAGCTTTTATGAATCTCTGAACCTCTCCAAACCCACAACAGAGTTCCAGCCTGAATCCATCTGCCCTGAGCTCCCAGCTGCGAATTTCTCTGCTAAATCATACTCTCTAAAACACCCCTATTGAAAAGGATTTGACTTCTTGATTAAGTCACATTTCAACCTTCTTTTAGATGAGATGAATAGATCATACTCTTTAATATGTTAAAGGCATTTTTCAGTGCTTTCCATGATTTCTTTAAAGGGTCTTCATTTATCCCAACACTCTTTCTTGTACATTGTCAAGGCTGTATTTGCAGCTGGTATTTCAACATCCAATCAGCCAATCCTGCACTTCCAGTTCAAAATGACCCATTCAATACCATCTTTTCTCATTCCCCCTCCTGTAGGGACAAACAGATTAAATTAGTTTGCCTTCCAAGCCATTCAAAAGCAGACTAGAAGGCTCATGTTGATTTTCATACAAAGCTCTCTCCACTTTTTAATGATTCCATGATTTTGGAAGTGAACCTGCACTTTTGCTCCTTGTCAGAGGATGTTTTCACAGTGTATCATAAGAGACATCATGTGTATCTATATATATGACCACAAAGCATGTTTGGTTTTCATCTTTAGCATGGATAAAAATGCTTTAAACCTCTCCTGAGCCATAAGGAGTTGTTACTTTGGTGCTAAACCAAAGCATTTCTACAGGCTCTGTCCCATCCACCCTCAAAGAACTGTGCCAAGAGCCAACCCCTTGAAGGAAGCTGTGATTCCCCTGAATTCATATTTTATTTGCCCCCACAAGCAGAGCTGGTTTAGCTGTTACCACTGTGTTTCACTGAATTAAGTTTTTATACCTCTAAAAATGAAAAGACTTTGTTAAAGCACATGAGAACACCTGCAGGTGCCTGTGATGCAGGAAGACAGCATGGCTAAAGCAAACGAGAATTCACTGGTCAACAAATAGGGTTTTAACCGAAATCATCATTTACTAAGGTAATACCTTGTTGCCAAAGGGGTTTTTGATTTTTGATTTTCACATTTTGTAGATTTTAGGAACACAGTAGTTGTAGATTTTTGGAGGGTTAATATTTCTAACTGTT
The DNA here is from genome assembly GCA_021164005.1 of Willisornis vidua nigrigula. Taxonomy (NCBI): domain Eukaryota; kingdom Metazoa; phylum Chordata; class Aves; order Passeriformes; family Thamnophilidae; genus Willisornis; species Willisornis vidua. The sequence continues at coordinate 236,371 of JAJPCS010000410.1, read as the reverse complement.
TAATGCCTTTCTATCACTGCCCCTGTCCCAGAACAGGGAGCTTAAATTCCTTTAGTTAATTAATCTTGTTTAGACTCCTTTCCAAGGTAGAGCTGAAGGATATCAGAAGGCCCACAGAGCGAAACATAAACACAGGTCAGAGGGACCCAGAAGTCAGAACTGGAAGAGCTCCAAGAGACCTTTGTGTGCCTGAGGAAGAGGAGCTGATGAAGACAGAGGGTCTGGATGACCCCAGACCCAATTCCAGGGGGTGGAACAGGGGTGGGACTGGGGCTGAACTGAGAAATGTGTAAAGCAATGATTGGAGGGATCTTATTATAAAAGCCATGGAAACAAGAACTGGAGCACAAGCATGTCATCAGGTATTCCTGTGGGCTGTAGGCCTGTGATATTAAAGGACCTTTACTTTTTATCTTACCCTTCACTAACGTGGCTCAGAGTCCTGCTTTGGGGGGGTCACTCACGGCACCACCTGATATCACAAGCATGAAAGTCTGCCTAAAATATTCTAAGGTGAGGATGCTTCACTGAGACAGGATGTTACTGCACAAGACCCCATGATCTCTTGCCTGGTTCAGAGATTCCCATTCAGAAAGGAAAAGCAGAATTGCCACAATATTCCCTCTGTCCCTTGCAGCATGTGGAGTTGTGCCTGGAATATGGAACAGGGTGAGCACTGATTTCCTCTGCCCTTTGCAATCACAGCAGCTCAGGGTGATAAAGATTGGAAAGAGCCTCTGGGAGTCGCCCATCCCATGCCCTGCTCTGCACAGGGCTGGTGGATATCAATTGCTCAGGGCTTTGCCCACTCCAATTTGGAATATCTCCAAGCCAGGGAATTCAACAGCCACTCTGGCCATTTCTGCCCATGTTTCAATCCTTTTTCAGGCCTTGCACTCTGGGACTTGCTGCAGAGCTTGTAACCATGAGGCACATTTTCTGTTTGCTGCACAAGCACACAGAGGACTCCATGGAGCAGTAATTTATGTGCCACCTGACACTGGGCCAAGCCAAGATCTCCCAAGCCAGGTAGAACTGCTTTGTTTTGCTGTCCAAGGCCATCACAAAGAATTATAGTCACAGAAAACAAAGCTTAAAGAGACTGTTACCAGTCCAATTTCCTCTTGCAAGGGACTCCATGCAAGTTGTTTGTAGCAGTCATTCCCCCAACATGCTTTTGAAAGTCTTCCTAATGAAGTATTTTCTATTGAATTAAATTACCTGGAATCTGAGTGGCTATGGAAACATCTATCCCAGCCCCTCAGTAAATTTATCACTGTCTCTCTAATTCAGAACAAGTTGATTTCCTCTTCTTTGGAAGGATCTGTGATCTAAACAGTTAAATATTACTTCTAATATTTATCCATTAATTGCAGTTGCATCTATAAATTAACAAAATTGCACAGTGCTGTAACAAACATGTCAGATGTGAAGGTTCTCTCAGGCATTCAAACACAACCTTTTCTGCTTTCTGCCCAATTGCAACCTGCAAAGGACTGTAAAAAAATCTGTTTGTCCAGAATGGTTCATGCCTTGGCTTTGCCCAGAGTGATGTTCTTCCTATTAAACCACATTTGTTTAATAATTGCTTTCCTGTCCTGTACCTCCATGTGTGTGTTGGGGTTTGGGCAAGGAAATTAAACCCAGCTAGGATTGTTCTGGCAATGTCAAAGCAGGATATCCTTGGAATCAGAGAATCACAGAATGGTTTGGCTTGGAAGGACCTTAAAGATCATCCAGTCCCAACCCTCTGCTACAGGCAGGGACATCCCTGCCCACAATGTTTAAAGTTAAGCCTAATTCCAGCTGTTCTGGGCTGTAGAGACAGAAATAACATTTTCCCCACCACACCCATTCAAGTAAATAAGATAATACAAAATTAAATAACTCCTTTGAGTAACACTTACTAAAGATCCACAGAAAATTAGATATTTTTAGACAAATTAATATATCTGTTGCAGTCTGTATTGGGAAGAGTGTAATTTTCCCACTTTCTGTTTCTCCCTATGAGAGGTACATACCTTGATCGGGTCCCAGGAGTGCCCAAGATCAAGTTGGACAGGGCTTAGAGCAACCTGGGATACTGGGAGGTGTCCCTGCCCATTGCAGGGGGTGGAATGAGATGAGCTTTGAGGTCCCTTCACACTCAAACCCTCCTGTGACTCTCTGACTCTGTGATATATAAAAGTACACACAGACTTTGGGAAGGGCTCATCAAATCATGGTGACCCCATATTTAAAAATGCAGCCACCATTGCTGGAGTCTCCTCTGCTGGGACAGAGATGTCACATCTGAAGAAAGGAACAGGGTTTTAGGGGTGTGGAATCAACACTCAGGTGAAGTACAACCAAGTTGGGCTCCTTCCACATCCCCCTGGCACTTGAGTGCTTTTATTCTAATTAGAATTTCCTTATGCCCTCTGGTTTCTACATATTAATAGAATTTCTAGAATTTTCCATCCTAAACAAAGAAACCCACCAACCCAAAGCCAGTGATTTGGAAATACCAAATCCATATTTGACTGTAAGCCTAAAAAAATGGTCATGAGCTGAAAGCACAATGAAACATCCACGTATTTTAATTTTGAACATCTAGTTTCAGGATCTGAACTTGAAAATCTTGTACCACAGTTTCCTTTTTACTGTTTCCTCCCTTATCTCATCCCCCACCTCCAAATTCCCCAAAGCTGTAGTTACAGCCCTCAGCACCAAGACAAATTCTAATATTTACGAGTTGGCAGAATTTACATATTTACAAGAAAGCAAAGTCTAATGACACAGAAAGACTCTTTATTCTGAAAAATCATTGGTAGGTTGTTAAAGAAAAAAATAAACAAGCAACTTACATTTCCAGGCAAGGACAAGAAAGAAGAAAATCATCAATTTATATTCATATTTAGGCTACATGAATCATAAAATGTGCTGTAATGTGCTGTGTGTTAAAAACATCGTGTTCAAGCAGTTTTCTTATTTGCAATAGGATTTGTCATTACACAAAGAACACGCTGAGTGCAACAGACCTTCAGCTGATGCAAAACAAGGATTAAAATCTTCTAAATCTTTGTTTTCATATTTAGGACTGCAAATTGACTGGTAAACCATTAGGAAAGGCTCCTTACTGAGCTTCAGAACTAAACACCAGAGGCCAGGACTCGATGTGTGCACAATTCTGGGGACTATATGACATTTTTCCTTCATATCATTTTTAATGTGTTAAGAATATCCTTCCTGGAATATATATATATATAATTATTTTTTTTAACGTGATTCAACAACCCATAAATGTATTAGCTCAGAGAATCATCATCCCAGAATGGTTTGGGCTGGAAGGACCCTTAAAGCTCATCTTGTTCCAACCTCCCACTAGATCAGATCTTCTCCGGGCAACCTTGGCCGGTGCCTCAGCTCAGTAAATGAGCCCTTTAATAATCACTGAAATTTCAATTCTAAATTTAATAGCTCCCACAAAATTTAATAGCATCTTGGTTCTGAGGGGTTTTTAAAATCCTTTGGAATGAGTGTTAGACATTCAGATAGCATTCTATTTATCTAATGTAATAATTATTGAAACAGGAGCATTGTAACCAGGCCTACTCAAAGCCTTCAATCATCTGGAGCTTGCTGGGAGGCAGAAAAGGGTCTGCTCACAACTAAAGGCCTTATGCCAGAGCTATTCCAAATACCACAGATGGAGTAACAGCCCAAATTAATTCTACTAAAGCTTTTAAATTAGTGATCTAATGAGTAAATAAATATTTATGAATAGGTAGCTACTTTTGGTATGATGTGTTCCTGAAATACTGTTCTGAGGTGGAGGTCTGAGAGGGATCCATGGGAACTGGTGCTGCTCCTCCTGGGGGTCTCTGTCCAACCCCAAAGCCATTGCAGACAAATCCCACCAGGGAAGTTTTGGGCACAATTGCAGGAGGCCTACACAGGTAACCTTCATGTCCTTTCCAAACTAATGCAATTCAGGGCCAATTTATGCTCCTTAAAGGTGAAAGGATTGCAAAGAATGGCACAGTGATAAATTCTGTTGACATCACTCTCACACTCCTCTATTTCCTCCCACCTTCTGCTGTACTGACAGTGCCACAAAACTCGATGTTCTGTGAAAGCTGATTTCAAAGCAGCACTTTTCCCCATATCAATATTGGTGTATTATATAAATATATTCATATATAGATGCTATTCTGTGAGGTGTTGACCTCATCTGGCTGCCAGGTGCCCACCAGCTGTTCTCTTGCCCTCCCTCCTCAACAGAGCAGGGGAGAAAATAAGATGAAAAAGTCTCATGGATTGAGGTAAAAATTAAAGACAGGGAGATCCATTACCTGGTACAGTCACAGGCAAAATAAACCTCCACTTGGGGAAATCAATTGAATTTAGTGCCAACTAAAATATGTTTAGGTAATGAGAAACAAACCAAATTCAAAGCAGGCTCAACTTTTGCAGGCTCAACTTCAGTCCTTCATTCTCAACTCCTCCATCTCCCCCAGCAGTGCGGGACAGATGGGCAGTGGAGGGGCTTTGGCACTTCATGAAAGCCCCTCTCTGCTCCTCCTGCCAGTAATTTTAGAAAGAATTACCAAAAAATGCGCTTAGAAATTGCAGGGGAACAGCCCCTGACCCCAGTCCAAGGGCCATGAACAGATGCCTGTGAGGGTGATGGAACACTCCTGTATTTCAGAACAAGACTGACTCCAATTTTGTAGCAGAACTGAAAAAAAAAAATAAATAAAAAGGCATTGCTAACAACAACTCCCAAACAAATAGTGCAGATACATTCCACTTGTAGAGGACAGCAATCAATAGCACTTGTGGGAAGAAAATGATTCTGGGGCTTTTCTGGAACGAAGGCCAAGAACGGACACTAAATTGGCAAATGTGATCAGGGCAACAAAGCAGGATCTCTCCTTACATTTATGGAAACACTGCTGTAAGAGAGGCTGTTTTGCTTCCTATTTTTCCTGTTACATCAGGCTTTGTGAAACACCAAACTGCTGCCCTGATGTATCTGGGAAGATTTAAAAAGGACTCTGCATCTATTTCTTCTCACTGCCAGGACTTGTATTTTCACTCCAGCTGTGAAAGCTGAACTACCTTTTGCTCTTTATGCAGATATTTTGGTAAATAGTATGTGCTTAACTACCACTCCCCCTTCGAAATTGCCCACTTATATCACTGTCCTTTCAGGCATTTAATAACTCTGACATTGAGTAAATCAGCTCCAGCATGGAGGAGAGGAAAGCTTTAGGAAAGGTCTCTTGTCAGAGCCACTGCCATGCCAGCCCATGCCAGTATGTACCTGTATTCCCAAAACAGAACAGACAAGGCATTCTCAGCCCTGCATTTCTCTTTCTCTTTGAGTCTTAAAGTCTCAAAGATCATCTTTGAGCCCCTGCCCCTCAATGGGCAGAGATGCATTACCATTCCACGTTGTAAATATAAATATATATATAAATAAATAAATAATATATATATATACACATATATATATATTTACATCCTGGATTGATAATATATATATGAGATAATAATATAAATATAAAATATAAATATATTAAAATTACAAATCAATCAATCAGTCAATCAAAACATATATATAAATAATTTTTTGTACATTGTGGAATGATTTTTTATATATATAGGATAATAGTATATATATATAAAAATAGAAATAAATAAATAAATAAATAAAGGAAGTAACTAAATAAATAAGTAGATAAATAGATAAGTAGATAAATAGACAAATAAATAAATAAATAAACAAACAAATAAATATTTGATATATATTCCACCACTGTTTTCTTCTCGCCTTCACATAAATTGCAGTTAAGGACCATATTTTAAATACCATATATATATATATGTGTATATATATGTATATGTGTGTATATATATATTTATATTTATATACATATAAATATATATGTATATATATGTATATGTATGTGTGTAGTGTGTGTATATATATTTATATTTGTATACATATTTATCATATATATTATTTATATATTACATTCTAGCTATTATTTTATATATTATAATATATGATGTATTATTTATATATTTATAATTATATTATTTATATTATATATATTATTTATATTATTTATCTATTATTTATTATATATGTATGTAAGTATATATTAGTTGTACATATATATTCCACCACTGTTTTCTTCTTGCCTTCACATAAATTGCAGCTGAGGACCATATTTTAAATACCTAACAATTAATGTATTTAAATCTTTACACATCAAGTGCCCAAAATGCTTTTAGCATCATGCAATCACCTTTGATAGAATTTCACCTTGGACAAAGGAGACAAAGGAATCTAAAAGGTTCTCTCAGGAGCATTTGAAGAGAAGTCTATGCATTATTTTAATGTAGAAATTAATAAGCTGGAGTCTTAGACAAAATATGCATGATTTTTTTTAACTCCTAATATTTATATGCTCTGAAAATTAAAATGACTATAGTATAGACTATTTTAATGACCACTCAATCAAGAGAGGTCACTGACTTCTAAGTCAACCTTGGGAAGGAAGAGCAGAACATCACAGTCCTTGTTTTACATCTGCCTGGAGAATTAATGATGCATTAAAACTTAATGGCAGCAGAGTCCATCACCCCTCATAAACGCTCCATCTCGTGTGTCACTGTGTACATTAAAACGATGTGTCTTGGAGTAAATGAGAGAGGGATCAAAAATTAACCCAATCCTCAGTGTAATTACTGCGAGGCGATGATTGGGCTGAGCACTCTCTCCCGTGACAGTGATTGAGATGCCATTACACCTCCCCACTGCAGACCTTTATCAGGGAACGAGCTCCATGTGGAGCCCCAAAGTCACCCCACAGAGCTCCGCTGGCATCGACAAAACAGGAATCAGACCCCTTTAGGATTTTAGAAAACCTCATTATAAGGTCAAGTAAAAGTAAGTGTCGTGAAGTGGAAAAATATTTTATCTTCTGGAATGTTTATTTTATGTGACAAGTATTTACAACATTCCCTCTCTTGAGCTGAGCAGCAGCAAATGAAAGGGTTGATCAGAGTCAAGTGCTTTTCTTTGAAATACAATATCTGTGCGTGTGGGCACCCACAGACCATCATCTCTTATCCCAGGCAAGGCAGTGTCTCTCATTGTGCTTGGTGCAAAACATCCTGATCTGTGACTCTCCCTCATGGCCAGTGAGGAGAGACAAGGTGGAGCTCGTCCTGTTTAGCTGAAAACAGAAAAGAGTAAAACTTCAAAAAACTAACAAAGAAAAGTGGTTGGTAAACAAAGATTTCCTCTCAAGTCATTAGGAAGTCAGAATAACAGAACAATTTTACTGCAGTGGCCAAGGCACTTGTATGGAGGAATCACAGAATCATAAAATATGATGGAGCTTGGAAGGGACCCCCAAGGACCATCCAGTCCAACCCCTGCCCCTGCACAGACACCCCAACAATCCCACCCTGTGCCTCAGAGCATCATCCAAACACTCCTGGAGCTCTGGCAGCCTTGGGGCTGTGCCCACTGCCCTGGGGAGCCTGGTCAGTGCCCACCACTCTCTGGGAGAAGAACCTTTTGCTGAGAATCCACCCAACCCTGCCCTGGCACAGCTCCAGCCATTCCCTGGGTGCTGCCCCTGCTCACACAGAGCTGCCCCTGGTGAGGAGCTGTTGAACACAACACCAGATTTGTTCCTGGAAAGCACCAGAAAGCTGCCCAGAAGGATTAGAGAATTCCACACACGCTCAGAAGACACAAACACAGCACTAAAATTAACTACTTCAAAACTTCCCTCCTCATCCCATACAGTGGTGCTGCCCTGCAACTAAATCCCAGAGACAGAATCTGTGACAGTAATGCCACAGATGTGACTAAAATGTCTTTCAAACCCTTTTGAAGCACCTTTTTTTTGAGTGAAATACTTTGAAATATGGCTTTGGTTTATGTGTATTGTCCTTCAGAGGAGTAGAAAATCTTTCCCAGAGGACTTCCCATAGCACCTCTTGACCCCTTCAAATGTGTTTCAGGCTGGTAGTCCCAATCTAGGGCTCTAAAATCCATTGCTGATAAAGGGAATGGGAATGTAATAACTGACACCCACCCAGATCCTGCTCCTTCCTCAGTGTCATTGCCCATGGGCTGGTGGAGATCAGGCACTACTGTCTGGAACAATAAGAAACTATCACTGCTGTAATTTAATTCATTAGAGAAGCTTTCAAGTCGATCATCCACCCCTTGTTTTCTGCTTAAAAACATCCTGTACTGACTCCACCAGACAATACCCGCAGTGAATCGACCGGAGAGAAACGTGAGGGTTTTATTTCCAGGGAACCTCCGCGCATCCCGAGGGATGGAGCGAGCTGGGAATGGGATTCGCTGCTCTGCACATCCCTCAGCCTCTCCCCACAGCCCAGGCAGAAATCCCATCACAGCTAAATGGAAATCAATTGCACTTTGCAAGACGTTAACTGCGAGTCAATGGCTTTAAGGGATGGAAATGCAAAGTTCACTGCAAGTTTCTTATTGCCGAAGAAATCATTCAAAAGTCCTGAATATTCTGGGAGTTAATAGTTTGAAAAAGGTTCAATACAGTCAGTTAACAATTGTGGGTAGAGAAGCCTCATTTATTATGTAAGTCAGAAGTTTGAGAGATTAAATTGTAGAGATAGGTCTTAAATCTTTACTTCTTTTGTCCCCCATTTGTATCACAGAATCAGAGAACATGCTGGGTTGAAAGTGGCCTACAAGGACCATCCAACCCAGCTCCTGGCCCTGCACAGGACCATCCCCAAGAGTCACACCCTGTGCCAGAGAGCACCATCCAAACACTTCTGGAGCTCTGGCAGCCTTGGGGCCGTGTCCACTGCCCTGGGGAGCCTGGTCAGTGCCCACCACCCTCTGGGGGAAGGACCTTTGCCTGAGATCCCACCTGACCCTGCCCTGGCACAGCTCCAGCCATTCCCTGGGTGCTGACCCTGCCCTGGCACAGCTCCAGCCATTCCCTGGGTGCTGTCCCTGCCCTGGCACAGCTCCAGCCATTCCCTGGGTGCTGTCCCTGATCCCACACAGCAGAGATCAGTGCCTGCCCCTCCTCTGCAAATCAGGGAGAACTTGTGGAATCACTAATGTTGGAAAAGACCTTTAGGATCATCAAGTCCAACCATGTTCACCACCAAACCACACCTCAAGTGTCACACCCAACACATTTTTTGAACAGGGATGGTGGCTCCACAACTTCTCTGGAAAGCCTATTCTGTTGCCTGACAACCCAAAGGAGTTGCAGGAGTCTTGCTACTGAATCAAACTGCAAAGGAGTCATTTATTAGTCTGCATGTGTCCCATGCAGTAGTTTTTATGGACAGCAGTTGAGCATCTGAGCACAGAGGTCCTTCTCAGGCTCCTTGCCCAGGTGATACCCAGGTATGTGATGCTGCCTCTTCACACAGCAGCCCTCTCAGAACCACCACCTTCCTTCATCTCTGTGTGCCTGCTCAGCTTTGGTAACTCCTCATGCTCAGCTCTAATTTATATTGCATTGTCTTGGCTTTTAAGAACAATTACTTGCTAAGTGTCACTGTTTTCTTGTTTTAGCTTTGCAAACAAATGTGCTTGTGACCACTAAATGAGGTGCTAAAAGTAAAAACTAATCAGAAAGTATTGCTCTCTTTGCAAAATAAAATCTACTTCTAATGCAAAGGAGTCTCTGGGACCCAAAGGAAAAACCTCTAGAGCTTAATGGTAGAAAATCTGTTTCAGTTAATATTGAATTATTGACTTCCTCATACAAATGCTGCTAGTTCAGGCAGTTTCTGTACCAGCAAGAAAGTTTAGCATTTAAAAAAAGAAAAAATAAAAGGAAATAAATCCAAACAAAACAGATTGAAAATAGATTGACTGTGGAATTTTGCACATTGGTGATTCCCAGGTAGAAACATATTCTTTATTGCAAAAGCACATAGACAATCCCATAAATCATTGCCCATCCACAATTGTAGCTGTGCCTGCAATGTCCCAGCAACATCAAATTAATGCAAATATGGACTGCTGCCCAAATGGGGTTTTCTTTCCTCACTCTGGTCCATCATCCCTCCAATAGACCAGTTTCCTCCTCCAGCTGGCAGGAGGGATGGGGACCATGTGTGTGATCAGGGATGGGAAGAAAACTCCCTTTCCTGTTGAAAATCACCCCCCCACACACACTGTTCCTGTTAAATAAACCATGAAATCAAAGCATAAATCCTATGTTTACATTATATATTCAAATGTACATTATTAATAATTTACTGGGACCAGCTCCATTCCTTCTGTATCTTTTATTCAAGGCAAGTTCCTGCAATGGGGAAACCAATTCCTCAGTTGTCTATAAAACGAACCTTTAAATTGTATTCAGAAAAGGCCAGATCTCAACTTTTAAATTTTTTATTTAAATTTTAAAGGCCAGAGCCTTTAACTCTTAAACCTGGTTCTTTGCAAAACTGGCAACTTTCCTGACTGATTATTTTCCTTCCTATATTATTGCAGCCATTTTTTATGGGAAGTTTTACCTTATGTTTTCCTTACAATAACTGTCAAATTCTCCCACTCGGAGGGTTCTCAAAGCCAAATGGATGTTTGTTCTGTAGCTTTCAAAATAACAGGATTGCCTGCAAAATAAAACACTGCAAGGACACATTGTGTGGTTTTACTTGCAGATCTCCAGGGGATCATAGTTATTTGCTGTCTTCCACCTGAAATGCACCATTTCAATATTGCAAAAGAAATGCTGCCCCAATTTTGTCTATTTTAGATGCTTTAAGAAGTCCCTATTTGCAAGCTGCCAATTTTCCATATATTTTTCTAAATCATAAGCATGTGCTGAAGGTTGGTTATCCGAAGTCTGTAATTTTATATAATTTTCCTGTAAATATCTGTCAGTTTTAGTTACAGGTTTAACTTTGGCTTCTTTTTTTTCCCCTTTTTTTTTTTTTTGACAGGCTTATTATTCTGTGTCTTTAAGTTTAAGTAATTACTGTGTTGTATCCAACTTTTAACCCCCTCCCTGTAAAAAAAACACTGATGAAATTTTTCTGAAAATGAAACTTTTCATGAAAGAACATAAACTGACATAAATGCATAAGAAACATTTCAAAACTTCTTATAAATACTTTTCTATTTTCTTAACCAAAAGAATGGGGCCATGATACTCTTTCATTACTTCTGTCACAGAAGTAAAAAAAAAAAAAAGTATTTTGTCAATTAAAAGGATTTATCAGTTGGTCCTTGCATGTCATTCCAAGCCCTTCTTGGAGCATTATCATTTTTAATTGGATGGAATATTCCCACTGATGCAGGAAACAAAGAAAAAACACAAAGTCTTGTTAAACAAAGCTTGGAGCGGACCAAAAAATTGATCCCGAGCAAAGTTAATACCAGAAATTAAAAATTGATAATTTCTGAAGATTTGAGAGGGTTTCTCAATAAGATAACTGAATTTATTCATGGTATTGTAGGCAAGAAATTTTTATATTAAACCAGAGACACTGATACAAATAATAGATAATAAAAGTGTGATATTTGTGATATGATTGAGATATTAACACATAGTCTATTGTATACTCTTACTGATTGTTGCTTTTGTGGAGTAAACTCTTCAAGATGTGTCTGTCACTACATTGTCCCAATTAAAAATTAGCTTATTATTACAGAGAAGCAACTTGCTGCCTGTTTGTAAAATCAAAGGGACACCAAGAGCACAAGAACAGCATGACATGAGAGGCCTTGCAAGTCCATGCACAGGAAGATGCTAAAACCTGAGGGGAGATGAGCACAAATCCTCATTTTCTGGCCCTCACAGTCAGGTCAATGTTCCAGCTGGGTAGAACCAGCTCCAGGCACAACTGACTCTGTCCAGGAGTGTGTTTACAGCCTCTTGTATCCACCCAGATCAATAGCACAGGCAGAAAGAACACAAGAATTACTTGCTGATGATTAAATTGAAGTACACCTTCAGTCACTGCATTTGATCTTCTGTTCCAGTACCATTTTTCATCTATTATTCTGCTCTCGAGAGTTGGCTCTAATCTGGATGCAACAGCTGTGACTGCATCAAAATATTGAACCCATTTAATCACGAGGGCTTTTGGAGTCTTACAAAAATCCCAAATAATAAATATCATCTCCATGCTCAGTGCTCATTCTCAGGGCTTGCTTTGCTAAAACAGCCTCAGATCTCATCAACACACACTTCACATGGTGTTGGGGATCTAAACTTGCCAGAAGAATTGTCACAGAAAGGAACAAAACCAAAACCAAAAACCAATAAAATTCTATTCTAACAATAAACTGTTGATCTTGTGAAAGTTGCAGAGTTAGTTGCAGGAAATGACGCAGGAAATGACTCAGAAAATGACTGTCACAGATTTGAGTGCTGGAAAGGACCATCAGGATCAGTTCTCACACACCACACAATGTGCCACCGTGGATTCTTGCAGCTGAACTGTCCCATCTCAAACAGACAACAATTGCCAATCACTGAGACTGCCACAGCCAAAAGTCACTTGTTCAAATTGGAAATTGTTGCTTTTTATTCACCCTGAGTAGTTTTCATCTGACTCCTTTAGGGGTGTTCTTTAATTCTAGTTTCTAGTTACTGAGTGTCACATGTTTTTCCACCAGGAATCCCTTCTCTTAGCCAGTAACTAATCAAAACATTCCTAATATTACCTTGGATAAAGAATGTAAGTCTATATGGTCCGCTCTTTCTTTAGCTTCTAAGTTTTTACTTTCTTATAAAATGGGAAAACAGAGTTATAATATGTTGGCCATCCAACAGAGAGAATAATTAAGTTAACCATATAAAGACTGGTTAAGAGTGATCTGAATCATACTTCACCAGATAAAATTCCCCAAATCAGAAGGGTATTAAGAACAATTAGAGTGGATTTGAAATATTATTTAAACAGGACAGAGTAAGATAATTTCTGAGTTGACTGTTCTAATCCTCTGTGCCTCAGTGTTGAACTCCAAGGGTAAATGGCATCAGTGTTGGACTCTGTGCTGAACACTGAGTCTGTCTGCTAATTGTCTTCCACACTCTTTACACTCTGCTCTAAATTAATCTCACTCATTTCCCATTTCTTCCAAACTCCTCACAGATTCTTATTATTACGGGCAAGAGAATAACAATCTTCTTCTTCTTGTAAACTTTCAGTTCTGTCCTCACACTCACAGAAATAAATTTAATTTTAAAGCCACTCAGAACATAAACACACCGTTCTCATTGCAATAAAATGCTCATTTGCAGAAATAAAAGTAATTCCTCTATGCTGGCTTGTTAACCAATCTTCTCCTCTGTGATCTTCTCATGCTGTCCATGCCTGACATGAATTTTCCTTCATATTAGAGAGGTGTGAGTTAGCATTTAATTGCAATTTGTCAATAAAAAGTTTATATTAGAAGGAAAGGGGGGAAGAAAGGTAAGATTAATTCTTTTTTAAAAACCATAAAGAGTTTAAATGATGTGCAATGAGTCTAAGCAAATTGTTAATGGTGACTGGTGACTTAGAGAAGAATTGCAAGAGAATTTGATGTGAACAGTAAGAAAACAATCCATGCTGAGTGGGAACCCAGAGCTCAGATTGCAACCACTGCATGACCTCAAAATCCCTCTCTCACTGCCATGATAACTGGCATTATTTGCCAATTCATGGAATTATTATATAAAGAACTGAGGTGGCTGTAACTTTACACTCAAAGCCTTTATTCTTTATTTGACTGAAAACACCAAAAGCTGGTGAAGTGCCAGCTGGCCTTCAGGTCTTAGTTTAAGCATGTTCTGGGCCCTCTAAGGGAGGTGACATCAAAGTCTTCTCTCCAGAATTTTAACAGAGAACAAAAACAGAACTGAAGACATAAAACCTGCAACTCCACCCCAAATCCGACAGGTTGAACAGTTGTGTCCATGGAAATATTACAGAATAAAACCTTCCAGCAATTAAGTTTTGAAATAAGAGAACTGGTGGGTCCCATCAAGATCACAGCTCTATGGATTGCAAAGCCTGGGTTTGGGTTGTGGTTGTTCCAGAGCGATGCTCTCTGGGTGCTGCTCTAATGCATCATAAAGGCCTTGTTGCTGAGATGGGCTTATTCTAAACACAACTCCTCTAAAAGAAAACTGAATTTGGTTACTCTCTTGGTTTCTTAGCCTAAAACCAGTTGTGTCTCATATCAGAACATGTGCCAGGAGCAAAGAGCAGTGGAGCAGTTCAGTTATTTGAGGAAGGTGTCCCTGCCCATGGCAGGGCTTAGGAACTGGATGGTCTTTAAGGTCCCTTCCAATCCAAACCCCTCTGGGATTCTATGAAATACCAACAAAAAATGTGAACATGTGAAAGCAGCAGATAAAGTGTGGACCACCTGAAGGATTTAGGAGCCATTTTCTTCCTGTGCTATGGACCTTCTGGGTTTGAAAGCCACCGAGGTGTGACCTGCGTGGGGAGGAGCTGCCATTCAGTCCACGGCGAGAGGCACAGACGTGCAGCTGTAACTGTGCTGAGCTCTTTCTACTTCAACCTTTAGCCTCAAGGAAAGGAAAAGCCAAGAGGTGCCTCCCCAACATCTGTAAAGATAAATAAGGGCTTTGTGCCTCTTTCAAGAGCCCAGGCCCACACTCCCTGCTCCTCCAAAAGGGAGGATTTCACAGATCTGACGGCACAGCCGCAGAGCTCGAAGCCGAACTGAACCCTCCTTTCTACCCCTGGCAATGATTAACCTTTTCCCTCAGATCTCCCAAGGCGAGATGAAAGATCCCTAAAGATCAGAACTCCAGCAAGAGAGTGTGACCCACTCTATTAAGGGCTTTAAACATCAAGACCAAGACCTTGAACTCCATCAAAACGCCAACAAGCAGTTTGTGCACAGTGGAGCAGCGGGAAGGATGGAAACCACTCCGCCCAAACTTCATAGGAGCTGCCCTACTGGATCTGGTACGAGCTGGAGGTAATTGCAAAGCTTTTTTAGCAGCCCAGAGGATGTTTGAAGCAGCTTGACAGTCCTATAACAAAGCCATGGAATAATGTTATGTCAAAGGAGCGGGAGTGCTGCAGCCCAGCGGCACTGGAAGGCTGGGAAGGAAACCAGGCTGAGCAGGGCTTCTTCTTGCTCCTTCCACGGTCCAGCAATGCTGCACAGCCTCTGCTGGGCAAAGCAGGGAGCCCAGAGGAGTGGCCTCTCTCAATTCCCACATTAATTTGCCTGTGGTTGGCCATAACAATGGTTTGGGCCCTGCACAATTGTACTGCGATGGAAACCATCTCAGTTACAGAGGAAGGAAACCATTGTCATCCTGAATAATCAGTGTGAGATGGCAATTGGAAGGTGACAGGACCCAGGGAATGGCTGGAGCTGTGTCAAGGAGTTTTAGGTTGGCTCTCAGGACAAGGTTCTTCCCCCAGAGGGTGGTGGGCACTGACCAGGCTCCCCAGGGCAGTGGGCACAGCCCCAAGGCTGCCAGAGCTCCAGGAGGGTTTGGATGATCCCCTGAGGGACAGGGTGGGATTGTTGGGGTGTCTGTGCAGGGCCAGGTGTTGGACTGGATAGTCCTTGGGGGTCCCTTCCAGCCCAGGGTATTCTGTGATTCTGTTGCAAACAAGTCCATGTATATTAAAAGGTCAGATCCTGAGGGAACAACCCTGCAATGACAATTAAACTGTGGAGAACTCTGACTGTGAGGATACAGTGAAATTATGCATTATATGCCCAATATAATCTGTTAAATCATAACTAGCACTTAAGGTGATATTAGATGAGTCAAACTGATGAAACCACCAATAAAATGTGATGATGATTAGTAAATGAATCCCAGTGAGCTCCAAAGAAAACACTCCCTGAAATATTCATCTCTCTGCTAAGCTGGGGACGTTCCAGTTTGGAAAGGTGTGACCAGACCTGCTGCCCCTGGCCAAGAGGACTGGCCATGGGAGCTGCAGAATTGAAGTGTTTGTGGCTTTCCCAAGTTGTCCCTAGGGAAATGCCTGCTGGAAGGAGAGGTGTTTCTTTGTGACACATGCAATTCAGCTGAACATTATTCACAGTTTTGTCAACACTTCTCCTGAGTGTTTGAAGAAGTTATTTAAGAACTCTGGGAGTTGGGGAAAAATGTTTATTTGAAACATAATGGATGTGTGGAGAAGAAAATCAAAAGTAGTGTAGATGACAGCTTTTTTTATAGCTATGGAATGAATAATGTTTTAATCCTTTGCACAGGGGAATGGGCGAGGGAACAAAATAAATCTCTTAAAGGTCACAGGTGGTGCTTTGTCTTCATAATAAAAAAGTTTGGCTTCACACTTTATAGAGACTTATTTTTCTGCTTTTTTCTGGTTTCTATTATAAGACTTGTAGGTTTATTACTTTCCTCTTAGTGTTATTTAAACTGCCCAGGAAACTATTTTCCTGGTCAGCTTTTAAGATATTGAATTATTTGGTAGCTCTTTTGTGGCTGCTGACTTTGGATCAGTGAAGTTTTCTACAGTGGTGATATAAATATAATTCCAAAAGTTTCTTTTATTTGTCTGGACCTACTGTTTCTTACAAATATTAGTATTAAAGTCATCAGCTACAGCTGTTTTAAATAATGAATTAAATTAAAAATGATGGAGAAATGACAGTGTCCAGCACACCTGTTGTCTGGAAATACTTGACAACAATGTAGTGGGATGTGACTAAAAGGAAAACAAAAGCCTAGAAGGGAAAATCAGACAGAATTTCAGTTCCAAAACCACCACTGGAGGATGTCTACTGATGTGTCACCTTGTCAGTCCATGTGTTGAAGGTCCTTTTTCACAGAACCACAGGACATGTTGAGCTGGAAGGGACCCCCAAGGACCATCCAGCCCAACTCCTGGCCCTGCACAGGCCCATCCCCAACAGTCACACCCTGTGCCCCAGAGCATCATCCAAACACTCCTGGAGCTCTGGCAGCCTTGGGGCTGTGCCAACTGCCCTGGGGAGCCTGGTCAGTGCCCACCACCCTCTGGGGGAAGGACCTTTCCCTGAGATCCCACCTGTCTCTGCCCTGGCACAGCTCCAGCCATTCCCTGGGTGCTCTCCCTGCCCTGGCACAGCTCCAGCCATTCCCTGGGTGCTGTCCCTGATCCCACAGAGCAGAGCTCAGTGCCTGCCCCTCCTCTGCCCCTCCCGAGGAAGCTGTCCCTGCACTGAGGTCTCCCTTCAGTCTCCTCCAACTGAACACACCAAGTGCCCTCAGTGCCCTCACACGCTGCCCCTCCAGGCCCTTCCCCATCTCTGTGTCCCTCCTTTGGACACTCCAATGGCTCAGTCTCTCCCTTCCATTGTGTGCCTCCAAACTGCCCCCCCCATTGCAGGTGAGGCTGCCCCAGAGCAGAGCAGAGCAGGACAATCCCCTCCCTTGGCCATGCTGGGCCTGATGACCCCAGCACAGGGATGTCCCTCCTGGCTCCAGGGTACTGCTGGCCAACTGGCCATCCACCAGAACCCCCAGGGCCCTTTCCCAGCACTGTCTTCCAGCCTCTCATTCCCATTCTGTCCATCCATCCAAGGTTGCCCATCCCAGGGAGAGAATTCAGCACTTCCCCTTGAACTTCCCATGGTTGGTGATTCTCAGCCCTCTGATCTGTCCAGGTCTCTCTGCAGGGACTCAACAGCTCCTCTCAGTTTTGGGTTATCTGCAGACTTGCTCAGTGTCCCAGGTCATTCATGAGGATGTTGAAAAGCACAAGACCAAGGATGGAGCCCTGTGGAACTCCACTAGTGAGAGGTCACCAGTGTGATGCCACCCCAGTCACTGTCACCCTCTGTGCCTGACCCAGGAGCCAGTTGCTCACCCACTACCTGGTGTGTTTATCCAGCTGTGGGCTGGACAGTTTGTCCTGCAGGATCCTGGGGGAGACAGGTTTGAAAGCTTTACTGAAATCCAGAAATATTTAAATTAATGATGAGTTTTTTCCAGGCTCAGGTGACTGGCAGGAGATTGATGCTGTTCAAATTCCATCTGCCTTGGGGCATTTCTTTCTGTCCTGGAAGAAACATTCAATCCAATGTGCACATCTGATCCATGAGGAAAAGCTGAAGAGACATGTGATTACAATGCTTGGAGTTAGAGCTCTTTAAAAAATGGTTCTGTTTGGAAAACTGAAAAATTAGCAAGTCATGTTTCCCTTGATTAATGATTAATATAGAAATAACCCTCCGTGTGTTGTCTTTGAGAACAGTGAATAAGAATGAGAACAATGAGAACTTCTGGTTGTGTCTGTAAGGCAGCAGAGAAGTTCAGATGGCAAAGGAGAAGCTCTGATGGGTCTTTTTCAATGTTCCAAAAGCACTGTAAATGTTATTTAAATCAATACTTTGAAAACATATTGAAAATAGTAAATACTCACCATCATTGCACATAACCTTTGGTAGTTCATGAAACAGAAATGCAATACTGATATTTTCCTTATCACAGTTTCTATGTGAGGCCATAACATTTCCATGACTTTTCTGGTGGAGAAAACCACTAAAAAAGTATTTAAAGAGTAAATATGACATTTTTGTTTGGAATTTAGAGGGAAAATATAAACACATTCATCAGATATAAGAGTATTGGCTTTTTCTTTAACTTATTGGCATCAATTCCAAACTCCAAATATTTGAATTTACAAAACCTGTAGTTATAAATTGAGCTCAACCCACTCTCAATAAATAAATTTCATGTTGTTGGAAAACTATTTGTAGGTGAGGATAGTTTTATTCAATGCTCGTTGTTCAAGAGTTTTCCTCAGTGCTCTGTGCATGTTGACAGCATTGAAGGCTGAATTTTGAGCCTTTAATTTAGGCTTTAAAGAGCTGCCTTTGGATTAAGAAATGGCATTTACAATAAAGCCTCTTTGGTTTGAGAATATCACTTAAAATGTTGTTGTGATTAGGCTATAACAGCTCATGTTTGATGCTTTTGAGGCTTCCCAAGTGTGTGGCCTCTCAGCAGAATTAGTTTTTTGGTTTTTTTTTGGTCTGTGGTAAACACGTTGCACAGAAGTTCCTTGTGAGACCTGTCAGACAGGCAGATGCTCATGTTGGCCTTTTTAGCCACCAGCAGCTTGCAGCGAGCGTGGGTAGTGCCCTTCCCAAATCCTCGTTCACGAAGCCTGGCCATGATGATGATGTCCTACAGCCATTGAATCACAGAATCTTTAAGTCCTTTAATGTCATTCAATACAACCATCAATCACCACCACTAAACCACGTCCCCAGGTGCCACATCCACAGGTTTTTTTAACACTTTCAGGGATGGTGATTCCACCACTGCCCTGAGCAACCTGTTCCAAAGCTCTGCAGCCCTTTCCATGATAAAATTTTTCCTTATGTGCAACCTAAACTCCCCTAGCACCACTTGAGGACATTTCTTCTGATCCTGCCATTTGTTACCTGGGAGAAGAGACCAGAGATGTCTCTGACCTTGGAAATTTTACCTGTTGGGCCTCCTACTTTCTTCTGTGGCTTCTGCGGCTTCTGCCATCACATTTGAGCCACACAACCCTGTTTCCATCCCAAAGAAATTAAGAATGGAAATTTTTTTTTTGCTCCTTCAAATGCAGAACTTGTCAAAAGGAAAAGCCAAATGGTTTCTTACTCTTTTAATTAACACTTTTAAGAGACAGTGATGCCTTATCCTCACCCCATGCAACAGCACATGAGCACAGTGTTTTTATCTGGCTTGTGTCATAGAGACACAGAATGAGGAAGGTTGGGAAAGACCTCCAAGACCATCAAGTCCAATTTTTGACTGAACAGCACAGTGTCCACTAAACTAATTGAAACGGAAAACAGGACAGTCAAAACCAGCCTTTACACACTGGACAAAGGGCCCCAAATTGTCTTAAAAGTGAATGTTCTACTGCTGGTCTGGAAGTCACTGAACGAGTTCAATCAGCAAAATAAAACTGTAAGAAGAAATGCAAAATCAAAAATAACACTCACACACACACCAAAAAGTCAGAAGAATATCAACAAACAGATAAAGCAGCTCTGTTGCTTTTAAGTTTCAGCCAAGGAAATGGAAATGAGGAATTTGCATGAAGCTCACTCTGAAAGACAAAACCTCCAAGCTAAACCACTGCTGTGAAAACAGACTGTCTCCAAAGCCCTGGCAGTGCTGGTGCCTTCCCCAACAGCCTCCCTGCCAGGGGCACTCTGTGGCACCCCAGTCAACCAACCCAGACACCGAACAGCCCCTGGGAATTCCTTCTCTCGCTCCTCTAAAACAAACTCATTTAAAACAAACACAGTCTGAAGTACTTCTGCGTCTCCCAAAATACACACTCCTGTGAAAACAGCAGCAGCAAACTGCACCCCCAGACATCCTGCAGAAAACACTCATTTCCATAGCATTAAAGCCAAAGCCAAGTGCTCTTCTTGAAATGTTAAGAGTTTTTTTTTGTTTTCAATCCGCAGGGTCCAAAGGGACTGAAACACTGAGCCAAGCAAAGGTCCCAGATGGAGGTTTATCCACTCAATAACTGTGGCTTCAAGAGGCTTTCCAAAGCAGGCAGTTTAAAGGCTTCATTTTGGACACTGTGCTTTTAAAATAATATTAAACTGTCTTCATTTTTAGATTGGTCTTTTGAAATAGGAGCTGCTTGATGTGCAAGAAGGAGGGATGGAGCAGCATCACTCCATCAGGAGGCTGAGTTATTTGTGCCCACAGGTGTTGTTTTTGAGACAGGGGATGTTTGCCTGTTTGTAGTTTTTTTGGGGAGCCAACTTTCCTCCCAAATCCTGATCAATCTGAATGTTCCTATAGGCAAAAAGCGACCAAAATAAAACTTCCCCTGCCCCAAAGAACAGGGTAGAGCTCAGTCAGTCTGGGGCCTGCAATCCAGAATGCCTTGAAAATTCTGCTATTGATAAACTCAGAAGGTAAAATGCAGGAGGGATTGACTCAGTCCCTTTCCACCACTTAAGGGTCATTTCCTACAAATAATATGGACCATCAGGTGGCCCTTTATCTACCACCTTATTTCAGCACAATACTGAAGATCTGCTTGAGACAAGGTGGAAAGAGGAACCACATGATTATAGTTTGGGGTGAATGACTCTTCTTCCCCCCTAAACCCTTCTTATCATTAAGAACTCCTTTAAAAATATTTGTGTAGGTTGAAAGGTGAACCAGCAGGAGAAATGAACACAACACAAAAGAGATTAGAAGGCAGAGTTACAATTTAATAACAATATTACAATAAATGCAATGGCACAAAGAGAAAAATTGGTTTTAACCCACAAAACCCCAGCAGTGTAACCCAGTCCCCTGGGGCACAAGCACAAAGGGGTTTGTTGGCCCCTGTGCTGAGCCCTGTGAGGTTCCCCCAAGTCCAATCTAAAAGTCCAAAGTGGAAAACCTGTTGGTGCAGCTGACAGTTACAGTCTGGTGGAGAGTGGTGGTCTCCTCCTGTCGAGGGTCTGCTCCTCCTCTGGATCCAGTGAGTGTCCCCTGAGATCTTCTTACCCCAAGATATGTACCCTCAGGTGCAGGTGGGAGCCCCCAGTGCCTCCCCCAGGGCAGGGAGTTCCACCCTGGGGGATCTGACTCTGGCAGTCAGGGGGGATTTTGGAATCGTTGCTGGCCCCTGAGCAGAGCTGAGCCCTCAGGTGGGTGTGGAGGTGCCAAGGAGTCCCTGCAGGGCAGTTCTCCCAGCTCCTCTGCCAGGCTTCTTTCCCAGCCAGCTCCCAGCCTGAGGGCTCAGGTGTGCCCTGGGCAGCTGCTGCCAATGGGCCATTGGGAACAGTTCATGGGAAATGGGATGGAGGGGGTAGAATGCACAGCTTTGGTCACCCTCACACAGTGATGAACTGGTCCCACCTGCTGAACTGGGACAATATTAAAGCTATTATTTTTTAATCTATTCAGAGATGGTCTAATTTACTTCCAGATATATCCTATTGACTCAAAAAACCAAACCTCTAATTTTTCACAGTTTCTCCCAGATGAGTTTGTCATAATTTGATTAATTCCCTCCTCATCTTCTTCTTGCTTTCTAATGCAATAAATCAGCCTAATAAAATTATTGTCACTTCCTTCATACAGGCAGAAAAAAAGACAGTTTGTCTTTACTGTCAGCAGTTGGCACTAGTCTGAAATATGAGGTTTTATAAAAAATATGGACAAGCAAAAAGTACAGACTGCAAAAAAACTCCTTGCCAGGGCTAAATAGATAGGACTTGTATTAATCATTGATCCCATTCTAGCTCCTTCCTACCTTCTGTCTCACCTAAAGGCAGGAGTCTGGACTTGAATTTATCCTCCTAAACAACCAGGGTGGAGGGAATGAAGAGGATACTTTTGCAAAACGAGTGATTCACGAGGAAAACTTTGATTTCCCCTCTTTGTTTGTCTGCATCTCTTTTCAATGGGGAAATGATGCTCCTCTGAGGTGTCTTTGTCTCCTGGAATATTCCATGCGGAGTTTATTCTGAGAATCAGCTCTTCCCTCATTCCACCTCCAACTACTCTAGTGATTAATCTGCTTAATTGAAGGTTAGAAGAACATGCTGAGGTGAAGGTTTGGATTTTACTGACTTTCCTAAAAACTTTTCTGAAGAGTAAGAACAGCTAATTAAGAATTTTCTTGCTGCCAATATTACATAATGAAACTAAATCACAAAATTATAGAGTAACTGGGAATAATCTAAATCTGAAAATGGCATGATTTATTTCCCCCCAAATGAGGGGAATACAAGGGAATAAGGGACAGAATCCTCACCTGGAATAATTTTCTAGTTAAAGATTCATTTTGAAGACAACCAAATCAGATTGGAACAGGCTGTGCAAATGAGAAGAAAATAATTTAGTTTTATGTAAGTGTCATAATACTTGGCTTAAAGCTCACAAAAAAAAAAAAACAAAACCCAAAACAAAACAGAAATGAGAGGAATTTCAATTAAATCTACAATATCATCAAATTAAAAAAAAAAGAAAAACAGACTTATGGGATGTACCTGCTGAGAGCTGATGATGGATGTGAAGTGGGAAACTTTTCCATAGAATGAGAAGCTTTGTGTACATAGGAATAAACCACTACAAATATTATTAATATCTTTTTATTTCTATCTTATGTGTTGATTTGATTACAAGAACATCTTTGCTTCTGTCCTTCCTCCAGATGTTGCACTTGCACTGCTATTTCACAGGTGTGGACATGTCCTTCTCTGAGAAACCTGAATGGCAGTGGGCAGTGCTGATTGCCAGTTATTATCACAGAATCAGAGAATGGCCTGAGCTGGAAGGGACCTTGAAGATCATCTCATTCCACCCCCTGCCATGGGCAGGGACACCTCCCACCAGCCCAGGGTGCTCCAAGCCCTGTCCTACCTGGCCTTGGACACTCCCTAGGATGGGGCAGCCACAGCTTCTCTGGGCACCTGTGCCAGGGCCTGTCCACCCTCCCAGCCAGGAATTCCTTCCCAATATCCCATCTATCCCTGCCCTCTGGCAGTGGGAAGCCATTCCCTGTGTCCTGGCCCTCCATGCCTTGTCCCAGGTCCCTCTCCAGCTCTCCTGGAGCCCCTTTAGGCACTGGAAGGGGCTCTGAGGTGTCCCTAGAGCCTTCTGTTCTCCTCGGGAACACCCTCAGCTCTCTCAGCATCCAGGAAAATAAAATGCTTCTATTAAAGCCAAATATACATTAGAAAACAAAACCCAACCCAAATGAAACCAAACAACAAACCCAACCCCCCCCCCCTCCCCCCCCAACCATCCAACTAAGATTTTATAGCAAGTTTTCCTTAGTTCTGACCCATACAAAGTCAAACTCAACTAGTTTAAGGCAGAGAAAGGGTGACCTAGGAGACACAGATGACCTAAGGAATGGTCTCCCTGCCTGCAAAGAGCAGAACATCACACTGGAGTTGGACCAGCAGCTGCATCTGACCTGTTTCTCTGAGTCTTCAAACACACATCTCATGCCTTAGTGATGTGACTGAGAAGTTACAGATCAATGAAAAAACGGGGGGGGGGGGGGAAGTCAGTTAATAATAAAATGTTGAAACTTCTGTGGGTAAAATTAGAAAGTTCATTCAATACGTCTCAACACACGCACAGACACACAAAAAAAAAAAAAGAAAAAAAAAAAGAAAAACCAAAGAAGCGTCTGGAGTTTCACTCCTTTGAAAAGCTCCGACAGGTGATAATTTGCAGCACTTCAATGGAACACGGTGGGAAACAGCTGCCTCATCTCCAGGCCTTTCAAATGCCAAGCAGCCTCATTACTTCATCAGAACGATGTTCTTCCGATGGGCTTTGTGCCTCCCAAGTGCGAGGTGTTGCTCCCGAACTCGCCTCACCGAGGCAATTAGAGCTGGCTGTGATTTAAAAGAATGACAGATCAGACAATTTCGAGCTCCGAACTCGAACTTCGCTGGATTCCTTCATTCACGAGACACTTCCCGCTGCCAGTTAATTGTTCCACGTGATTAGCAGCATCTCTACGAGCGCAAAAGCTTCGATGTTCTGATGTTCGATGCTCTGAACCAGCTGGGAGCACACAATAGTATGGAGGCAATGCTGGGTTTTAGCGACAACAGAGGGATGTAACACCCAGGAAAAGCAAGTGATGCGAAAGAAAACAGTTGCTCACCACCTGTTACCTTTACATTCCTGGTTACCTTTAGCAAAAGGGACTTTGGAGAACTCTCTGAGTCACAGTGTCACAGATTTCCCA
>JAJPCS010000410.1:141538-191654 GCA_021164005.1 Willisornis vidua nigrigula | reverse complement strand
TATATGTATGAAACAAGAGTGAGTCAATGTGTAAATAAGGGAGGCAAAAATCAGAGCATTAAGTGGCTTCAGGACATAAAACTGGTAAAGGTTGTGGTGTGAAAGAAACTGGCCTTGCTGACCCTTGTGGATCTCTTCCAGTTCAGCATATTCTGTGAGTCTGTTATTGCCCATAAAGATATTTTTCCACCCACCAAAGAAAGGTCCATGACAAGAGTTTAATGATGAACATCAAAAATACGAACAAGTGAGCAACAATTAGAAAGTCCAGATCATTTTTTATTCCTCTGTGTTTAATTCAGAAGTCAGAGAACTGTTGGTGGCCAGTTTAGGAAAAATCATCTTTTGATCAAGCAATTCTAAATAAAGAGTCCTCACAGGACCAGAAGAAATCCAAGGTATCCTTGCAAATCTTTAAATCTCTTTTCCCTACTCTGAACCTGAGACATGAGAGATATTCAGATTTCAGCTCACGAATTAGAGGTTATTTTGTCAGGAGTCTGAGGCAATTTGCAGCAAGCATTTTTTTTTCTCAGCATTTTGAAATAAATATTTTAAATTGAAACTCTACCCCACATCTTTCTGTCCTGGGTGCCCGTTGAATCAAAGACATTGTCAGAAGGAGCTGTTTATAAAAGTGCTGCAGGTTGGGGTGAGTTACAGAGCAATGTTCCAATGTTTTCCATTATATCATCCCTGGCATAGTCACAAATGAGCTCCTCAAGGAATAATATGATGAACTTCAGTAACAACTGCTGTTTCTTTGTCACATTAACCATTACTATTTAATTAAAAAGAAATTTAAATCGAAGTTCATATTCTGATACCAATTTTAATCCACTAACCAGAATTTTTTGTTTAATAATGATAAAAATATTTGAAAAAATATATTTCACAAAACCAAACCAATACAAAGAAGAAGTAATATAATATAACAAAGAGTAGTCATGGTTGTTCGTGGAAAATAAAGGCTTTTCCTCATCCATTTATCATGATGGATATGCCAATTTTATATTTTTACTACTTAGCACTAATTTAAAATTGGAAAGAATTCTTAGGCAAACCAAACCCTCTCCCCATTTTGTTGATGTGTTCCTCGCTCACCTGGGAATAGAATTCCTGATATGCCCCTCCTAAGGTCAAGAATGGCTTATTGACCATGATAAAAGGACAGAGAAATGATGGGAGTCAATGGCTTTTCAACAGCCCCATAAGGCTATTCCAGATTTAATTTGCAGATGGATGAGTTATTATATCCTGATGTTTATTATACCTTAACATATGCAAATTAGAAAGCAATGACAAAACAGTGGCAGAGCTGAGGAGTTCCTTTCTATGTGAATTATTAGGGAAGGTTTTACTAATACAAATAAGACCAAGTTTGGTCTCTCGTGTTTCCTGAACACCATCCATGTGTGGGTTATGGAAGTGAGTCATCAACAGCTGGGATGTCTTTGGAGAGCCCTAATGAAAACCTACTTTAATTCCATATTTCTCTTAGAATGTCAGTGACTTGGAAAGATTTCTTCCTTTAGAATCACGATTGAAAAAGAACTCCAAGATCACCAATTCCAACCATGAACACAGCACTATGTTCACCACTAAACCATGTCCCCAAGAGCCACATCCACAGGGTTTTGGACATTTCCAGGGCTGGTGACCCCAGCACTGCCCTGGGGAACCTGTTCCAATGCTTGACAGAACAGAGAATTTGCAGTATAATTCATGCCTTATGCAGACGCCATCAGCTTGTCAAACACTCAGGGAGCTCAGGGAGAGACCAACAGCTTCAATCTGCACATTTTACCCCCATTGTGTGGATTCAAGTGTCCTGAATGATGGTATAAGATTATATGGGGGTCCCAGCACAGGTGGGACATGGAACTGGTGAAGAGTGTCCAGAGGAGGCCCCAGGATGGTCAGAGGATGGAGCAGCTCTGCTGGGAGGAAGGGCTGGGACAGCTGGGATTGTTCAGCCTGGAGAGGAGAAGCTTTGGGGTGACCCAACTGTGACCTTGCAGTGCCTGAAAGGGCTACAGGAAAGGTGGAGAGAGACTGTTGACAAGGGATGGAGGGACAGGACAAGGGGAATGGCTTTAAGTTGAAAAATGGTAGATTTAGGTTAGATATTGGGAAGGAATTTTTTGCTGTGAGGGTGGGCAGACCCTGGCACAGGTTGGGCAGAGAAGCTGTGGCTGTCCCATCCCTGGAAGTGCCCAAGGCCAGGTTGGACAGAGCTTGGAGCACCCTGGGCTGGTGGGAGGTGTCCCTGTCCATGGCAGGGGTGGCACTGGGTGGGCTTTAAGGTCCCTTCCAACCCAAACCACTCTGAGATTCTGTAGCTAAACCTTTCCCAGTGTGCAGATGTGCCAGCTGTGGGTTGGGCTCCACTGCTCTGCCCAGCCACAGCTCTGACCCTCAGTCCTTCTCACTGGGGCTTCATTGACTTAATGGAATCAAAACCCAGAGATAAGAAACAAAAACCTCTGGAAGATGAATGGCAGTAAATTGAAGCAGATTATGGAAGACAGGCTGGCTGATAAAATGGGTTACTAGTCTCTTACTTTACCTTAAACTCCACATTCCAGCAGCTGATTATTTGTTTGTGACTGATTTTCAGGTGAATTTTCCATTTGTATAACTGAATGTTCAGAACTGAGTGTGCAGGGAACTGTACCACCTAAACACCAATTAAAGAGAATTTAAATAAAATAAGCTCTGATATAGGTGTGCTGTACAGCAATAAAGTGCTCTGAATGTGCCCAAAGTCAATCAAACTGCTCTGGTAGCATCAGACAGGGGAGAATATTTTGGGAGATAAGCATAGGGAAAAAAGAATGTCAATGGCACTCAGCTTTTCTTGCTCACCTAGAATTCCTTGCCCTTCATAACTTCCCATTTAATAAAGAGAAAATAAGTTTCCAAGGGTTCCTCCAGGAAACCGTTGTCCCTGTGTCTTAACTTCATGGCAATGACTTTTAAAAAAGGAAGACAAAGATAAAAATTAAAAGTCCAAATCTAGAACTTAAGCAGGTGTTAAAGTGGTGAATGGTCTGTAAAAGATCAGCCCTTGCAGGTATCTTTCCACACTTGGAATTACTGCAATCTGCCTGGAAATTTATCCAAAAAATTACTCTAATGTGCTAGCATAGGGGGAAGTTCCAGGAGCTGGACTCAGAGACCCTTGTGGGTCCCTTCCAACTCAGCATAGTCCATAATTCTGTTAAAATTTCAGTTTATTTGCCAAGAGCAAGTTTTTGTTTCGCTTAAAAACTTGTTGTTGAACATCCAGAAACTAAAGAGGGAGGAGATAAAACACTTCTTGTCCTACCTGTGGTTTCAGAATTGAGCTGGTTCCTTCTGCTAGAAAGGAAGTAAAAAAAAAAAATTAAAAAAAAAAAGAAGAAGAAGAAGTCCAATAAACCCAACCACATTTTTTGAAACATTTGTTTATTCTTCTGTTAAAGAGCAAGTGCAGAACTGGGCTGATTCTGCCAGTGCTTTTCTAAGGGAGTCCCAGCAGTGCCCTCTCAGCTTCAGGTGGGCAGAGCTGCCTGGGGCAGCAAAGTGCTGAGGGAATGATGTTTGTGTGAAAGGATCCTGCCCCTTTCCCACTCTGCCCATGGAAATGGCTCTTTCTGACCACGGGGAAATGCATTTCCTTCCTCATTTAACAACAGGTTGCAGCAGAACCATCATTTGACAACCTCTCCTGAGTTTGATTCTAAGCTTGAATGATGGGTAGCCTTGAGAACAGCTGCTACTCAGCACAGTATTAGGTTAAAAATAAAATATATATATAAATATAAAAATTAGAAAGAAAGTATATAAATATGGATGGAAGGATTTTTTTTAATTTTAAAATAATAATTTACCCTACATAGTGAATGTCCAGGTACATGTGGGATGACAGAATGGTCTGGGTTGGAAGGGACCTTAAAGATGATTTAGTTCCATGCCCTGCCATGGGCAGAGCCACCTTCCACTGGAGTAGTTTGCTCCAAGCCCCATCCAACTGGGATATAGATCCATGAATTACGGTGCACAGACCCACAGCTCACGTGTGTGCTCTCAAATGCCAACACAGGGAGGTTCCAGAGGGCATGTTTTTCTCTTTTTCCTTCACATTACAACAAAAATTATTCACCTGAAAAATTAATCCTAGAATGAAGATGTTGATGCATCATGAAATTCATTCTCTGTCCTGTAGAAGCCTGTTTATAACTTTTTTTCTTAATAATGTGCTAATCATACCCCAAATCTGTTACATCAGGAAGAGCCTCAGGGCCCATTAGAGAAGATAATTCAGCATCAGACAGAAATAATCAATAGGATGTTCAAGTCTTCCTTTTTATTTTTGTTTGCCAGACAGCATTATTATGGAAATTATTCAGTAAAATCATCAGCCAGGCTGAGCAGATCTGTATTACAATCACAGCAATTTGTCACATCCCAAAAGAATTCTGAGTGGTGCCAGAGGTCTTGGAATCCACAGTCACTGAGGGACACACACCCCTGGGGCTCCCAGTGCCCACCTGGGCTGAACTTTGCCCCCAGTAGGGTCAGACATGTGGGCATGACCAGACACAGAGGCCCCTCCAAGCAGGAAATGGTGCCTTTACCAACCCCTTTTATCCACCTCCCACTTACCCAGCAGCCCTTTTTCCACCCGACCTTCCAGCACTCAGCTGAGCATGGACACAGGGGCCCCAGCCCAGCTCTTATTCTCCAGCTGAGTTCTTATTCTTCAGTCTTCTTGTGCAAATGTTATCTCTGAGTGTGTGTTTGCACGTGTGGACACTCCCTGGAGGCCTCTCCAGAAGCTTGTCCAGCACTCCCTGCCCATGATGGGTGTGCAGGAGCTGTGGTTCATGGTCCCATCCCAGCTGCTGGCTCTCAGGCTTGGGCTGGTTGGCTCATTCAGTTGGAGGTTTGCCAGCACACCCTGTGCCCACTGCCCATCTGAGACTGCCCCACACATAGCAGGGACAAGAGTGAGGGAGGTGCAGGGCTTAGGAAGGCAACTGTACTCATCTGCAACATCCTCACACCCAGCTGATCCCTTTTAACCCCTTATCCCTCCCCTTTCCCACCTCTGCTCCTGCCAAACCCCCTTGATCCTTCTCTTTTCACACCTTGAATCCATTTTCTGAATGACAGAATCACAGGATGGGTTTGAAGGCACCTGAAAGCCCACCCAGTTCCAAGCCCCTGCCATGGACAAGGATTCCAACCATCACCAGGTTGCTCCAAGCCCTGTCCAACCTGGCCTTGAACACTCCCAGGGATGGGGCATCCATATATCCCATATTAACCTCCATCGACCTCCACAACTCCACAGTGACTTGTAGGCACTCCCCAAACGTTCTTCCCTTGCCCCTCAGCAGCCCCATGACCTGTAGGTCACACCTCACTCCAGGTTTCAGCTCCAGGTCACTCCTTGCTCCAGGTTTCAGCTCCAGGTCACTCCTCACTCCAGGTTGCAACTCCAGGTCACACCTCACTCCAGGTTTCAGCTCCAGGTCACTCCTCGCTCCAGGTTGCAGCTCCAGGTCACTCCTCACTCCAGGTTTCAGCTCCAGGTCACTCCTCGCTCCGGGTTTCAGCTCCAGGTCACACTTCACTCCAGGTTTCAGCTCCAGGTCACTCCTCGCTCCAGGTTTCAGCTGCACAGGTGAAGAGTTCATGTCCTAGCTCTTCTGGAAGGAATTCTTCTCCTTGGATGGCCTAATCCAGCCTTTCCCTGGAAGCGAAGCAGTTGGGGAGTGCTGGTTTTCACTGGGGAGGTTCCAGCATTCCCACTCATCCCTGTTCCTTGGATTCTTGTGGTCTCTAAACCCTCACCCTGACTTGTGGCCCTTCACCAAAGCCAAGACTGACCTTTCTCTTTCCTTCCGAGAGCTTTTCAAAGCCCTCTCTGCCATTTCATGTAGCAAAGAGCAGTTGTTGCCTTCCAACAACATGGAAAATAATCTTGGTCAGGGGCAGAATTCCCAATCCAAGCCAGCAGGGGATTTGAGGGAAATTCCAGGAGTCCAAAGAGGAGAGAAAAATGGTGTTTGGCATTGGATTGACATGGAAGATGAAACCCTGGGAATGAAGTTGAGTTGGTGTTATACATTAGGACAGTAATCCCTGTCATGTGTAAAGAAATACAGAACCTTTGATGTTGGTAGAAATTAAGGCAGAAAAATGGAATGTATCAAATGTGAACAAAAATCACAGTATTTGATTTCAAAACCTGCAACAGTGAAAAATGCAGCACCTTTCACAAAAATAACTTGTAAAAAATAATTTACAGCATGCAATGATTTTCTTTATTTAATACTCAGATTTCTAACACACTGATTTAATTCTTGTGAATAACAGAAATGGTTAACTCAGACAAGAGCATTTATAAAACACCAAAGAACTATTTTTGTCTCAAGTTAGAACTCTATTAGTGTTCCCTGATAAATTAGCACAGGAGATTATTTTTTAAATGAATCTCTAATTAGACTTCATTAATGGCAATGTTATCTCTTGCAAATTCCTTTCCTTCATTAAGGGGATGTTTCCTACTTTTCATATGAAAAAAAATTCAACCTAATTATTTGAAAATGAACACAACTTTCAAATAATCCAGCCTGAAGATGGATGGCATGTTCCAAACCAGAGAAAGAACTCCTTGAACTTTCACTAACAAATGACCTGGCTGTTTGTTTTATCCTTTGCAACAGCCTCTTTATCTCACTTAATATCAAGAAAATGGAGTTTAATTCACTAGGATAAAATTCTAGGTTTGCTTCAATCCTGTGGTGACTAATAGGGACAAAGTTTATGATGTGGTGGAAGGTTTGGAAGGGTCTTTCTCTTTGCAATCTCCAACAACCCATTGCAGGACCAAAATTTAGCAGTAATTTTTATGTATTTCTGTATTTGTTTAGTGGAGGGAATGAAGTGAGAGGGATAAGAAAGAAAAGAGGCAATAATGTGCTTTGTTTCCTTGCAATAATTCCCACAGAAGTTTGAGCAATATATAATATAGACTTGCCTTAAGAAAAGTTGATTCCTTCCACCTGTTTTTCAGGGTGCAAAATGGAAGGAGATTTGGTCTAATCTATCAAAATAAGCTGTGCAAAAAGCTGTTATTATGTGCAGGAATGAAGGCAGAGAGACAAAGGATTCAGGGCTGAAAACACAGTGCCAGGAATGCAAAACTGGGGAATATTCTCTATTTTGTTAACTCTGAATATTCCTATTTGTACAGAAGGACGTTCCTTGCCTTCTGACATCAAAAATAATACCAGTTTTGGCAGAGATTATTCTTTAAAGATGTTATAGGTGAAGGATTAAAATTTTCTGCCTTTCCTACATTGGTCCATGTTTGGGTTTTTTGCCTTTTTTTTTTTGTTTGTTTGTTTTGGTTTTTGTTGGGTTTTTTTGTTGGTTTTGTTTTTTGGTGTTTTGTTTTGTTTTTTGTTTTGGTTTGGGTTTTTTGTTTTGGTTTGGTTTTGTTATTTTTTCCTACTGAATTGGCTTTCTTTTGAGAGGCTTAATTTTATTTTTCATTTGTATTTCTGTGATCTCTTTTTTAATGTTGTTTTGTCCAATACTGAACCTGAATATGCTGGTGACCAATATGACCAACAGGAAAAAGATAATTTTGCAGCATGGATGACTAAAATCCAGGGATAACTAGAATTCCAACCATATTTAGGCAGGACTTGGTCATTTATCTGTTGACAAATTACTTGTTTCTCTCAATTAACTGATTTTGGAGAATCTGAACTATATATCTGAACTATTTTATTCTCTCATTCATTGGGACTGGTGGTGGAACCACGAGAGCAAAGGAAAAAAGAAGACTGAAAAAACCTGGAAAAATGCTAATTTTAAGCAGAACTCAGTTGTCCTTCCCTGCTCCACAGAGCTCAGGAGTCTTTTCAGAGCATCAACTTTCTCTTATTTCTCCCATCACCAGTTTATAATTCTGGATTTTATCAAAGAATTGGTCCAGTTTATTTGTGGGTAATTCTGGGTGCCTTTCAGTTTGGGAAGAGGAGTCTGTTTTTCAGTGAAATGCTTCATTTTGGCCATTATTTACCTCAAAGAGTTGGAGTTTCTGGAACCTTCCCAGATTATAATACTTTCTGAGCTACAATTACAGTACAAGTGGCATTCAGGTGTGGTAAATTCTACAGTTCCTTTTCTGAGACAACATTTACTATGTGGTAAAAATCTACTAATTTTCTACTCTAGAGCTTGGCACATTTGCTGCAATTTCATAGAATAGGGGAGAGATTTTATTAAAATCAGGATTATCAAGTAATAATAACAGCATTTTTTGTTGAAATTAAAACTTGGTGAGCTTTGTCTTTGTTTAGTGTCTCAGGGATTTGCACACACAGTGTTTAATTCTCCACTGCAGGATTTATTCAGATGACTTTAAAAAATTATTTTCTATGATTTTTATTTTTTTTTTTTACAAAAAATGGAATAACAAAGTGGAGGAAGGCATGGAATAAAAACGCTGTCTTGAAAGTGCACATCACGCTGCTGGCAGCAGGGAGAGGTTTGGGTACAGCTTTGGGAACAGAGTTTAAAGATGAGCCAAGAAACAACAGCTCACACTTTTGGCTGAACAAGGGGAACAAACTGTGGACATCAGCACAAAATTAAGTCTTAAACCACGGGACAGAGAGTTTTCTGTGATGGCTCAGGAACCTGTTTCAGATCAGACACAAAAGGAATTGAATTGGTCAAGGGAGGGGATTGTCCCACTCTGCTCTGCACTGGGATGGCCTCACCTCGGGTGCTGGGGGTACTTTTGGGGCACCACAATGCCAGAAAGATCTAAAGCTGTTGGAGACTGTCCAAAGAAGGGACAGAGATGGGAAAGGGCCTGGAGGGGCCATAGGAGGAGCAGCTGAAGGCACTTGGTGTGTTCAGCTGGAGCAGAGGAGAGGAGGGCAGAGCTCATGGGGGCTACAGCTCCTCCCCAGGGGCAGCTCCATCTCTGCTCTGTGTGAACAGGGACAGCACCCAGGGAATGGCTGGAGCTGTGCCAGGGCAGGGACAGCACCCAAGAAGTGGCCTGGAGCTGTGCCAGGGCAGGGACAGCACCCAGGGAATGGCTAGAGCTGTGCCAGGGCAGGGACAGCACCCAGGGAGTGGCTGGAGCTGTGCCAGGGCAGGGACAGGACCCAGGGAATGGCTGGAGCTGTGCCAGGGCAGGGACAACACCCAGGGAATGGCTGGGGCTGTGCCAGGGCAGGGTCAGGTTGGATCTCAGGACAAGGCTCTTCCCCCAGAGAGTGGTGGGCACTGACCAGGCTCCCCAGGGCAGTGGGCACAGCCCCAAGGCTGCCAGAGCTCCAGGAGTGTTTGGATGATGCTCTGGGGCACAGGGTGGGATTGTTGGGGTGTCTGTGCAGGGCCAGGAGTTGGGCTGGATGGTCCTTGTGGGTCCCTTCCCACTCAGGAGATGCTTTAATTCTATGAATTCTGTGCTCCTGCTGCCTGACTAAAGAATCCTGATTTTATCATTATTTTATCATTCAATAGAAGTTGATCATAAAAATTGGCCACACTGGATCAAAACCAAAGTGTTTTGTCCTCCTGGATTTTGTCTTTCACAGTGACAAAACTGGTGCCTGAGGAAGCTCCAAGATAAGGGTGAGTATCAAGGGTTGCTCCACTGATGGTCCGTCAGATTCCTGAACCAGAAGAGGACTGTGTGAACTTACCTGGAAGGGGAGTGTCTGCTCCTTCAAGGACATCAGATCAAAGAAAAGAGTGCTATAAGAAAAGGACAAGCCATCAACAAGAACAAGCCAGGGACCCAAGCATGAGACAGATGACAAGGGAGGCAGAACAAACCTCATGGGATTGTGAGGGTGTTTATTCCACTGAGATTATCAGATCAGAGACACAGTCAGTTGGGAAACTGGGGGGAAAATGGAGAAAGAGGAACACATTATCCAGGATAAACCCAATAAAACAAGCATGGAGACAAACCCCCAACCTTCATCAGTGCCACTGATGGGCTCTTGAGGACCTACATGGTGTCGGTGCCCCCTGGGTGTCTGTCTGTGTGTCTGTGGGTCCAGGGCATATGCTCAGCTTGGTTCCTGGTCACACCTGGCACTCAGGGCTGTGTCCCTCAGCCTGTCACCACAGACTCACCCTCCACTCCTGTGTGTTTGTGGACATGCTGGAAACCACAGGCACCAGCAGTGCCAAAGCTGACCTTCTGTTTGATTCTGTTTGTGATGGACCTTCTCCACCTTCTTGATGACTGACATTGCAAGGGATTAAAAAACCTTTAATAAGAGACCCTGCTTGCATGGAAACCTTGGAGTCCAGGGAGACTATCAGTTCAGTCTCCTTCATCCAGAGCTTTTTGTTTTATTCATTACAACCAGCCAACCATTTCAGTTCCACAGACTCATCAAAATCCCACTTTTTCTGTGGCAAGTCAGAAAATTATGAAAAGGCTTGACTGTTGTTACAAGAAAGTAATCACAGGACCATAAAATTCTTTTCTTTCTGCTTATTCTTTGTGAAACTCCAGAGCTGCCTGCTTTTGATAACATTTTATTGACAGGATTTGGTTATTTCCTCTCTCCTCATCTCCTCCAAGTTAGAAGTGACTTTATTTTAAAAAACGTTATAGAATCATAGAATAGAATAGAATCACAGAATGGATTGGGTTGGAAAAGACCTCCGAGATCATCAAGTCCAACCCTTGGTCCAACTCCAGTCCCTTTACCAGATCATGGCACTCAGGGCCACAGCCAAGCTCAGCTGAAAAACCTCCAGGGATGGGGAATCCACCCCCTCTCTGGGCAGCCCATTCCAATGCCTGAGCACTCTCTCTGCAAAGAAGTTTTTTCTGCTCTCCAACTTCAATTTCCCCTGGCAGAGCTTGAGCCCATCGTGCCCCCTTGTCCTATTGCTGAGTGCCTGGGAGAAGAGACCAACCCCCACCTGGCCACAACTTCCCTTCAGGCACTTCCAGACGGTGCTGAGGTCACCTCTGAGCCTCCTCTTCTCCAGGCTGAACACCCCCAGCTCCCTCAGCCTCTCCCCACAGCACTTGTGCTCCAGTCCCTTCTCCAGCCTCGTTGCTCTTCTCTGGCCCCGCTCCAGCCCCTCAATCTCTTGCCTCAACTCAGTGGCCCAGACCTGAACACAACACTCAAGGTGTGGCCTCCCCAAGGCAGAGTCCAGGGGAAGGGTCACTGCCCTGGGCCTGCTGGCCACGCTAGTTTGGATCCAGGCCAGGATCCCCTTGGCCTTCTTGGCCACCTGGGCACACTGGTGGCTCCTGTTGAGCTTCCTGTCCCTCAGTCCCCCCAGGTCCCTTCCTGCCTGGCTGCTCTCCAGCCACTCTGTGCCCAGCCTGGAGCGCTGCAGGGGGTTGGGGTGGCCAAAGGGCAGGACCTGCACTTGGCCTCGTTGAACTCCATCCCATTGCAATCAGCCCATCTCTCCAGTCTCTCCAGATCCCTCTGCAGAGCCCTCCTGCCTTCCAGCAGGTCGACACTCCCTCCCAACTTGGTGGCATCAGCAAATTTGCTGCTGATGGACTCAATCCCCTCATCTAAATCATCACTAAAGATGTTAAACAGGACTGGACCCAACACTGACCCCTGGGGACACCACTGGTGACCAGCTGGACACAGCTCCATTCACCAGCACTCTCTGGGCCCCACCCTCCAGCCAGCTCCTGACCCAGCAGAGGGTACACCTGTCCAAGCCATGGGCTACCAGCTTTTCCAGGAGTATATTATGGGAGACAGTATCAAAGGCCTTGCTGAAGTCCAGACAGACACATCCACAGCCTTCCCTTCACCCACCAGGTGGGTCACCTGATGGTAAAAAGAGATCAGGTTGGTCAGACAGGACCTGCCCCTCCTAAACCCCTGCTGGCTGGGTCTCATCCCTTGTCCACCCTGAAGGTGCTGTGTGATTGCACTCAGGATGATCCGCTCCATAACCCTGCCAGGCACCGAGGTCAGGCTGACAGGCCTGGAGTTGCCAGGGTCAGCCTTGCAGCCCTTTCTGTGCATTGGGGTGACATTCGCCAACCTCCAATCATCTGGGACCTCCCCAGAGAGCCAGGACTGTTGGATTCCACTTAGTAGGACCTCCTTGTCTCTTTAGGGATAAGATTTCTGAGGTGTCCAAAATAAGAATGTCCTCCCATGTGGTTGTGCTTCTCTAGGCTATTTTTGGATCGACGGGTTTGAAATTCCATCTTTTTAAAATGAACTCTTGTTTAATACATTTACATTTTGGCACATTTTAGGTAAACAACACAGAGGTTCATAATGACTCCTGCAGACCCATTTCTAGGAAATTATTTCAAAATAAAATCATTAAATATCACTGAAACTGTTGCAGTTTGATACAAATAGAGTATTTGTTGTTCTACAGAACACAGAACGGTTTGGGGGTTCTTTTATTTCATAAATATATTTTTTTACAGACACATGAGCTCTACTAAAATATCACAGAAAGTAGAACAAACCCCACATTTTCTCTCACATAGAAGAATGCAAAAAAAAAGAATATGTGCATTATTTAGTTTAATACATTAAAAATAAATATATATAAAATAAACACATACATATAAAAATACATATATATATACACATATATATACATATATCTCTATATATACATATATCTATATATATACATATATAAAAATACATACAAGTAAACACACATGTAAGAGTATTTCTGGAAGATTAAGCTGGACTTTTGAAATTTTCTACTCCAGGCTGTGTCACTTGACTTGGAGTATCATTCATAGAGAACTGTTAATACATTTACGTCTAATGTTAAAATTCAGAGTGGAAAATTAGTACCCTGGAAATAACTTCTGCTTTGAAACATGGGCACAAAGGGGACAGAAAGGCCATAAAAACTGGATTTCTGGCTCATTGTGGAGAAAGTCTTCAGCAAAAAGATGGTAGATGTCAAGAGACACAACTGCTGGATCTGGGCTGTCACTTCCAAAAGTGTCTCAAAATGCAGGATTTAAATCTCAAAGGGATCTGACACCTGCAGGAAAATAAAAATATGAGTGTGGTATAAAATAGAACCACAGGATGGTTTGGGTTGGGAGGGACTTTAAAGCCCATCCACTGCCAGCCCCTGCCATGGGCAGGGACACCTCCCACCAGCCCAGGTTGCTCCAAGCCCTGTCCAACCTGGCCTTGGACACTCCCAGGGATGGGGCAGCCACAGCTTCTCTGGGCAGTGTGACCATGGACCTGACCTCTTCTGGACACGAGGTTGGACTGCAGAGCTTCTGAGGTCTCTTTCAATCTGCATTATTCAATAATATAATGATTTCACAGTTATATATATTTTAGTATCATTTTTATGTGTACCACATTGCAATATCAGAGTGGTTTGGGTTTACACACAGTGGAAAAATGTTAATTAGTGTGGTGGCTTCTGACACTAATTGAGGTAGTTTCATGGACAGGCAACATTCATTTCCTTCAGAATTACAGAAATATGGAATCCCTGAGGTTGGCAAAGCCCTGCCAGTCCATGGAGCCCACCCTGTGCACAATGCCCACCTTGGCAAAGCCCTCCCAGCCCCTGGAGCCCACCCTGTGCCCAATGCCCACCTTGGCAAAGCCCTGCCAGCCCCTGGAGCCCACCCTGTGCACAATGCCCACCTTGGCAAAGGCCTCCCAGCCCCTGGAGCCCACCCTGTGCCCAATGCCCACCTTGGCAAAGCCCTCCCAGCCCCTGGAGCCCACCCTGTGCCTGATGTCCACCTTGGCACAGCCCTCCCAGCCCCTGGAGCCCACCCTGTGCCCGATGCCCACCTTGGCAAAGCCCTCCCAGCGCACGGAGCCCACCCTGTGCCTGATGTCCACCTTGGAAAAGCTCTCCCAACCCTGAAGCCCACCCAGTGCCCAATGCCCACCTTGGCAAAGCCCTCCCAGCCCCCGGAGCCCACTCTGTCCCTGATGCCCACCTTGTTCCCCAGCCCAGAGCACTGAGTGCCACGGCCAGTCCTGCCTTGGGCACCTCCAGGGCTGGGCACTCGAAACCTCCCTGGGCAGTCCCTTCCAGTGCCTGCCCACCCTTTCCAGGAGGGAATTCCTGCTGCTGTGCCCCCTGTCCCTGCCCTGGCCCAGCCTGAGGCCGTGCCCTCTTGTCCTGCAAGGAATTAGTCCCAATGGAACAGTTTAAAATGATTTCTCCCACTAAAAGCCTTCACTGTTTGGCTGAAGTCACTGAACAGAGGGAGCAGATACTGCCTTTGCTAATTATTGTCTGTGTCAGATTAATTTCCATGGGGTTGGCTAATTAAGGGGTCTTAAAGCCTCATTGCTATTGGCTTTTGTGTCAGCTTTGTTTATACCTTCTGATATTTAAGCTATCTCAGAATACACTGGAAATCTGCAAATTTAGAGAAGTGTGGGGAAAATAAAATGAGATTATAAGTGTTTTATCTTTTTCTTTTCATAATGTGTGACATATAAAGATTAAAAAACAACAAAAGTTTTCTGTGAGAGAATCACGAACCAACAGAGTTTGTATTGCAAACTACACCCTGTATTTATTTATAGCCATGTTAGGTGGGTTTAATGTGTTAAAAATAGTGTTTTCTGATCTTAAGTGAGAGTGAAGTGTATGAAATGAGAGCCCCAAAGGGTGGGAGAGAAATGTGTGTGTTGAAACTGCCACCTGGAAAAGAAATAACTTCTGAAAGCATTGCCTGAAAGTTGAATTATCAAAATTGGAAAATACAGTAAGAGCTCTTTTGTACTCCTAATCTTCTATTAAAGATTAAAAGAAAATCCTTATTTTATTTCTTCTCTATAAGGAAGAGGAAATGGAAGACAAGATTATAAGTATTGCCATTATATAATGCTGGGGTAGTTTCCAGACCTGATAAGGCATTAAAGTGTTAGCACACCATAAAATAGCAAAGGGAGTCATTCTTTCCTGCCCACTTTTATTATTCTAATAAACAGAAACAATTTCAAAGAATAATTTAATGGAGATAAACCAATCATAATAATTACCTTTTTATTCCTAACGGGAAGGCCTCGTGAAATCTCCTGTGAGTGAGTC
Organism: Willisornis vidua nigrigula; assembly: GCA_021164005.1. Classification (NCBI taxonomy): domain Eukaryota; kingdom Metazoa; phylum Chordata; class Aves; order Passeriformes; family Thamnophilidae; genus Willisornis; species Willisornis vidua. Next base: position 176,558 of record JAJPCS010000410.1, on the reverse strand, counting down.
TTACAGCTCTGAGGAAGTCATCACACAGTTCCTCTGACCAGCACTCATTAGCATAACCCAGCCTGGTTTATGGGAGGGGGGGTGTTAATTGAGCAGCTGCTGCACTGGGAAGTGCTGTGCTCCAAACCCCATCCACTGCACAAACACCCTCCTGGGGATTTGGAGAAATTCCATATTTGCTGAATGAAAACAAAAAAAAAAAAATTAACAAATGACAAGGAAGCCTCTTAAAAAATACCCCAAAACTCCCATTTTAACTTTTGGAGTTCCTCACAGTCTGAGCCCTCCCAAGGCTAATTAGGAGGAAATATTAATTCCAATCAGCCACACAAACTCACTTGTGTGATCATTGTATGAACTTATTCTAAAATTTTGCCCCTTGCAGACTCCCAGAACATGTCCATGTCCAGGATTTGTCTGGGATTTACTTACCAAGGAAGGAAAACACATCTAAGCAATCCCTTGATACAGAATCCTTTGATTTCTTCTGTTTTAATTTTTCCTCCTACAAATACACGCTGAGCCAGCAAGTTAATTCATTAATATTTAAATAAACTTTGTTTAGGGTGGCTATAGATAAGAATAAATCGTGGTGGCTGAGAAAATAACTACAGGAGGAGGGAGATTTTGAAATGCAAGCAAATACTGACAGCCATGGGCAGGTTTCAGTTCAGCTGCTCACACTCCTTGAGGGAAAGCAGGGGGAATGTGAAGCCATCCTGCCAGGAGCTGCAGAAGGAGCTGCTTTCTAACACAAAAACTGAAAATGTGGTTGTTCAGGGCAGGAAATGATTGCAGGGTTAGGACGGCACAAAATGAGCCTGAGGGATCACAGACTGATATCATGGATTCAATATTAGAGTCCCAGGGAAAAAAAAAAACATTACTTGCAAGAAAAGCAGGAAATCCACCTCTCAAAATATACTTTCAGTTAATTTCTAGAGCAGGAAAATTTTGGTGATCAGGGGAAAGGGAAAAGGATAACTGGGAGAGGATTTGCTTCAGTGCAGGTGGATGTGTCCTTATCACAGTGAGACTGCACAGGGAGGTGTCAAGGATCATCCCATTAATGTAGAGAGAGATGTCAAACTGAGCAGGATTTGAATTTGGAAAATAATTAGTGAAATGCTCATTTTAAATGTTAAGGGCACTTAAAAAGTAGGTATAATATTTATGTATATAAAGGGTTACATTTTATCCCTCAGCATGCAAGGAAAAAAACTCCCACATCTATTTATGCACTAAAAGAGAATATAAGGTGCAGAAATTCAAATTACACTTGTTACCATCAGATATTCTTGATCCATGTTGGGTGCCTCATAAATTCAATGTCTGCCCTAAGCCAGTGAGGAATAAAAGGCTCAAGCAAAGCAGGACAGGTACAAAAATGAGCCCTGCTGTCATTTCAAGGCCCACAGTGACTGTCATCCCCCTGGCTGAGGGGATTTGCAGGAATGCCACTTTCCTGAGCAGCAGAGTTCCTGATTATTTTCTTTCCTTGCCATCCATGTGGTTTGTGCCCATGAAACCTCATCAGAAGGGCCGATCTCTGGAGGTCAACCCACATTTCCATTGTTCCTGCAGGAAAATGGCCCTTTTGATCCCATACCTTTGCTGTATTGCCTGGGACTGGAATTAATCCCAGAAGGAAACACGTGTCTGAAGTGGTTTCAGTTCTGCAAGGTGAGGCCTGACACCATCACAGCTCCCTCCAGTCATCCTTCCCACCTGTGTCCCTGGGAGTGTCCCAGGCCAGGTTGGACAGGGCTTGGAGCAACCTGGGCTGGTGGGAGGTGTCCCTGCCCATGGCAGGGGTGGCACTGGATGGGCTTCAAGGTCCCTTCCAACCCAGACCATTCTATAATTCTGTGCCCATGTTGCCCTCTGCACTGTGCTTCTTCCTCCTGAAGCATCTGAGTGTGGATGTGCTTTTGTCCTTTTGAAAAGTGGCAATTTGAAAAATTAATGTCTCCTTGCTGGAGATATCAAGGAACCTGGAAGTGAAAGCTCTGAGGTTTCATAGGATCACAGAAGCCCAGAATGGTTTGGGTTGGAAGGGACCTTAAAGCCCACCCAGTGCCACCCCTGCCATGGGCAGGGACACCTCCCACCAGCCCAGGGTGCTTCAAGTCCTGTCCAACCTGGCCTTGGACACTCCCAGGGATGGGGTAGCCACAGCTTCTCTGGGCACCTGTGCCATTGAAGAGCTGAGACAGAAAATCACCACAGTGACAATGTGGCAGGCACAAGGAAATGAACACATCAAAACTGCCCCCTGGAGCAGTGAGAAATTGAGGAGAAAAACTTCCCAAATGGTGAAGCTCAGCAATGGCACACACTGGCAGCACTTTGGCATAGTAAGAAGCAGCTGCTCTGTGTTGTATCACACACCAGGTCTGTTTACCAGAATCCAGAGCTCTGGTGGGAAAGGAAAGATGAGTTTGATATTTCGTTCCTTCTAGTATTGCATGTAGGATGGATGGAGTGGGAGATGCAGCCTCTCCCTGGTCTGTGTCCTTTCTCATGGCAGAAAAAAAAGGATGTTATTTAACTCCCCATTGTGTCTGAAAGATCCAATGGGTCGTGTGGGATAAATAGAGTTCTTAGTTCTCATTAGTCCATAGAATCACAAAATACGTGTTTCAAACAAGCCCTTGATATTTTCCCACCAAGTTTATTATGGACTGGCTCGTGCCTTTAAGCAGCATGAACAATCCTAAATCAAACTGCAGAAGTCAGGAAAGCAAATTAATAATTTCCAAGCTTTCATCTCCTGTGAGTTATGGTGGCCCATTTTGTCAGGTGGCTTTTCAATGAGCAATTATTGCCAAAAAAATCTGCCTCCTAATCCACAATTTCAAGAAAGATGACACCCTTTTCTGTAAATGAGCAAGGTTAGAATGTGTGTTTCAAACCTTTTTGCTTCCTGGGTCTCTCTGGCTGAAAAATAACCCCAGTAAGTTTTCATTTGGGTTTATATATATTTTTTTTTCATTACCAGTCACAAATAGGTCTGGCAGACATTGCTCATTTAAGGATCCTCCCTTTAAGCCACTGATAATTCTTTGTGAAAGGGTAAAAATAGCAATATATTTTTAATATATTTAATATATGAAGACTATTTAAAAGAGTAAAGTATCAAGTACTCATGCTCAGAGTTTCTTATCCTTTGGAAAGTTTTTCAGTACTTGTCTGGATTATTCCCAACTAAAGAGACTTGTACTGTGTATATTTTTAGAAACCTATTTATTTAGTTAGTTGTTTGAGGTTATTTTTTTTGTTTGTTTGTTCAACTTCCTTAATTCCAGGCAAAATACACAACACACAAAGTTTGGTTTGACTCCTGGTAACAATTTTCCAGATGCCAAGTGGTGGCAGATCCAAGGGAAAACCCCTGACAAATCCATGCTCTGCTATGGTGGGAAATGAAAGGAAACTTGAGATCCTCCTGCAAGTGCTGTGGTTACACACACCCCAAATTAATTACATCTCAGGCCTTGCTGGGTTGAGGGGTGGAAATAAAAAGCCATCTGGTAGGTTTTCATTACTTACCATAACGTCGCTGCTGAAAGCAAAGAATGAGAACTCATTCTGGAGTACATTCTGTAATATTAAAATCTAAATTGCAGAAAACACAAGAAATTAAAAAGTGTAATGAATGTAGCACGTTGTGCAGTTTGAGAGAAAATTAAATGCAAAGCAGTTGTTAAAATGACTAAGTAATAGAGCTCATGGTTGTATTTAATTTTTGGGATAGAAATTACTGTAAAAATCATTGTATTAACCACATAATTATCTATAGATGGGACAAGTAGTGATAATTATAAAAGTTTAATATTCTGTATTGCATATGTACACAGTAGAATAGTAAAACTATATTATTCTACAATGAGATATAAAAAAAGCCTAGTGAGGTTACTTCTAATTTTGTACATTAATTTTTAAGAACTTTCCTTTAGGACCTAAATCATTTATCAAACAACCACCTGCTGCTTGAGAGATCAGATTATTTTTATTTTTCAGCAGTGATTTGTAGGCATTAGAGAGTGTCCAAAGGAGGGACACAGAGATGGGGAAGGGCCTGGAGGGGCAGCAAGTGAGGGCACTGAGGGCACTTGGTGTGTTCAGCTGGAGGAGACTGAGGGGAGACCTCAGTGCAGGGACAACTTCCTCGGAGGGGCAGAGGAGGGGCAGGCACTGATCTCTGCTCTGTGGGACCAGGGACAGCACCCAGGGAATGGCTGGAGCTGTGCCAGGGCAGGGACAGCACCCAGGGAAGGGCTGGAGCTGTGCCAGGGCAGGGAGGGCACCCAGGGAATGGCTGGAGCTGTGCCAGGGCAGGGTCAGCACCCAGGGAACATCTGGAGCTGTGCCAGGGCAGGGTCAGGTGGGATCTCAGGACAAGGCTCTTCCCCCAGAGGGTGGTGGGCACTGCCCAGGCTCCCCAGGGCAGTGGGCATAGCCCCAAGGCTGCCAGAGCTCCAGGAGGGTTTGGATGATGCTCTTGGGCACAGGGTGTGACTCTTGGGGATGGTTCCCTGCAGGGCCAGGAGTTGGACTGGATGGTCCTTGTGGGTCCCTTCAGCTCATCATGTCCTGTGGTTCTTTGGTCTGTACTGAAACATAAACGTGCACAGAACTTTAAACAGAAATTTAGCTATAAAAATTCAGCAGAGCACAAGGAATTAAACACAAATGTAGCTTCCCTGTGAGGCCAGTGATATCTTGGCTGCATAGAAAGTCCTGTCTGCAGAAACACACATGCCTTGAATTTTGCCTAGAGGGAGAAATCCATCTCGGAAGTGTCATGAGGACAGTCCCTGAACGTCCCAAGGCTCTGCCTGAGCTGCAAACAAACCAAATGTCACCGTCAGTCAATCAGGCTCCCAGAAAATATTGATTTAGAACAGCATTCTTGCTGGAAAGGCATGAGAAATGCAGGGATTAGCAGCATCCCAAGCACTGCTGAGTGTCAGTGGAAGTCTGATCTTTATCCCGTTGTGCCAAGGGAGGTTTTGATGGGAGAAGAGGGAAAAATCCATCATATTTCATGTATTGTCCAGCCCTGGCACAGCTGCCCAGGGTAGGAGTGGAGTCCCAATCCCTGGAGGAATTTCAAAACCCTGTGGATGTGGCACTTGGGGACATGGGGCAGTGGTGGCCTTGGCCGTGCTGGGGGATGGTTGGACTTGATGATCTCAGGGGCTTTTCCAACTGAAACAGTTCTGTGATTCTGATTCTGTTGAAGGCATCATTTCTAAAGCAAGTTCTTCTTCCCCCTGCCAGTCAGCAGTTGCTCAGAAATTATTTTGTGTCTTTGTTGACAGTGTCCAGGTGATTAAATTTGTACTAATAAAATAAGCAAACAGAATTTCAGTGGAGTGTATCAGATTTATCTCTATACTAAGGTCAGATTAACCCACCAAGGTATTTTAATTTTGTGGGCCCAGCCAGGCATGTTCAGATCCACTCTGTGACCATTGCAAATGATTTTTGGAAGCTCTGCTTTGCAGATCTTTTCTGACCTTCTAGTTGTATCCATGTCCATAGACTTTAGGTCATCTTTGGAAATTAGAGACAACTCCAAGCTTAGGAACAACTCCTGAAAATGTACTTAGTGGTGCAGCTTCTCCAGGTAGGAGATAATCCATTATAACAACACCCAGAGCTGCCTGCAGGCCACCACAGCCTCCTGGCAGGAGGCTGCAGGGAAAGGTAACATTTCCCTGGCTGTCTTTCAATCATGTTTTCAGAACAGCAGCAGCATCACTCACAGTATCAAGCAACTTTCTTCCATAAAGACCCCAATGTGCTACAAAAATTCCCTGCCCTCCAAGTAGAATAAGGAATCTTTTTAAAGCTGGGCCTCAACACCAACCACACAGCGATGAAAACAAATGTGCTTCATTCAGAAGACTTAGGGAAGCCTAAATAAGCCAAATAGGACCACTTTGTATGGAATATGGCTGGAATCTGAGCTTACACTGGTTCCTCTTGAAAGAAAAAATTATCCCAGAGTCTTTAATGACGGGAGACAGTTAAAATGGAAAGGTTTCAGGGGGAGTATTTGCCTGAAGTGAAGGGATATTTCAAAATTATCCTTTCTTTCCATTTCCCTCTTTTTAATGCTGCAAATGTTTTCAGGGAATGCAGAACACCTGAAGAAATATTAACTGGAATCCTACAGTGAATTGCACGTGCCATCTACTGCAGAAAAGTGGTTAATACTTAATAAACCACCACAAAGAACATGAGGGAAATGAATCCTAATAAGTGTGAATAATTAAAAAGGGCATTGGATAGCAGTGTGGTTAAGTAGTACCAGATAGAAAAGGTTGTTAAAATTGTAATCCTCTGGAAAAGAGAAGGGAGGAGCTGGTGAAAAAAAGCCAAACAAAAAAAAAACAAACCCCAACTAATATAGGATAAGAAAAAAAACATACACAAGTTGCACCAGATTGTTCAGGTGACACAATGAAAGTTCCTGCAGTAAGTGAGAAATAATCAAGGAAGGCACCAAAGAAGGAAACATGAGGAGAAATCACTTCAAGGTGCAGCACACGTGGTGCTCAGTAGAATTTCTCACTTGGGCTTGAAGAACCTCCTCAGGTCCTGAGGCACAGGGAAGGAAAACTGTTGGTCTGGAGTTTCATTTGGAAAGTAAGAACTCATTTATTTTTGATTTTAGAACATACTACCTACTTAAATCACAACTAAATCCATACTCCACACTGGATTGAAGATGGAAAAATTTCCAAGCATCAGGGAGAGAAAAAGGGAGATAAATAAAGGGAGAAACTCCAAATACTTCATAAAAATTGAGCAGTACGGAACAAAAATTCATAAATTATTGATTGTTTAAGTAAGGAGTAGTGCAAGTAATTCATTAATTCAATGACCAGACTGAGCAGATAATTTTCTCCCTTCCCTCTGTTCTTTGCACATCTTTTGCACATTTGGCTGTAGGGAAGTGGTGACAATAAATATTGTACTGAAAACAGTCAAGTCAAGACAGTGGATAAGTTGGAAAAGAATTCAGGATTCTTTTTTCTTTCCCTATTTTGACATTGCCATGAAAAGGAGGGAGAAAGACAAAATGTGCTCACAGCTGAAATCCAGCCCTGAAAATACTTCTTTCAGTCATTAATTCTATAGGTTGTAAATGCAATTTGGAGGAGCTGGAAAGAAAAATTCCAGTTTCTATCGGTCTCCCTCATTTTGGATCTATTCCTCTGGACTCTGTTGGTGTGCAGGAGTCTGCAGGTGAAATGCATCCCGCAGTAAATGAGATCCTCACTCAAAAGAATAATAACAAAAAAAGATTCCTGAGCTGCAGATATTAGATGTGGGGGTGGAATTTTAATTTGGGCACTTTCTGCTCTTGTGAATCCTCTGTGTGACTTACAAAGTGTCCCAGTTCAGCAGGAGGGACCAGCTAACACTGTGTGTGGGTGATCAAAGCTGTGTGTTCTACCCCCTCTATTCATTCCCCAAGGACAATGGACCATTCGCAGCAGCTGCCCAGGGAGTCATTGGCACCTTCACACCCAGCCTGGGGGGGCGTGGCTGCCAATGGGCCATCAACGGTTCAACAATACCCCCTGGCTCCAGAGTTAATCACCCATTGTGTGAGTGCCCGCCCTGGGGGAGGGACTGGGGGCTCCCTGAGGGTACATAAGTGGTGGGTAAGACCTCAGGAACCACTTGTCAGATCCAGAGGAGCAGCAGGACCTCGACAGGAGGAGACCACCACTCTCGGCCAGACTCCAGCCATCACCTGCACCAACAGGTTTCTCACTTCCTTCTGCTTTGGACTTGGGGGAACCACGCGGGTCTCAGCACAAGGGCAAACAACCCCCCTTTGGGTTTGTGCCCCAGGACACTGGGTTATACTGCTGGGTTTGTGAGTTGAAAGCAATTTCCCTTTGTGTCAGTGTATTTATTGTAATATTATTATTAAATTTTAGCCTCTGACTTATAATCTCTCTCGTGGTGAGTTCATTTTCCCTCCTGGTTCACCTTTAAATCAGCACACAAAGCCAGAAATGTCATTTACTGCTGAAGCAACACCTGAAGATGTGAACTCCACCTCCTATTTACCACTATTTTTTGCTCATCACATGTCCTGAAGTTCTGTCTCCAATAAAAAAGAATAATCCACTACTTAGTGCCTGCTATAAAATCCCCATATTTTGTCTTGTTTCCATCCTACAGGCAAATTTGCTGCTTTCATTTGGCCAAATGCAGCTTGTGTTGATTTTTATTAAGGAGCTACACAGCAAAAAGCATGAAAAGTGAGATAATCCAAGTGTGGGGGAGGAATGGAAGGCCCTTTCTGGGGTTAATGTGATTTTCCCCAGGTAATAAAACCCAGTTGTAACTATGGTCATATTTGTCATTTGGAAAATAAAAAAGGAACAGCAAGCAAACCTTTTTTTTTTTCATTTCACTTCACCAGGTGAGTTTTATTCCAGCATCTGTGCTCATGTGTACTGAAATATTCATCAGAATGTCTGTCCCAAGGTGTTCTTCTCGATGTGCAGCATTCAAATTGCAAATAATACAAAATAATCACTTATTAATTCGTAGCCAGAAGTTTGTTTGGAAGTTTTCTTGTATTTCTCATTCCTTCCCAACACTTTAAAGCTTATTATTGTTGCTTTTAATCATATTGGACTGTAAAAATACAGAATATTCTTAAATAAATGGATTTAAAAAAAAAAAAGAGGCCCACAGGCTACATACCTCTAATTTCCTGATGATGCAAACCTGACATTCTAATTAGAAAATGTATATTTTCTATCAAGGCCCTCTGCAATGTCTGACTTGCTTTTCCTCCTTGACTCAACCTGCATTTTAAGATAAAATGAGAGGGTGACAACTGCACAAGAAGCTTAAGTTGCTGCCTGTTCTGATGGGTACAGACTGCCAGAGATGTGCTGCCTGGATGACAGTCACCAGGAGGGATTCCAGGGATTTTCACTGTTTAGTAAGAGCAGCCTGTATTCACTTAGAATAATTATATATATATATAAATATATGAGTATAAAAATACATAAATATATAAATATAAAAATATATACATATAAATATATAAAAATATAAAAATATAAATAACTATATATAAAATATAAATATATATAAATAAATATATAAATATATAAATATAAAAATATATAAATAAATATATAGATTATATAAATATATATAAATATAAATAACTATATATATATAAATATATATATATATTAAAAAAAACTCTAATAACCCTCAAGGTTTTAATTTGCCATAAATACACAAAGTCTAAAAAAAATTTAAAAACCCAACAAAAAACCAACCAAACAAAAAAAATTAAGCAGCAAAGTCAGGGTCAGCTAAGCACCGAAATATTGTTTTGTGAGACCTTGTCATACTTCCCAAGGAAATTTAAATTAGGAGGAATTTTTTCCTCTCTGAGCACAAGTGATGTCTGAGAGTGATGGTCCTACATCAGCTGCATAGAAAGTGGTTTAAGAGGTTTTTACTCTCTGTCCTTCCTTCCAGGAAAGAATTGCCATTTCTCCCTGTGGCTTGATAAGGAATTCAGTTTGGGGACTGTATTTAGACTTAAAGATATGTCCTTTTTCCAGCTGACAGGGAAACATTTAAACTGCAAGGACTCAAGTGGTTGCTCTTTCAGATTTTTCTGCTTTGGTTTCCTGTGCCTACTTGACTCTTTTCTGCCTGTTTGAGGACATTGAGGAATTCTCCATCAGAGTCTCAACTGGACAACTGTGACCTGATAAATCCTGGACTTCTTTCTGACATTTCCCACATGGATTAAAACATTTCTTGCCATTTTTTTTTTCACTTGCATGTTCAAGCTCAGCAAGACTCTGCACAGGGCTCTGTCATTAAACCAGAGACTTCAGTGTCTGGAGTTCCCAGAGATGAATTGAGAGCTACAGACATAACTCAGTGAGCTTTCCTTTAAGAAAACAGATATTGCCCATCAGAAGAGCCTGATATTCTGCCTGTGACTGAGTTAGTTCAGGTCCTCATGCTGCAGTCTCCTAATATTCCTGGCAGGAAGAAGCTGTGAGTTTTCCTCTTGGGAAAATGAGTGAGTTGAGCTTGGGATTCTTAAAAATACATCACCAAGGTCATTCTTTCTGCATTCCACTGTATGGTGGGATGGTTCTTGTCTCCAGCTGCCTGGGGGCTGCTGCCTGTGCTTCTGGTATGTGCTTTCCAAAGGCAGTTTGTTACAGGCATTGAGATCACATGATGCAGGAGGTGGGGTTGATTTTTTTTTTCATTTTTATAGATTTTAGTACTTGTAACTGTAATAAAATGTAGATTTAGTGTGTTAATATTTCTAGAAGCTTAAATTCAGTGTTTATACAAGACAACCTCTGCCACTTATCAGTAGCTCAAATTCTTTCAGTTATTTAGCCTTGTTTCAAGGTAGAAAACTGAAGACTGTGAGAAAGGCCTGCAGAATGAGACATAAACACAGGGCAGAGTGACCCAGGAGTCAGAACATTGGAAGAAGTCCAGAAGCCAGAGGAAAAGGAGGATTGATGAAGAGGAGGTCTCACTGACCCCAGACTCAAATCCTGAGGGGGTGGAACAGGAGTGGGACCGGGGCAGGAGAAAGGTTGAACTGGAGCTGTGTAAAATAATGATTGGATGGATCATGTTATAAAAGCCATGGAAATTAGAGCTTGTCCACGTGCTCATCAATATGTATTCCTGTGGGCCCTAGGCCTGATATTAAAGGACTTTCACTTTTTATCTTAGTCCACACTAACTTGGCTCAGAGTCCTGCTTTGTTGGGGTCTCTCATGGCATCAATACCAAACTCCAGCACAGGGGAATCTTGGAATTCCTGGAATCTTGGGTGAAACTGCTCACCACTGCAGCAGCAACAACAGAATTATTCCACTTCTTAGTCTGACTTTCTCTGCACCAAAAGTCAAAAATACAGTTTGGATCACACTATGCACAAATCCCTGACATGCATTAAAACAACATACTGGTGGCTCTGTATGAGGCTGCAGGAAATGTTAATGTCACCTCCTCTTTGGAAGGTTGGAATTTCAAAATTTAACCTCTAGTGCCACCTGAATAAGTTCCATGATTAACTCTGTGTTTAATGTGCTCCCTTTGCTAAAAGCCTTGCTTGCAGGAGTCCAGCAAATATTAGCTTTTCTGGAGAGGCCCTCCAGTAAACACTAAAGCTGCTGAAGTCGTGTGGGTATCCATCAGACACTTCCCTCTTTCCACTCACAAGCACCTCAGAGCTTCTTTTATGAAAAAGATACCACGTGGAATGCAAGGCAAGGGCCAAGAATATTGTCATTCATCCTGGGAGGGGCCAAGAATATTGTCATTCATCTTGGGAGGGGCCAAGAATAATTGTCATTCATCCTGGGGGTTACAGAAGAACTGCCAAGCACATCAGCTGCTCCAAGGGCTTTGCATCAAGGAGCATCAAGCTCAAAAAGGCTTCCCAGGCAGGAGTGTTTCCTCCAGCTTGTAAGGAATTAAAAGCCCTGGAGAAACCTGAACTTCAACTCTGTGCTGGGAGCAGCAGCTTTTAGAAGCAGTTTGGTGAAGGGATGGCCTGGTGAATGGCTGGAGGGCAACCATAAAACACCAGGAAAGAGCCCTGGCAGACTTAGCCAACTTGGGGCTGGTTTGGGCTGATAGGAACTGAAAGCCAAGTGGAATGCCAGTGGTGCTCTGAGGCAGATGTTTGGCCTCTTGAGTGAACTCGTGAGGGAATTGCCCTTCCACAGGCACATTTATCCACGTGAATCCAAACCCCTGGTCTTCTGTCCTGGTGTTCAGTGTCCCTCGACCTGTACACACAGACCTGAGAGCAACAGTGGACTCTGCCCCAGGGATGGTTATTTTGGGAAAGTCTGGATTTAGGGCCAAAGAGAGAAGTGGCAGCCACAGCTCAGTGCCAGTGTTACCAGTGTGTTTACTGGGAGAGGAATTCTGTCTTTGTGAAGAAGCTGCACCCATTTTATTTTGATTTCTGGATGAACAAGATGTTAGACCCCTGTCCACTGTACAGTCCTGGAGAACTTGTCTATGGGAAGAGGGAACATCATAGAAGCTGGTGCCTAAATAAAGGTGGTGCTTACAGATGATCCTGGGAAGGCAGGTGCACTCTGTGAAAAACCCTCCCTCATCTTATTGTGTTGGAGTGATTTCTTCATTTGCTTCTTATTATTAAGCATTCCTGGGTTCCTTTCCCCTCTGAAGTTCCCCAAACTGGGGTTCTCGGCCCTGTTTCTGCTTCAGAGACATGACACCAGATGACTCCAGCACGTCAGCCCAGAGCCCAGCCAAAGACTGTTCCAGATGGTGCAGCAAAATGTTGCTAAATATGCCTGCAAGGTATTTGGGCACAGCATGAGAGACAGGCAGAACAAACAGGAACAGGGAAAACCAGGATAAACAACAGCTGAGGAAAGGCTGCCTTTTCCTGGAGGCTCCAGCCTCGCTCCAGCTTGTGTTGGAGGGACACATGGAGGTGGGGGCAGAGAAATGCTGATCACAGCAGAGCAGGTAATTTGGTTTCCAGCAGAGCAAGAAGTGCTGATTACAGCAGAGACCAAGACAAAGGAAGAGTGGAAGGCAGCTCTGGTGATGGTCCTTGCAGCTCATTTCCAGCTCTGCTCAACTGCACCTGGCCCACCATGGGGCTCTTCTTTAAAGAACGTAGAAATTTTAGTAGAAATTTTGCCTTTGAGATTTGTTTTTTGGGTCTATTTGGGGGGAAGGCAGCACATTTGCAGAGAGATTGCACTGCATTTTGCTAAAGGCACATTTTTATTGGTACCTCTCTAAGCCATTTTGGCTGTTGGGCAGTGAGCTCAGGTTAAAGGCAGGGCTGGAAGCTCAGGAGAGCAGCAAGATCTGTCTCCTTTCAGATGCATCCCCTTGGAACAAAGCCTACAGCTGTGCCCAGCCCTTACAAAGCCTGCTATGTATGGGAAGAGCTATACCCTTGCCAATTTTTAATTCTTTGCATGAGCTTTAGTGGTTTTCAATGCCCTGATGCTTCGGCCAGGCTTCTCTACTGGCTTCTTTCCTGGAGTATTTTGGACAAGTGGTAGAAACTCTCAAGTCTTTCAACTTTTACAAGAGGATAAACTATGACACAAATATTTTTAGGCTTGGAAAAGACTGTATGAGTTGTGATATTTCTCAGCCTCCCCCCAGATTAGAACTCTGTTGTTTTAAAAAAATCAAGGAATCAAAATTTATTGTAAAAGAAAAAAATAAAAAAAATTTTAAAAGCACAAGGACTGAACTAAAAGATGATTCTTCATTCTTTTCACAGGGGAATATTAAAGCATAAAATCCTAGACTGGCTTTAGTTGGAAGGGACCTTAAAGCCCATCCAGTGCCACTCCTGCCATAGGCCTTCCACCAGCCCAGGTTGCTCCAAGCCCTGTCCAATCTGGCCTAGGACAATTCCAGGAACGGGGCAGCCACAGCTGCTCTGGGCACCCTGTGCCTCAAAGTTAGACAGTTTTATTGCCAGTATTTTAGGAGTTGTGCAATCCTTTAAAAGATTCTATTTCCCTAAACTTTACAGGTGTAGCTTTGGGATGTTAAAGGAAAAAAATTTCTCTCCCTGCCACTAACTCCCCATGCCATTAGTTACCAAAAGAAGTAGTTGACTGCTACCAATTCCTTCTTGCTCATTTGGGTGGAGGGCAGACTGGGGGAAGGTGTGGCAAGGAATGGGTTTGCTCTGTCTCTTTTGTTTTTGGGGACATTCCATTTAGCTCAGGCTGAATGTGGCAGCTCTGGCTGTGTGTGCTGCTGTGGGAGAGAAGCCGTTTCTCCTGCTCCTCACTGCTGCTGCTGCTGCTGCTGTTTGGTGAGCTGGTTCTTTTTTCTTGTCATGGCTGTTCTCCTGGTTCAGCACTGGGGCCCCGGTTACCGCCCTGGCTTTCACCGTCACCCGCAGTGTCATGGCCCGCCCGCCCCTCCTGTGACAGTGACCTGAGAGAGGAGTCACAGCTGCTTTCCTGGGAACTATCATCATCCCTCCACTTCCAGCTTTCCTTCCTTGTTTGGGAGAAAGAACAGAGAGAAAGAGTTAGAATTCATCTGAGTGCTCGCTGCTCGTGTCTGCCTTGATGGGAAAAGACTGAGAATTCATCTCACAGCCAGTTGAGGTGGGACACTGACACTGTCCATAAATAGAACTGCTCCAGGAGGAATCTACTCTTCTGGGGGTTGTTCTCTTTTGTTTTTACTTGTGGTGTTGGGGGAGTAGTTTGTTCTGGTCTGCTTACAGTTACACCTATATCTACATATATAGATATATAGATATATAGATATATATATAGTAGTTAAGAACAGTTATCCGTCTTATATCCATTTCCTAATTAAAGTTCCTTTTCTTAAATTTAATAAAGAGTGACGTGATTATTGTGGAGGAATCCTCTCCTCTGCTTTTTGATAAACATTTTGGTTTTTGCCCTCAAACCAAGACAACAGTGAAAGAATTTCTCTCCATCCTTTGTCCAACTGGTTTTCTCCTGTAAGTCTGTCTCCAAACTTTGGCTTATTTTATTTTATTTAAAGCAAAGTGCAGCCTTAGGGAATAGACTGGAGGTAGAGCAGGGGAATTGTGATGGTCCAGTGAAATTCTGTGTGATACAAGACAGCAGAGCCAAGGGAAGAGGGACCATATCACACCTTTAGACACAGTCCTTTTTTTATAAAAGGCTCTCTGAGGCTTAAGAAAACGCACAAGAGCATTGTCTGGTTTGGGAGATGAACTTTCTCATGCACCTGAGGGAATGCAAACCAACAAACATCCCCGCTCTAGTCATGAATGTTTTGGGGAGAGCAGCTGTGCTGCTGAACAGTGAAAGATTAATGTGATCCATGAGGAAAAGACAGGGAATAGAACACAACCCAGAGGCAAGAGGCTGTTCTGCTCCTCACTCTGAAGGCTCTTTCTGCAGTTTCTATTAAACTTTGATGAGTTGGCAGGGCATTAGAAAGACCACAGCAAGATGCTGAGCTTTCTGGAGCAGAGACCTGGGTTGCTGGGGCTGCTCAAAAACAAACTGTGGCTGTGAAGTTAGTTGTTGTCTAACCTTGGGTTAGTTAAGAGGGAGTGCTCCAGACTTCATCAAACCTGAATTTCCGTAACAATACTGAGAGCTGTGGAGCAGTGGAGGGTCTTGTGTTTGGAATGGCTGTAAGAACAGGCCTGGGGGGCGGCTGGGAATAGAAGAGCAGCTGATTGCCAGGAGCATTATGGCACAACACCACTGCTTTGGGAATTGCAGCTTGGGCTGTCCAAATTCTCCACTTGGATCTAAATATTGAAGAGAGATCTTGAGGTCAAATCCAGATAAAATTTCCATGGGAGCTAAAGAAACACAGCTCCCATGCGAAGTACTTTAGATGATGCCCTTTTGCTTTAATCCAAGGATCATCCTCAGTTTGTTCACAATGACAGGAATACTTTCAATTCTCCTCCTTGTCCTGGTTTTGTGTTCACCTGTCTCGTGTTCCTCCAGGTCCTGAGGTCAATGGGACCAGTTCCCTGAGGATAAGGGAGAGATGGGGGTTGCAGCAAGGAGTCAGCATTCCCAAGGCTTTCCCAGATCCAGCACGTGATATTTGATGTTTCCTCTTGTTGGTGCTGAGTCTGCTTGAGGTGACTCCTGGGCCAAGATGTGCTGCTTACTTTGGAGAGCTGCAAGTTAAACATTAGACACAACATTTACTGCCTCTTTTACATGTTTTATGTATTCAAACATCTCTGATTTATGTTTATACCCATTGGACCGTGGCATTATGCTGTGCTTGAACTTTAAGTCATGTCCTTGCCTCTTGTGTCTGCGTTTTTGGGAGCCTTTGCAACAATCCTGTTTAGTTTGTTTGGTTGGAGGTTTTATTCAGGTGTTTTTTTTAATACTGACAACTTTGTAGCTGTAGAGATTTTGCTGATCACCTAAATAATATTTTATTTGCACAATCTAATCATGCAGATGTTCTTCTGGGATCATTAACAATTTGTTCTGGAAAAATTATGGCCACACATGGACACAATGCTTGGGTAACCATGAGAACAGTAACCTCAGGGTGCACAGACACAGTTATTTCACATCACTCACCCCACTTTCATTTTACTTAGAAATGTTGCTTAGAATTTCTGCAAATACAAATACATGTCATACAAATAAATTTTTTTTGCCCCAAGTTTTGGTAAAACTGATTTACTAAACACTTCCAACAGGAAAAAATACCTGGCATCAAATATAATATATAAACCTGGCATAAAATGCAATTAATACTGGGGTCTACTGTTTAGTTGCTTAAAAATATTGATCAATAATATGAGATCAGAGCTATTTAATTTTTTTTTTCCCAGACTATCAAACATGACAAAACCTCTGGTGCATTCCAGACAAAATGACAAAGAGCACTTCAGATCTGTCTGTACCTACAAAGGTGTTTTTAAATGCAACACAGCCAATTGATAGGTATTAACTAAGAGGGGGATTTTGCAAATGAAAAGAACACAAAAATACCACTTTGGAATAGCTGTGCAAGCCCCACAGTGTGTATAAATTCTCCAGGTTTTTATTTCACAGACTGAAATGTAAACATGAAGAAATAACTGCTCCTTCCTCCAAATCCAGAGTGCCAGAAGCAAAGCTCTGACTCCAACCTCTGGGAGACACAAAGCCACTGTTTGAGGGGAGATCCTCGAGGTTTTGAGTAAATTATTTGCATTCTGAAGATGAGCAGAAACTCCCCTTAAAACAGTCAAGTGGTATTAATGGGAGCAAATCAGAGGTTACCTTATTACTCTGAGGCCAGGGAGGGAGGGTTTGGAGCAGCAGTGCAGATGCTGATTAATGTGATAGGTTAATAAAGGGCAGGATACCCAGAATTATCTCATAATATGGGCATCACATTTAAGGAATTAAAAACCTTGAGAAGAAAATTATTCACAATTGCCAACATTCCCTGATCTCGGTCAATATGCAGAAAAACAAGAAAACTCTTGTTTTGAGACAAAATGAATCAGAGTGCATAAAAGTAATAGGATGAGGATGCCTGGTATTTGATTTATTTAATTAAAATACTTATATTAGAGCTTTGCTTTTAAAAATAAAAATAAATTATTGTTACTCTTTTCCCTAATTTTTCACCCTCTTCAGATGGGTCTTCCAATTTCTGAAATGAATTGAAACCCACATGCTAAAGAAAGCCAAGAGAAAGATGTTGACAAGACTGGAATGATGTTCATAAAGAATCAAACTGCTAAAATTACCTCTTGCTACCACATTTTAATTTATTAAATCCATTCAAGGCTGTTGGCCTTTTAATTTTCTCATTGATCTTTGGATGCAGTCAATGCTGTCTCCCATGAAGTGGCCAGAGCAATAATTACTTCATTTGTTCTACCTGAAGTGTTTAATTGCTTCTCCCAGGCAACTGCTGATGGAAAGAGGGAAAATGGCCACAAGTTGTGGCTGGGGAAGTTGGATATAAGGAAAAGTTTCTTCATGGAAAGAGTGGTCAAGCACTGGAAGGGGCTACCAGGGCAGTGGTGGAGTCACCATCCCTGGAGGTGTTCAAAAAATGAGTAGATGTGGCACTTGTGGACATGGTTTATTGGGAATGGTGGGATTTGGTCAAAGGTTTGATGACCTTGGTGGTCTTTCCCAAGCTTGCTGGGTCCCTGATTCCATGATTCAAGGATAAGCAATGGTCCAGCGTGCACTGCTGCTGAACATGCCCATGCATGGATGGAAACTTCCAGAAGACCTGATTGCCCAGAAGGGAAGGAAAGAACAGCCACACACCTCTGAGTGAGAGAGTCTACATCAATGTGGCTTTGGCCTCCAAAACTCTACACATTTATGAAAACAGTCAAATGAAAAAAATTAATCCCATAAATAAAAGTGTTGCCTCTGGAAGTGATTGTTCTCTAGATCATCTTGTTCAGATGTAACTCTACATTCCTACCTCTTAGGAAATTCTAATTACAATCCAGGAGTCCAGCCTTGCCTGTTTCACTCCTGTGCCCAACCTGCCAATCTGAAGACATTTGGAATTACCAGTGGAGTCTGATTTTTCCTTCTTAGTATTCAAGGTAGTGACTTCCAAGGAACTCATCTCTATGACATCCATAACAGTCATTTAGGAAAAAAAATCCAAGTGACTTCTATTGTTAAAACATTTTTCAATTCAGTGAGGCCATTAAAAGCCATTGCTGTTAATTACAAAGGTGTCAGAGTGTGCTTAATTGGCATCTAATTTGCATGGTGGCAACAGAAGAGAAAGCAAACCTTAAGAGATGTGGAAATGTTTTCTCCAGGAATATTCACCTCTCTGTCAGTGAAATACATAGGAAAATATCAGTTATACTATATCAGAATTTGCCAATAAACTTGTCTATAATCAAAGATTTTGGTTCCAGCTGGGGAACAAGGGGAAATGCACCATATAATGTACAGTCCTTCCACTTGGAGCTAATAGAGCTCCCTGAGAGGAGGTCGTGGTGAGGTGGGGCCAGGACAAGACAGGACAGGACAAGAGGAAAAGGCCTCCAATTGAACCAGGGGAGGTCTGGATTGGATATCAGGAAAAATTTCTTCACCTAAATGGGGGTCAAGAATTGGAACAGGCAGTGCAGGTCAGTGGGGGAGTCACCACCCCTGGAAGGGTTCAAAAACTGTGTAGAAGCGGTGCTTGAAATATGGTCTGGTGTTGGACCTGGCACCACCAGGTTCATGGTTGGATTCAATAATCTCAGAGGTATTCTTTGACTCTAATAGTTCTGCAAGTCTAGAACACATCCAAATAAACATCTTTTTTTTTTTTTTTTTAATACCCCAAGTGGTGATTTATTACTTGGGCAGTCTGATAAGTGTCAATGCATCCTTTCCCTTGTCATCACATCTTGAATTTGGAATCTGAGAAATGAACTGCTCCTTACAGGAGAGAACTGGTGGTGGCTGAGACAGCTTTGTTAACTGGAGCCAATTACACGTGTAATTCAAAGAAGGGAAAAATCACTTCCTAACCTGTGCTCATCGAAGTCAATCATCAAGCAGAGCTGAAGCAGCTTCTCACTGATTTCAGTGTAACCAGCTTTCCTCTAATTAGTTTGTATTTATTCCAGGATGATACAAAATAACATATGCAACACATTTAAAAGAATCCTTCTCCTTTTAGAGCATTAAAGGGGAAGTAGAGTTCCTTTGCATAATTGCATTAGTAAACAGATTAATTTACATTTTAATTTACATTAACAGTGTAATTGGGATTCCAAAGTGTAAGATACAGGAAGCAATGAAAGCAGGAACAAAGTCCCACAGCTCCTAAAGGATGGAGATACCAGACTCCAATTAAGACATTCTTTTGTCAGGCCTTATCTCTGACGTTTGCAAGATTAACTTAAAACAAAATGGTTGCCTTTTATCTCCCCTAGTCTTGGTTTTAATTCCACAACTTAAAAGGATTCCTTTGGAAATCAGTGCTAGGAAAGCAATTTCTTCTGCTGTCTCTCCCCAGTAACACTGGCCATCCTTTGGGATAAATGATGGAGCTAAAAGGAGTATTAATTCTGCCTCAGTGCCCCTTGCTCTCACCTCAGAGAGATTGCCTTTACAAAGCATTATTTGTGGAGCTCTTTGTTTGCTCTGAAGTTCACACACTGAGGAGCACATCCCACAGAGGGCTCATTTACTGTGGAGAGTACATATGTTGGTGCCAGGCAATGGCACAATTCCTTCTGGAAAAATGCCTGGCCAGCTATCTATTTGGGAAGCTGATTGGGAAGCTGTTCAGCCTCCAGAGCAGCCCCTGAGAGAGAGGGACCCCCTCATGGCTGGCAGTGCCTGCAGGGAGGGGGCAGAGCAGGACCAGGCTCTGCTGGGGGGAGGGGGGGCCAGCAATGGCACCAGAGCAACGAACAGGAACTGATGCCCAGCGAGTCCCACCTGGACATGGGGAAGAACTGAACAGGCTGCCCAGAGAGGGGATGGAGTCTCCTTCCAGGGGATGGAGTCTCCTTCCAGACCCATGTGGACACAATCCCACGTGCTCTGGGCTGGCCCTGCTGGAGCAGGAGGTGGCACCAGATGCCCCACTGTGAGCCCTTCCAGTCTGACCCATTCTTCCATTCTGCATGAAGGAACCTCCCTCTGAGTTCATGCATCCAAAGGAGCCCTTAGTGAAGCTAATTAGCTTCTAGAAGAGTAGGAACTGAAAAAGAGGAAATTTCAGCTGAACAGCATGTTAAAGGTGGGGAATTGCTGGTTTTGAAGATACAAACCTGGGTTTGACAGGAGCCCAGAGGACACAGGACAGTCGAGTCAATAACGAGGTTGAGCCTGAACAAAGTGTTGACCTGAAGATCCAGAACCCCATGTTGAATCCAGAGCACTGCAGACTTTGAAGGAATTATGGCTTTTTATGCAATAACAGAAACCAGATGGTCATCTGGGTGAATCAGTCCTTACAGGCAGAAGTCAGTTATCACACATGAAATCCTAAAAAGCCAAGGAGTCTGACTAAAAACGTCCTATCTGAAACTATTTTTAATCCAGGAATCTCAACAAACTAACTCCAGAAGGGTGTTCATGATGTGAAATACATTTGCAGGAAGAGGATCAAGTGTTCACATTAAATAAATACCTTACCAAGCTATTTTGATTCTAATATTTTCTGGATAACTTGATGAATGTCATTCACTGTGATTGCTTTTATCACTCTTTCTGAAACTCCACATTCCACAGAATCTTCTTGGAAAAAGGGGGGATGAATTCTTTAAATAAGGCTTCATGCATATGATGATGTACAGCAGTTATTGTTCACATTTTATTTCTCCTGAAGAATCAAATAAAGCACTTGAAAATGTCATTCTGTGAAATAGTTTGACAGAGAACTTTTGGAAGAGAATTACTCTGGTATCAAAGTCAGTTATTATCAGTTATTAGTCAGGATATTAGAACTGACCTGCAAAACCAAGCAAGTAAGAATGAAAATGCTCTGGTGTCATAATGCAACACTATCTTGAATTTCCTCTCTTCCACTGGTTTAAAAAGTCTTCACAGAGTGTATTGCAGCATTGAGATTGCAGTTTATTTTGTCTTTAAACACAACTTTAAGTGTGTGAACTTTTTAGTCAGTTTTTAATAAGCTCCCATGAAACAAATATTCTGTACAGCCTGTAACTAGACTAAACCACAAGACTAAGGTGAATTAATCCTTGGAATTTCTTAATGGCACTTGTACTCAGCTGTCAGTGTCTCCTACGGTGCTCCCAATATCTACGGTGATATCCCAATATCTACGGTGCTCCCAGTATCTTTTTCTGCAGTGATCTCAAATACTTACTAGGCAAAAAAAAAGGGGAGTTTTAATTCATAAATCACAGGCTTATGGAATCACAGAATCATAGAATGGATTGGGTTGGAAAAGACCTCCGAGATCATCAAGTCCAACCCTTGGTCCAACTCCAGTCCCTTTACCAGATCATGGCACTCAGGGCCACGGCCAAGCTCACCTTAAAAACCTCCAGGGATGGGGAATCCACCCCCTCTCTGGGCAGCCCATTCCAATCCCTGAGCACTCTCTCTGCAAAGAAGTTTTTTCTGCTCTCCAACTTGAATTTCCCCTGGCAGAGCTTGAGCCCATCGTGCCCCCTTGTCCTATTGCTGAGTGCCTGGGAGAAGAGACCAACCCCCAGCTGGCCACAACTTCCCTTCAGGCAGTTCCAGACAGTGCTGAGGTCACCTCTGAGCCTCCTCTTCTCCAGGCTAAACAACCCCAGCTCCCTCAGCCTCTCCCCATAGGGCTTGTAGTAAGCAGCACGTTTTTGAGGGAAAATATTGAAGTATTCTGACCTGATTTTACTTGTAACTGAAGGCCCTGGAAGTGGAGAAGGGAACGAACTCTGCTCAGTGTGCACATCCATGAGCAATCTTGCTTGCCTTTGGATCTGCACGTTTCCCCTTGGCTGTGGTGTAATGAAGCATGCACATATATTTGACAAAACATTTAGTCATACAGCTGGTGTTTCCCTTGCTTGGAATCTGTCAACCTGTTCTGAGTTTTCAACATTTTGCCTCTGAGCCATTTGACTTTTTTACCAAGGTACAGAGCCAAGAGCAGAAGGCACATATTGCTTAAGCATTGAACTTAAGACTAAACAATTCCTAAAAACCTTTGAAACAGACTTTCTGGATTAATTTAGCAAATCCAATGTGCCTGGAACTAATTGCTTTGGCTGCAGGTTAGGGTGTGATTTAATCAGCCAATGAAGGGTGGTGTTGGAACATCATCACATCACACCTGGGCTGACAGTAATTAATGAAGTGAAAATGAGCCACTGAGCAGGATCTAGACAGGACTTGTTGCTACAGTGCCCAGGGTCATATTGCTGGGAGAAGCCCCAGTTCCATTCCCTCGGGGTACACATTTCTTGTATGTACAGGTTTCCTTAGGGGGTGAAGGTTATTGAGAAGCCTGGTCTGGATTTAGGGATTCATTTAGAGTGTTGTGCTTAACTATCATTGAACTAAGTTCAAGAAAGGAGTCACTTCCTCAGGCCTCTGCACTCTTTAGTACCTGTACAAATAATCTCAATATATATCTAGAAATCTGATGACTGAGCAGATTTTTCTTTGCACAATTCAAAGTCACTCTAAGTCAACATTCATGGGGTTTGCATGACATCTCTGTGTCACACAGAACAAGTTTGCTGCAGTGTTTGTAGCCTGGCTGCTGCACAGACCCTCTCCCAGCCTGGGAACTGCCACAAAACCAGCCTCCCAACTTTCTGTTACAGGTGATGGCTTCAGTGATTCTTTCAAAGAGCTGCAAACGCCTTTGTGTGCTCTGGATGCTCGCAGAAACTGCCTTTGAGAAGTCATATGTTGACAAATGATGTCTCCCTCCTCATCCCCAAGGATGTGAACCTTTCATTGAGCTCGACTTGGATACAACATGATTATTTCATCTCTAGTCCTCCAGCTCACTTTCCCGGGGTAAGTAAGAGGCTGATCATTTCCTACCTGAACTGTCAGCCTGTTCCACTGCAATGTTGCCTGGGGGACTCGAGGATATGATTCTCATTAACTCTTCATGAAAGTCAAAATCTTCCACAATGCACCTCTGAACCCTCTGCTGGTCCTTTGCAGTTATGGAACACAAATGACACAAAGGTTGTTTGCAGCTCCCCTGTGCCATTGCTGTTACCTCAGCCCTGCTTCTGCCTGGGCTCTGCTGTGAAAAGCTACTGGGTAAATGCTGCTTAAAGCCCTCTAGAATGAACAACAAATTACTGATAGTTTACTCTAAATGAGTTCCTGTTTTCCATCTGGCGTGGCCTTTGAATTAGTTGTTGCTGTTACGTGTACCTAAAATATCTCTACTAACTTCAAAGCCCAGTTGTAGTTTTGACTTCTAAAGAAAGGCAAAGGTTCAAACAGCAGATATTCCCTCTAAATTCTCATCCCAGGCAACCTTGCTTTGGTAGTGTCAAAATTATTCCTCACAGTTATTCTCAAGCAGGACAAATCTGAAAGTGTGAACATATAGAGATATTAATAATAGAAAAATGCATTCTCTAAGAGCCCAGAAAACTCTGCCCTTTTTGATTACTGACATCCAACATGGGGTCTGCTGACTTAAAGTTCATGTTTGTAATGAGAATTCAGTTTCCAGTGAATGTAATATAAAATGCAAATATAATGTAGAACTCTCAGAAAATCCCCAACGACTGTTATTTAAAGATTAGGCTTGTTATTATTTGGAAATGTTTGTGTAGCTTGAATGTTTTATTAAGCATCCAAATGATTAGGAACTAAATATCACATTTAGTGTATAATCCCAACAAATAAAATGTGAGTTGAGTCTTTAGACTGACAAAGGAAAAAGGAAACAGTCACAAACTTTGTCCACTCCTGTGGGCTGTGGTTGTGGTTCCATCAGGTTTCCTCCAGTTGTTGCTGCCAAAACATCTCTAAGTCTTTCTTCCCCACACTTAAAGCACAACTGCTGGACCAACAGACCAAACCCTCACTGTTTCCTAATTCACAGCCAAATTAGGTGCTTAAATGATATGGTGTGAACATGTACTTGAAATGGTATGAAGATTAAGAACACGATTTGCAGCAAGTTAATTACCTGGTCTGTGCTGGCTTGGAGGTTAAGTAGAGGAAACTGGTGTTTGAATCACACCTCCAACCTCCAAAACTGAGAGCAGACTGTAGAGTTCCAAGCTCTGCAGAAGGGAAGAGAGGTGGCTGGAAGTCAATATGACTAAGGATCACATAGCTGTGAAAGCAGTCCTAAGCTGAATGCAGAAATGTTATTCACCAAGTCCTGCAGCACCCAAAGGCTTTCACTGAAATTAATAGAGGATCAATACAAACCAGATAAAAGTCATTCCATATTCCACAGCTGGTGACCTTCTGACATTTCCTGCCACTGGAGGGGAGATAGCAGAAGTGTCTTGTCCCTTTTTATGATGCTGAGTCTGTTAATGAAATGGCCTTCAAACAGTGACAACAGAAGGAAAGGTGCCCTCCAGCATCCCTCAGGAAAAGGCTGTGGATGCTGTGAAAGGATGAGTAAGAAGGACCACAACTATTCTTTGAACAAGCAATGGCTCCTGCAGCCACTGCAAACTGGGAATTCATGTTGTGCACATGGAATGACTCTGGGAGTCCAAAGTGCTCCAGTAGTTTGGCATCGTGACTGTAATGGTTTGGCCCATGGCTTCCCCAGTAACCATTGTATCCAAGGAAGTTACAAGTATTCCACACGTGTCTTCCACGTAGCAGGGGGGGAGTGATTGGAGTTGTCTCTTCTCTCCTGGCCGAGGAGCTGGTGGGAGGTGGTTGGAGTCTGATCCCTCCGGTTGCTGGTGGTTCTCCTGTCCTGGGTGAGATTGTTTCATGCCTGTTCCCATTTTTTGAGGTTTTTAATTATGTCTGTGTGATTCGTTTGGTCTAAGTTTTTCTAGTTTGGTTTTGTTAGGTTGGGTTTGTGTCTTCCCTGTCTTCACTCCCCTTCTTCCCTTTCTCCCTCTCCCCTGGGGGTGGGATCCTACGTACTGTGTGATTGTGAATATTAGGAAATATAATTTATTCTTTTTATTCAGTTCAGTTTCTTTTGAGTGCGTTTCTTTTCAGTTGTTTTTTCCCTGCCTTTGCTGGAAGTTCTGGGAGGGGGAAGGGGGGGCAGTCCAGGGTTGGTAACAGCTAAGCCAAACCTGCGACATGACTCTAATTGGATTTTATAGGACATTTAATATTTTCAACCTAATACATTCCACAAAGTGAAATGCCGCTTATATATATATATTTTATATAGAACATTTCTTCTATATATTGAAATATGCTTGGGAAACTTTTCTGTGTAGTTCTGAGAAAATCATGAGTTACAAAACTTGCAGACACCCCCGTTGAGTGGAAGGTGCTTAATGTTACCACCTCTGCACACCCCTGACTCAAATAGAAACTCATTTATATATCTGCACTCTGTTACTCAACCAACTAGAACACTATGGGTGCAAGGATTGTGATCTGTGCAAGAAGGGGACTCATCTCTATTTTTTTCTATCTCCTCTGCCTAAATCCATGTTCTTACCTCTTCCTTTTTCATTTAGTGAGTCTTGTAGCTCCAAATACTAAAGCTGTCATTACACTCTAATTTAATTCATATACATTGCACAGCTCATTTGATATCATTAATGTCAAGATTGAATGGCCTCTTACAAGCAGTGATTCATTAGCACAGCACATTCATTATTATGTTTGTCTCTCAGCAGAATTTCCTTCATTTATTTATCAGCCCTAAGAGTTTCTCACAGAATTCCATCATCTATTAGTGCAATGTTTGACACATCTGGCAACATCTGCTCTTTTATTTGGTGGTCGTTTCAGAAGGAGTCCTTAGGCAGGTTCAGATTGTGCCAACACAAAAGGGGAGCTGTTTGCTGTGTTTGATTTATGTGTGTGCTCTGCTTCTTTGGTGTAGTGCATTTACTTGGTCTTTGATTAAAATGGTAATTTGAAACACCAAAATTAAGGTGCTCAGAGATGCAAAGGCTACATCAGCCTAATTAGGCAGCACTGATCAATAGGATCAGATGTAAGTAATACAAGAGCTGTGTTGGGTGGACTTTACCTCTTCCAAATATACAGGGGGAAGGATTGGAAAAGAGCTCCAAGTTCAACAAGTCCAACCTTTGACTCAATCCCACCACACCCACTAAGCCATTTCACAAAGTGCCACATCTGCCCAGTTGGTGACTCCATCACTGCCCTGGGCAGCCCCTGCCAATGCCTGACAACCCTTCCAGTGAAGGAATTTTTCCCAACATCCCTCCCCTTTATTTTGGTCCCTCACCATTCTGGTGATATTGATTGATTGTCCATTAGCAAAGCACCTTCATTCCACTCTGAAGAACATCTGGCGGTGACCTGTAATCTGGAGACAATCCAGCCCACTGCCTTGGATGCTCCAAACCATGAGCTGAAAAGCAGTCAGTTGGGAGGGTGGATGTTCACTTTGAAAGACTCATGTGAATATAGAATTTTAGTTCTTGTCAAATTTTAGTTTTAGTTCTTGTCAAAACTTGCTGTTTATACAGTAAAACATGAGGAATGTGACCAAATCCTTTTGCTTTTCCCAAAATTCTTGCAAAAATATATTCACTGATAGTAGTTAAATGAGTATTTTTCATGTTTTAAAGAACTCACACAACTTCATGAGCAAAGATTTAGCACTTTGCACCATTAAAAGTCTGTCATTTTAACTGTTGGTGCCACAGAAAATTTGTGCCTTCACGAGGCAAAGTGGTTATTTGTGTAAGCTTAAAATTCTACAGGGTATAACCCCACGTTTCTCATGGTACACCTATTTGCAGAAGTTCTTTCCAACTTAGCTCCACCCTTGAGCCATCCTTACAGATCTGCCCTGTGTCATGGTAGAGACATCTCATGGAAGAGGGATTAATTCTCCTTAAAAAATAGCTCACACTTAAATTTTAGATTAAAATATAATTCTTTTACATTTTAATTTGAAGATGTTAGACGTGTGTTTGCTGTCAAATCTCCTCTCTCCCCAAGCCCATAGGAAAAATGAGGGAACACCTTCCAGCTGGGAGGAGTCTGCCAGTTCTCCCTCAAGTATCAAAGAAGCAAAGATTGTATCATGTAAAGTCTGTATTATGGGGTGTCACCACTTCTCAAGGAAAGGCACCATGGCTTGGGCCGGAAGGGAACTTAAAGCCCACCAAGTGCCACCCCTGCCATGGGCAGGGACACCTCCCACCAGCCCAGGCTGCTCCAAGCCCTGTCCAACCTGGCCTTGGACACTTCCATGGATGGGGCAGCCACAGCTTCTCTGGGCACCTGTGCCAGGGCCTGCCCACCCTCACAGCCAGGTATTCCTCCCCAGTATCACATCTAACCCTGCCCACTGGCAGTTTGAAGCCATTCCCCTTGTCCTGTCCCTCCATCCCTTGTCAACAGTCTCTCTCCATGTTTCCTGTAGCCCCTTCAGGCACTGCAAGGCCACAGTTGGGTCACCCCAAAGCTTCTCCTCTCCAGGCTGAACAATCCCAGCTCTCCCAGCCTTTCCTCCCAGCAGAGCTGCTCCATCTCCTGACCATCCTGGGGCCTCCTCTGGACTCTCTCCAGCAGCTCCATGTCCTTCCTATGCTGTGATCCTGTTCCTGGATTATTTCACAGAACCAGCTCAGGGCTTGGGCCAGAGCTGTAGAAATGCAGCATTTACAACTTGCTCATACAGTAATCATTAAATGCTTAATATTTTTCTCTAACTGTACTGATTTCTTCATATGATATTAAGTACTATTTTAATCTTAGGTTCTTATATATATTACTGAAACCTTCAGTGTTTTCAGTGTCCTCTGCAGATGATTTCTTGAGTCAGTGGTTTACCCCTGAAGACAATTGAAGATCAATTCTGAATGTAAAACATCTTTACCCAGTTGTAGCTACAGATGAGAAATCAAAGGCAAGATTAAGTGAAGTGTCTTTTTCTTTTCTTTTTGTTTCCTTTCTTTTGTATCAGAGACTGTCTCAGACACAAACAATGTAATTTGATAGATATTATGGGGGGAAAAATCATTTATACTGTATTTTATCAAGTCTGCACATGAAGGGCTTTTGCCAGCAATGATTTTATTGAACAGACTGAATGCAACAAAGGAATAAAACAATCAGTTCCATTCAAAGTACTCAAATAGTCACAATCCCACAGCTGTGGAAGGATATGTGGAAGGAGAGTGTCTGCTCTCTTAAGACTATCTGGTCAAGGACACTTTCAATGCAAAAAATAATAAATCAAAAGAAGGAAGAGATGAACAAAAACATTCAGGACAAACCCCTAAATGTGAGCAGGACAAACCTGCTCAGTCCCATGAACTGGGAAGGATGTGTGGGGTGTCAGAATGTTTGTTTTGCAGTAAGATTATCTCACTAAGAGCATTGACTAACTGGGATTGTGAGGGGAACAAACACACAGAGATACAAACCCCGAGCTGATGTGGGTGCCCAATGTCAGAGTCAGTCCCTGCCTTGCAGGAAGCACCACCTGTAAATAAACTGTCCTGTGGCAGGCTGGGCCTGAGCTGTGGCTCATTTTCTGGACAAGATTATGGGACCTGAGGGTCAAAGAGCCTTTGCTACAGCCTGGGGGTGACTGTCCTTGCCTCTGCTGTCACTCAGGCCAGGAACACGTTCCTGTCTTTTCCCTGGCTGAATTATCCTCCTGCATTCCAGGAGTCTCCTGGTTTGCCTACAGCTACTTTTCCAGCAGGTGTCGGGGTGGTGGGAGTCCTGCAGCAGGACAAGAGCCTGTGAGCAGGACATCTGCTCTACCTGGAGTAAAAAATCATCATCATTAGGTTCCTCTTGCTCAGGGATGAGGCAACAGAAGAAATCTGAGTGGTTGTACAAGACTAATTTTATGCCATCAGGAGGAGGGGGCTGTGGAAGATGGGATGGGATGGGATGTGTAGGAGAAGGGCTGTTGGTAGGGGAAAAAAGGGGTTGTAGTGGCTTTGGGAAGGAACAATCATGAAGAATGAAGGGAAAAGGAGGTAAGAAAGGGAGTCAACAGCCAGGCTCAGGGCACAGGGAGAGATCCTCTCTGTCCCCACACCCTCCAGATCCTGCTCCTCTAACCCTTTCCTGGTTGTATTTGAGCAGTTCAGAGCAGCACACCCTGCAAACAAAAGCTGGTTCTATCACTGGGTCCCAGAGGTGAAGGCACAGGTAATTAAGGGTTAAAATATAACCTTGCATAGCTTTAGGATGAGCTCAATATTGTTTCCTCTCTGCTGCCTTGCAGAATGTTTTGCATTCCCATTTCCAGGCATAACTTTTGGAACTGCCTGAGCCTTTCCTGTTTGTGCTGGTTTAAAGGTAAACCGGCAGGGGAAATGGACCCACCACAAGAGAGATTATAAGTCAGAGCTACAATTTAATGAAAGATATTACAATAAATACACTGACACAAAGGGAAATTGCTTTCAACTCACAAACCCAGCAGTATAACCCAGTGTCCTGGCGCACAAACCCAAAGGGGGTTGTTGGCCCTTGTGCTGAGACCCACGTGGTTCCCCCAAGTCCAAAGCAAAAGGAAGTGAGAAACCTGTTGGTGCAGGTGAGGGCTGGAGTCTGGTCGAGAGTGGTGGTCTCCTCCTGTCGAGGTCCTGCTGCTCCTCTGGATCCAACAAGGGCTTCCCGAGATCTTACCCAGCCCTTATGTACCCTCAGGGAGCCCCCAGTCCCTCCCCCAGGGCGGGCACTCACACAATGGGTGATTAACTCTGGAGCCAGGGGGTATTGTTGAACTGTTGATGGCCCATTGGCAGCCACGCCCCCTCAGGCTGGGTGTGAAGGTGCCAATGACTCCCTGGGCAGCTGCTGCGAATGGTCCATTGTCCTTGGGGAATGAATAGAGGGGGTAGAACACACAGCTTTGATCACCCACACACAGTGATAGCTGGTCCCACCTGCTGGACTAGGACACTGTTGCAGCCCAGTTGTTCCAAGGTGCTGTCAGCATTCCCAGTGCCCTCTTACAACTCTCACAGCCAGCACTGGGAATCTTGGAACTTAGTTTGGGATGTCCAGAATATTGCTTGAGGGAGGTGCTTTAAAAATCCTGTGCAAAAATCACTTTCACCTTAAAACGTGAGGTGAGGGAATAAAAAATGATGTGGTGCTAAATAATTAAGGCAGGGCATGACATTTACCGTGAAGTTGGAGAATGCAGCTGCCAGTTGTTGGGAGTAAAGAACAGGTAACTGAAACCTGAGACACTTTGAAAATCTTTATCATGTTCTGGTATAAACAAGACTGAGACTTTTTTGTTTTCTTTTAAGTTTTAGTGCTTGAGCAAAGAGGAGGAAGGACTGTGGCTGCAATTCTTCAGAGTATCTGAATGAGCAAGTAAAAGGTGTTGAAATACTTTGTAAAAGTTTTTGAAAGTGTTTTTCCCTCATTCAAAAAAAAGGTCCATCAGGACTGGTTGTGATGAGTGACTTGAAATGGCAGTTGTAAATCAGGAGTGAGAGAAGAGAAGCAAAGGGAAGAGAAAAGAAATAAAAGGAGCAAAAAGGACAAGGACAAGAGACAAGGGAAAAGGAAAATGGGAAAGGGAAAAGGGTAAAGAGAGAAACAGAAAGGGAAGGGGAATAGGGAAGGAAAGGAGAGGAAGGGAGAGGAAAAAGGAAAGGATGTATTTATGTTTAGATCTATATATATGTGTTTATATGTTCCCTGCCCTAGTCTTCTGGTTTGTTTTTTTTTTTTTTTTTATTTGCCCTTTATTTCATATTCACAAGGCATCTTCTTTGGAGGGTAACAACCATTAAAACATTTCAATACATGACATGATTGAAAATCTTACTTTTTGGTAAGGACACTTATGGATTAAATTAATTTATATTCTTGGTTTTCAAGTTTGCCTGTGTTGAAAATAATGCATTTCCTTCTTGATATTACCTTCTATTTCAGATTTATATTTCATTGCATTTGAACAGAAAAGTAAATTAACTACACTGAACAAGCTTCAGACTATTGGGAAGAGCAGGAAATGGCTTTTTGGCATTTTAAATTTGCTGCTCCATTAAATCAAATATTCACCCTGTGGACCAGGAAAATTTTCTGAGGATGGTGATGCTGGGACAGCAATCATTGTCTCAGGGGGCTGAGCTGCCAGGAGCAACCTTCAGGAGGGTTCTGTGGCTCTACTTCATTAGGGGAACTGTGCCTGGGAAGGGCTCAGTCCTTCCCTTGAGTGATTTCTTTCTCTATCCTGAACTGAGCATAAGCCAACAGAAAAAAGGGAAGTAGAGCTGATAATTAAGTGCTGCTGACCTCATGTGTCCAGACAGAACGATGGATAGAAATGTGATTTGTTCCTTTTCAGGTTATTTGTACCACTCAGGAACAGAGTGGGAATTGTTGTGTTGGAAAGGGACTCCCAGACAGGAGGTTGTGCTGAGGTGGGGGAGCCTCTTCTCCATGGTAGGACAAGTGGAAAGGGCCTCAAGTTGTGCCAGGGCAGGTTCAGGTGGGACCTCAGGAACAAATTCTTCACTGAGAGAGTGGTCAGGCATCGGAAGGGACTGCCCAAGGAGTCACCATCCCTGGAAGGGTTGGAAAAATGAGTGAATGTGGCACTCAGGGATAGGGTTTAGTGGGACTGGGGGCACTTGGTGGAAGGTTGGGCTTGATGGTCCTGGAGGTCTTTTTCCAACCTCTCTGATTCTATGAGCTAAATTAAACAAAGAACAAGCAGTAACACTGAGTGCAGCCTGTTAATTTAAGCTTCCAGGGAACGGGTTGGGCAGTTTCTGGATGTATGAAGGCAATTTTGGTCCAGTATCCTTCTCAATCCTTGTGTCTGTCCTTCTGCTTCAATAGCTCTTTTAATTTTTCTCCTTTCTTGAATCAATAAAACATGATGCCACTCCTGATGTAACCCCTTAGACCTTATGCAAAGAGAAAATAACCTGTAAACAGCAATTTCAGGGGGAATAAAAGGGCTCCTGTCTCCTTTGAGTGCTCCCTGCAGCTCCATGCCTGATGCTGACAAGCAGCAGAGACTCCTCACATCATACCACAAAAGTTGGCAGTGAGAGCTCAGCAATCCTGCAGCACCAGCACATTACTGAGAGATGGTACTGGAGGGGATGTTATCAGAGCTGTGGGGAGCCACAGAAACTGCAACTGGACACAGGACACTTGGCAGAGCCTTTAACTGGAAGTTGGGCACCTCTGTGCCCATGGAAGGCGAGTGACAAATTCATCCATGGACACAAACACACCTCCATGTGCATCTGGTAGTGTACAAGGGAGGAGAGCAGGGATTCCTTCTGACACACGAAAAACCCAGGAGTGATCATTAGTGCAGAAGGAGAAATGGCAGTGCCTAGTTTGGGGGGACACACAGCAGCCTTGGAAGGAGAAACAGGAGGAAAAGGTGCAATTTAGGAAAAAAGTTCTATTGGAGCTTCTTGGAAAATGGTGCACTTAGAAAAGTCAGATGAGCAGTTTTTGGGCTGTCAGTGTTGCTGACAGAGCTCTCAGGAGAGGACACAACTTTTGTGACATGTGAAACACCAGTTTGAGGGTGTTTTCCCATCTGTTGCTGTGCTGAATGTGCTTCATCCTGCTTGCCACATGACAGGTCTTGCTCTGTACACTTCATGCCATTATTTCTTCCAGTTTGGGTTGGGGTTTTTAATCATGGAATGATAATTAAGGAACGGTTTGGGTTGGGAGGGACCTTAAAGCCCATCCAGTGCCACCCCTGCCATGGGCAGGGACACCTCCCACCAGCCCAGGTTGCTCCAAGCCCTGTCCAACCTGGCCTTGGACACTCCCAGGGATGGGGCAGCTACAGCTTCTCTGGGCACCTGTGCCAGGGCCTGCCCACCCTCCCAGCCAGCAATTCCTTCCCAACATCCCATCTAACCCTGCCCTCTGGCAGTGAAAAGCCATTCCCCTTGTCCTGTCCCTCCCTTCAGGTACTGGAAAGCCACAGTTATTGGGGAAATGTAGGTAAGGAAGGAAAGGGTTTATATTGCAGATATTGGTTTGTTATTATTATCTTTCAGTGAAAAACATTGTGCAAATGGACAAAAACTTGGCAAAAGCCCCTAAACCTCCCCTGAGATATTATTTTTTGAGAAGAAATTAGAATTCCTGTTTGGGAGGTTGCATGTCTGTATTTGACAAGGACATGCCATATTCTTGGGTGGGCGGTTTTTATTCATGTAATGATTTGACAAGGAGAACTGATGAAAGAGCAAATGTCTGCTAAAGGTCTCAAGTGCTGACTGGCTTTGGTTTGCTGAAAAACACACTACCAGTGAATAAATTGAAGCAGAAATTTTGTTTTCTACTTAAGCTAAGGAGCATTCCCCTTAATGGCCTGTATCCATGGAACTTGAGGAGAAAAATGGACAATAGAGTGCACAGCTAAGTCAGGGTGGCTTAGAAATATCTCAAAGGTGAATCACTGTAAAAATCTCCTTTACAAATATTAATAACAATCCCTCACATCAAAACTCAAGCAGCTGCAGATGCTCACACTTGGATTGCAGACAAAAAAAAAAGAAATGAAGGTGGTGAGATAGTGAGCTCCATAATTTCTGTGATGGAATAAATGGGCGTAGCAGCATGATTTATGGGAATGTGGTTCCTGAGGTTTCCCCCTTCCTTGGGCAGTGGAGGGGAACCTTCTGCTGGTGTAGGTTCTCTGCTCTGGGGAGTCCTGGAAAGCAAAACCATCTGTGCCCGCAGCCTGGAGGTTGCTGAAGGTGCCCATCTGTGCTGTGCCTGCCAGACTTGACCCTCCAGGGCATGTCACACACTCAGGGGCTTCTCAGTGCTTACAGTGGGTAATGCCCATCACAGGAGGGCTCCAGGGGGACCTCAGAGCACCTTCCAGTGCTCAAGGGGGCTCCAGGAGAGCTGGAGAGGGACTGGGGACAAGGCATGGAGGGACAGGACACAGGGAGTGGCTTCTCAGTGCCAGAGAGCAGGGATAGATGGGATATTGGGAAGGAATCCTTCCCTGAGAGGGTGGACAGGCCCTGGCACAGGTTGGGCAGAGAAGTTGTGGCTGCCCCATCCCTGGGAGTGTCCAAGGCCAGGTTGGACAGGGCTTGGAGCACCCTGGGCTGGTGGGAGGTGTCCCTGCCCATGGCAAGGGGTGGCACTGGGTGGAATTTAAGGTTCCTCCCAACCAAACCCTTCTTTGATTCTATAATTAAAAAAGAAAGCCCATCCCCAATTACATATTTTCCTTCTATAGCCAATCTGGTTCTTCTGCTGTTAAGAACTGTTTGCACATTCCCTTTTTAACTATTTTTCCTGGTGATGTGGGAAGGCAAAAACCCATTTTTTTTTCCAGTAGAAAAAATGTCACAAGAAAGTTGATTTCAAACAGGTGACACAAATTATTCCAGATGCTCTGTCTATTGAAACATTCATATCTGGAGCTCTGCAATGTAAAATCACAGAATTGGTAAGGATGGAAAAGCCTCCAGGGTCACCATGTCCAACCATAACCCAACACCATCACCGTGTTCACCACCAAACCATGTCCCCAAGTGCCACATCCACAGGTTTGTTGAGCACTTCCAGGGGTGGTGACTCCACCACTGTCACCTGTTCCAAAGCCTGACAACCCTTTCTGGGAAGACTTTTTTCCTAATACCCAAACTAAAGCTTCCCTGGCATAACTTGAGGCCATTTCATTTCAGACCAGGTGTTTACATACTCCTATGTTTGTCTTTAAAGAAGAATGAGAAATTCTAAATGCTTCAAAAAAACTTGTCAAAGACCTCATATATGAATTCTTCCAAAAAATGGTGAACGGAGCCGCATCCAGCTGGGGCCGGTCACCAGTGGTGTTCCCCAGGGGTCTGTATTGGGTCCAGTCCTGTTTAACATCTTTAGTG
>JAJPCS010000410.1:125666-141138 GCA_021164005.1 Willisornis vidua nigrigula | reverse complement strand
AGAAAAAACTTCTTTGCAGAGAGAGTGCTCAGGCATTGGAATGGGCTGCCCAGAGAGGGGGTGGATTCCCCATCCCTGGAGGTTTTTCAACTGAGCTTGGCCGTGGCCCTGAGTGCCATGATCTGGTAAAGGGACTGGAGTTGGACCAAGGGTTGGACTTGATGATCTCGGAGGTCTTTTCCAACCCAATCCATTCTGTGATTCTATTCTATGATTATTTTTTTTCTCAAATCTCAGCTCTCCGATGACTTTCTCTACCTCCACAGAGGTCAGAATGAAAGGAAGGACTTTGGCAAAATCTTTATTCAGTGTAACAGATCATATTTTTTCTCTTTTAATTCTGCCATAAAGCAGTGAGATTAATTACTTTAAGTGTCCAAAGCATTAAAACCCACAAGAATAATAGACTTGCAGGTTGATGAAGAAATTCAGATCATTAGGATGAAATTTCCCATATCAGGCTCTTTCAGACTTTCCAATTTTGCACCAGGGGAAAGAATAGGTGACTCCAATCAGAGCAGAGCAGTAATTCTGTTATATATCACTGCTCATTGTAGAGAAAAATCTAAATACCTGTTGGAGGGAGTGGTTAAACTGGAAAATCAACTTTAATTTTGAGTAAAAAATATAACTTTTAGTGTTAGAATAATTCATAGGTGAGACAATAATACTGCAAACCTCTGTATAAAATATTTCTGATTCTACACAAAATATTTCCTTCCTGTTGTCACAAATCAAACTTTTGCAAGTTTGGCCATGGCATTTTCCCCTCAATGGAAAAATTTTGGTTTTATGGGTTTCAGTGACATCATTCACAAGCACAATCAGTCATCTGAGGAGACTTCACAGAATTCTCCTTTAAGCAAAAAGGGAAAATTCTTCTTAGCAACTTTTCTGATTTGAAGTCCTTCCTAAGCCAGTGTTGATGTCCAGTATTGAGCCAGCACAGGACTCCCTGAGTTTCTTTCATTATTGATAATTGGCATTATTCTGGTCTGGGAATTTATTAAAGATGGGCTATCAGACTCAGCTGGGTCAGTGAAGCGTTGCATTAATAGAGGCTCTACCTGTTTCCCTCTATGGATTAGCCCAGAGCTCAAAGCCTGTTTTCAGCTCAACCTTTTTCCTTTGACAAAACTCAGTTGGCAACAGGGGAAAGCAAATTTATTGCACAAATAAAGTCAAATTCAGGTCACTGTCTCCTCGCTGGCAGATGTCCAGAGTGGGATTCAAAGCCATAACTCAGTTTGGTACAGATTTCTTGACTGTTCTCATGAACTAGCACTCCCTGAAATTTCCATTGCAATGATCCACTTCACCTTCTGCTTTGCCCCTTGTTCTTTCCCCTTTCACAACTGACTGCCTCGAAAATCTGTTCCTCTTTAATTGATTTTGGAAACTTTGTCCCTGCTTCAGAAAATCACTTTTTCTCAAGGTGAATGAGAAAACATGAAAGTCTCCTGGCCAGGCACTGCTAATGGGGGCACCTTAAAAGTCCAGTCATCAAAATACTTCAGATTCTTCATGGCCATCAATCCATTGCTTTAAAGACCAGCTTTTTGTGTCTTCTCTATCAGTCTAATAAAATATAATAAGGAGAATGTCCTCAGCTGTGTGTGCCAGCTGCTCCCCTCAGCTTCTTCATCAACTTGGAAGAAATCTAAAACACACAGACTGAATCTGAGTCTTTCTTCCCTTCACCTTCCCCTCAGCGAGATAATAAATCCAAATGGGAAACACCAATCTAATAAATTATTGATCGGTATTTGAAGGGGAAAAAAAAAAGATGCAAAAATGATGCAAAAATACACAATTTTTAAACAAATTAAGCAATGTCTAAATAACTTTTTCTGTGTGTGGATGTATCGCTGCATACATGAATGTGAGGCAGCAAATATATGTTTAAATAGCAAGATGTGTGAATATGCATGAAGGGATTAGATGTCTAGAGGTCAAAGGAAGAGCAGCTCTGGCCAGAAGAAATATCAGTCCTGCTACCAAAGAAATGTCAGCCATGAAAAATGAAAACCTGAGATTAAATCAGCACTGCTCTTGATGGTATGAAAATAAAATGAAAGAAAATAAAGAAAAGCACAAAACTCTGCCCTTACAAATGTCTTTGGGCCTTGAGTTTAAAAGGCAGCCTGACAAATAATAGCCAAGGATCTCAGAGTAGGAGTTTAGACATGTTGGAAAGAAGAGTTTGTACTTCTGGGTAAATTTTCATGTAAATTGTTTTGGTAATGAAGGGGCTGTGGAGAGTCAGTCCCATAAGGAGGGGCTGAGGGAGCTGGGGGGGCTCAGTCTGGAGAAAAAGAGGCTCAGGGGGGACCTTCTGGCTCTGCAATCCCTGCCAGAAGGGGGGGGCGGGGGGGGGGGGGGGGGGCGGGCTCTGCTCCAGGGCACAGGGACAGGAGGAGAGGGCACAGCCTCAGGTTGGGCCAGGGCAGGGGCAGGGGGCACAGCAGTAGGAATTCCCTCCTGGAAAGGGTGGGCAGGCACTGGAAGGGGCTGCCCAGGGAGGTTTGGAGTGCCCAGCCCTGAAGGTGCCCAAAGCAGGACTGGCCGTGGCACTCAGTGCTCTGGGCTGGGGGACAAGGTGGGCATCGGGCACAGGGTGGGCTCCATGGGCTGGGAGATCTTTGCCAAGGTGGGCATCGGGCACAGGGTGGGCTCCATGGTCTGGGAAGGCTTTGCCAAAGTGGGCATTGGGCACAGGGTGGGCTCCAGGGGCTGGGAGGGCTTTGCCAAGGTGGGCATCAGGCACAGAGTGGGCTCCATGGGCTGGAAGGGCTTTTCCAAGGTGGGCATTGGGCACAGGGTGGGCTCCATGGGCTGGGAGGGCTTTTCCAAACTTAATGATTCTGTGATTCTCTGAAGAAAACATTTCCAGAACCATGAGATGTTATAGGACTCTCTAATGGTGTGATTTGTTTCTCATTTCAGCCTGATTTAAGGACCGTTTGTTACAGACACTAATCCGGGCAGAACGTGGGTTTGATGCTTTCCTTGCCTAAGGGTGTGGTGAGAAAGCTCCAGCAGGTCCCATTAGCACAGCTCTGGATGTGCCTTGGGAAATTTTCCCCTTGGAATTAATTCTCAGTCAGTGTGAATTCTCTGTGAGTGAATTCTCAGTCAGAATTCTCCATGAGAAATTGCCTTTGGAACAGCCCCAGCCTCTTGCCCTGCACTTTGGAGGACCCAGCTGTGCTGTCAGAGCCCTGTCACCGTGGGGATGGACAAGGGAAGGCAAAATTCTCTCCTCATCACTTGGTTGCAAGTGGCTTTCGGTTCTTCTCAGCAGCACCTGCCATCTGCTCTGTGTCCCACATCGCTCTGATAATCATTTTTTAAATGTGTGAGATGTCACTTCACTTGGAAGAGAAAAATCAATCAAATTATGTGAGACATTGCAAATAGTTTTTATCCATTAAGATTCAGCCTGAGAGTCTTTCCTATATCTCATAACGGATACCTGACAGGAGTTCAGGATAGTGGACATTCAAGCCCACAACCCTCCTGGTGTAATTTTTCTTACATTGGAATCTGCAAGAGAGAATTTTTGATTTGTCATTCTGTCTTAGTTTGAGGGAAAAACCAAAATGTTTATGAAAGATCAGAGGAGAGGATTCCTCCACAATAATCACATCACTCCTTATTAAATTTAAGAAAAAGAAACTTTAATTAGAAAATGGATATAAGAAGGACAACTGTTCTTAACTACTATATATCTACATATATATATAGATAGGGATATAACTGTAAACAGACCAGAGCAAACTACTCCCCCAGCACCAAAAGTAAAAACAAAAGAGAACAACCCCCACCCCCCCAAAACGGTAGGTTTGTCCTAGAGCAGTTCTATTTATGGACAGTGTCAGTGCCACACCTTGGCTGGCTGAGAGGTGAACTCTCAGTCTTTTCCCAGCGAGGCAGAGACAAGGGATGAACTCACGTGGACTCTCTCTCTCTCCTTGTCCTCTGTTCCAAACGAAGAAGGAAAAGCTGGTAGTGGAGGAAATGGTGATAATTCCCAGGAATCTTCTTGCAGTTCAAATCCATCCCCAGGAAGATGGAAAAAAGGTCTGCAGTGTCCTGAAGCAGCTATGTCTCTCCTCTCTTCTCTCT
This sequence comes from Willisornis vidua nigrigula, assembly GCA_021164005.1. Lineage (NCBI taxonomy): Eukaryota > Metazoa > Chordata > Aves > Passeriformes > Thamnophilidae > Willisornis > Willisornis vidua. Next base: position 137,010 of record JAJPCS010000410.1, on the reverse strand, counting down.
CTCTCTGAAGCTCAGGGTGCCCAGAGATGGAGGGGGAAAAGCAAAGAGCAGAGCCAGAAAAAGAGATCTCACCAGCAAGCAGTGACTCCTTTTCTGCAGCTGCCCAAAAGAAAAAAGAAAAAAAGTCAAACCAGCACACACAACAAAAGAAAAACTTCTTCCCACCCCCAGGTGTTAACTCAGGTCATCAACTCGGAATTCAAAGTGGTTGTTCTGTAGTGGGAGGGAGAGAATTTACATTATCATTCAAAACTAGACAGTTCTTTGTAAGGATACACAGGTGAACAGCCTTGTTTTTTTGCTGACACAATCCATTGACTTAAGTCAGTAAAATACAATTTTAATATGTATATCACCCAGTGGAATGTGTCCCTGCCCGTGGCAGAGAGTTGGACAAGGTGAACTCTATGGTCCCTTCCAACACAAACCATTCTGAGATTCCATGATTATTCTATGATATATTGCACTGACTCTCCCAAAACTTCATAAATCTCTTCTATCTCTTTAATAAGCTAAATCTAAGAGTTTCAGGACTCATCAGTGTGAAGTACTGAGTGAAGGAAAGTCTGATGGGTTCAAGAAAAGACCCACAAGGAAAAGAGAAGGTTTTACACAGTCCATTCCTCTCCAGAAAGTTAATTCCATACTACCAGCACTTCTGAACACCTTTAGCAGGGTTAGTAGAGCTTGTGACTTGACAGTCATGAAACACAAGCACGAACAAAAGAATATTTGATGTAATCAAGGTGATGGGAAAAGAACACAAATGACCCATGGATCTATTTTAGCCTTTAGGCCTCCTCTCTCTTTTTGTACTTTAATGCTGGCACAGAAGAGACCAGGACATGCTGTTCTATTTGTCCTGAAGAGTCTAATTCCTTCTGAGAAAATTCCACCCTGTGAGTGGAGAGTTTCCAAGGGATTGCTAATGGTTTGCTCACCTTGCCTGGCTCTCTTTAGTTCCAGTCCTGGTTATTTTACAGGCTGTTGGAACATGAAGCCTTTTCCCTCATTGTTCCATTAAGTATTTCAGGTTTGGCAGCTCCAGTTTGGTCCTGCCTGTCAGAATTCCTGCCCTCCAGGCTCTAATTGGTGTGGAAAGTTGAGTGGCACCATCGATTTGTAGGGTTTTTTTTTTGCTCTGTGTGCAAGTTCTAATTGCTGATTGCCTTCCAAAGCTGACATAATTAATGGGCAATGATTTTCTTTGTTCTTGCAAGCAGAGCACCCCCTGATTTGACACTACAGATAAGCTGAGAGGGCAGGTCCTACAAAGATAACCAGCCCACTGCACTTTCTGGTTGAAGCAAAAGGCATCTTCTTGCTCTGATGGCATAGGAAAAGGACCAGGACTAAAGAGATCCTGCAAACCGGGCATGGATGGTCACTCATGGGGGTGTGTCCAACCTCAGATGAGCAGGAGAGTCCCATAAATGCTTTTATGGAATAAAGTGGTGGGAAACTGCTGATGCTGCCAGACCTGGAAGGGGCATTGCCATGTTCACATGGATGTCTGAGCTCAGAGAGCTGGGGGGGGAGGGGGGGGCGGGTTTCACCTGGAGAAGAGAAGGCTTCAGGGAGACCTGAAAGCACCTTCCAGAGCCTAAATGGGCTCCTGGAGAGCTGGAGAGGGACTGGGGACAAGGCATGGAGGGACAGGACACAGGGAATAGCTCCCCTCTGCCAGACGGGAGGGCTAGGTGGGATACTGGGAAGGAATCCTTCCCTGGGAGGGTGGGCAGGCCCTGGCACAGGTGCCCAGAGAAGCTGTGGCTGCCCCATCCCTGAAGTGTCCAAGACCAGGTTGGACAGGGCTTGGAGCACCCTGGGCTGGTGGGAGGAGTCCCTGCCCATGGCAGGGGGTGGCACTGGATGGGCTTTAAAGTCGTGTCCAGTCCAGCATGAACCATGATAGTAAAAAGACTTCTATTATTGTATGTTCATATTTGAAAATACTGGAGGAATTTACAAGGAAAAACAGAAGCATCCAGTGGTTTGGGTGATTGGTTTGTTTGCTTGGGTTTTGTTTATTTATTTTGTGGGGTTTTTTGGTTGATTTTTTATGTTTGTTTTTTAATGAAATGCCTCTTCCACATCTGTTTGGTTTTGGTTTTAATTATTGAAAACTTTCCAATTTAGATAAAATAATAGACTTCATTCTATTCTAATAATAGTAAGCTGATGTTATTCCACTAAATGGAAAGCTACAGGAGCTGCACTTAGTCTGAAAAGAGAAATCCCTCCCTGTTAGAAATCCAGCTGGGAATATCAGGCTTTAGCCAACCGCACACTGCTCTCTCCAGAATTCACTCCCAACAAAATCCTGCCCTGGGTGTCATTTCCATATTCTCAATCTTCAGGAGCACTGAAAGACAAAAAGAGTTTAGAGCCCCAGAAAATAAGCCATGTCTAAGGTGTTTAATTCCTTTTCTTTAATACAGTGTGAACACACAGTTACAGAGCAAGCAAAGGACACAACTTAAAGGCACTTTTTGACCTTTCTGTGGTTCACAGTTTGACCTGTGACTTCACTGGGATATTTTTGGCCACTGTCTTGTATTTGCAACGTAAATATTTTAAAATTGGGAGCAATCCTTGCACTGGATCACAACACTGTGAATAACTTTTGGCTCCCAAATCTCTTGTAAATCATCAGACCTTCAGTGCACTTTAATTTTTTAACTTTCCAAACTCTTTGAAAGATCTTAGTTTTACATGTCTTTGAATTGAGCTTAGACACCACCAGGACTATCTGCAGTTCATAACTTTGAGAATTGGCCTGAAGAGTCAGGACTAAGGGGCCCAAATAATTTAATTTAATTTCCTCTCTGCGCAGGGATGAGTCCCAGCAGCCCAATTACCACCAAGCCATGATGAGAGAGAGCAGGGAAGTCAGACCCTGCCATAAACCACTCATACCTGGAGCCCAGGTGGGCATGAAAAATGAGGCTGGTGGGGGAATGGACCCTGCTCATAAATTAGGATAATTTTCCTGCATCTCCAACACCCTCTGGAGCACAGCAGTGTGTAACCTGCATGTTCCATGAGGCAGAGCAGATCTGGATGAAGGGAATAGCAAATGCTGCAAGAAAGGCAAAATTCACACTAATTCACTGGGGACTTCATTTTAAATATATTCTTAGTGTTTAGAATCACAGAATGGATTGGGTTGGAAAAGACCTCCGAGATCATCAAGTCCAACTCTTGATCCAACTCGTCCCTTTACCAGATCATGGCACTCAGTGCCACGGCCAAGCTCAGTAGAAAAACCTCCAGGGATGGGGAATCCACTCCCTCTCTGGGCAGCCCATTCCAATGCCTCAGCACTCTCTCTGCAAAGAAGTTTTTTCTCATCTCCAACTTCAATTTCCCCTGGCAGAGCTTGAGCCCATCGTGCCCCCTTGTCCTATTGCTGAGTGCCTGGGAGAAGAGACCAACCCCCAGCTGGCCAGAACGTCCCTTCAGGCAGTTCCAGACAGTGCTGAGGTCACCTCTGAGCCTCCTCTTCTCCAGGCTAAACACCCCCAGCTCCCTCAGCCTCTCCCCACAGCACTTGTGCTCCAGTCCCTTCTCCAGCCTCGTTGCTCTTCTCTGGCCCCACTCCAGCCCCTCAATCTCTTGCCTCAACTGAGGGGCCCAGAACTGAACACAACACTCAAGGTGTGGCCTCCCCAAGGCAGAGTCCAGGGGAAGGGTCACTGCCCTGGGCCTGCTGGCAGAGCTTGAGCCCATCGTGCCCCCTTGTCCTATTGCTGAGTGCCTGGGAGAAGAGACCAACCCCCACCTGGCCAGAACTTCCCTTCAGGCAGTTCCAGACAGTGCTGAGGTCACCTCTGAGCCTCCTCTTCTCCAGCCTAAACACCCCCAGCTCCCTCAGCCTCTCCCCACAGCACTTGTGCTCCAGTCCCTTCTCCAACCTCGTTGCTCTTCTCTGGCCCCGCTCCAGCCCCTCAATCTCTTGCCTCAACTCAGGGCCCCAGAACTGAACACAACACTCAAGGTGTGGCCTCCCCAAGGCAGAGTCCAGGGGAAGGGTCACTGCCCTGGGCCTGCTGGCCACGCTAGTTTGGATCCAGGCCAGGAGCCCATTGGCCTTCTTGGCCACCTGGGCACACTGGTGGCTCCTGTTGAGCTTCCTGTCCCTCAGTCCCCCCAGGTCCCTTTCTGCCTGGCTGCTCTCCAGCCACTCTGTGCCCAGCCTGGAGCGCTGCAGGGGTTGGGGTGGCCAAAGGGCAGGACCTGCACTTGGCCTTGTTGAACTCCATCCCATTGCAATCAGCCCATCTCTCCAGTCTCTCCAGATCCCTCTGCAGAGCCCTCCTGCCTTCCAGCAGGTTGACACTCCCTCCCAACTTGGTTTGCTTTCTTGGGAAGCCTCAAGGAGCTGCACCCCCTGAATTTTCTCACATTGAGTTTCATTTCAGCATCTGTGAAAACCAACCAGGTGAAAGAACAGGAGTTTATAAAGTGTCATCATAGGCTTCCAATTTATATTGAAACTTGTAAAGTTTATACCTTTTAATAGGAACCCAAGATAGCATCACATAATCTCTTTCATATGTGCAGTGAAACAGAAGGTCAGGACACTCTTGGAACTCACTCATGGAATTTGTAAAGTTTATACTTTTTTATAGTTTTGAATAGGGAGTAATTGAAGGATTTGATTTCACACCTACATTGAAACAGATTTTTTTTTTTTTGCAGATGCACCAGAATATTCTCCTTCTTTGCATTAATTTTGGAATTTTCTGGACCCTCATTTCAATCCACAATTTCTGTGAATAACTATTCTCTATTTGTGATTTTTAGTCCTTCTCTACTGAGAGGCTCAAGTTTACTTAGTTTATCCTCATATAGAGCATCTGACTACAATTTTCCTTGCCAATAAAACCCTTGTTCAAAGTGAATTAGAATGTTCAGATTATTATAAAACCTTCTGTATATTTGCACCAAAAAATCCACCATCTGCAGATTTTAAAAAAAAAATATATATATGTGTAATTTTAAGAACATGCTTTGCAAGTGTGACCTGAGCAAAATGTTTAGTCCTTGTTTTGTCTACACTCAAAGAGATCTTATATTTTTTTTTGCAATTCACACTGAATGTCTAAAGAACATACTGAATATTGCCAGAGAATTCGGTTGGACTAATTAGAGTTGAAAACGGAAATCCTCAAAAGAGCAATTTTGGGGGGAATAACAGCCCATCTCTGCTGCAAACGTTGTCTCTGCCATTTGGCAGGGCCAAGATCTTCAGCAGTTTTTCTCTCTCGACCTTCTGTCCCTGTTAACTCATCCTTTCTTTTTTTCTTTTTTTTTTTTTTTTAAATAACCTGAGAAACAGTAAATGCAGCAGATCTCCCAGTTCTTGCAGGAATGGAAGCACATTGTTCACAGCCATTTCTTTTGATCTGATCATTTTGCTAAAGTGCATAATAAACCCACAGAGCCTGAAGGTTTGGCGTGTCACAGTGACTTTAATCCTGCAATGATTTTCCACCTGAGAGGCCACACGGCACCATTTGATATTTGCTGCAAATTTAGTCCTAATTTATTTCTTCTGCCAAACATTTGGGTTTAATTTGACAGCCTTAATATCCCCAGGAAAACACCCCCCCTACAGTTTTAAATGGGAACTGGACTGGAATAATGTTGTGTATTACCTTTAAGACAGAGTTCCTTGAGTCTTTTGATGAAATCCATTATCAAAATGCTTTTGCTTTCTTTGGATGATTCTGGAAATAATAAAGAGTCTACAAAATCATGCAATGATTTGCAATATTAAGATCATTAAATTGAATATTATGTGGTTATATGTAATATGAACATACTCAGAGCTATACATTCAATTGAACAATGTAAATGTCTTATTATTTATATATATATTTACACAGAGCCATTTTGTTTTGCAACCCACTTTTGGATCATTCTTTCTGTTCTCTTTAAAGTTTATTTGCTGTGGATTTATGGCTCCATCAGGGTCAAAGCCCATGGAACAGACTGTGGCTATAAAGGGTGGCAATAAGTGGATTAGGAAAGAATGGGATTGAAATCCTGTGATTTAAAAGGGGAAGAGAACTGGGATTAGTTGTGGAATAAATGTTGTAGAGTATCATTTGTGAAGGGTCCTCAAAAAGAACTCAAATTAATAAAGCAGGAAGGGAATGTGAGATCTTGAGAGCTACAAGAAGGGGCTGTCCAAAAACTGGGAGGGTGGAAATGAGATTAATTTAGATGAAAACAATTAATGGCTGAGGCAGAATGAGGAAGTCAAGACAAGAAGCATGAGGGGCAAGGAAAAGTTTGGGGGTGGTGGGAAGAGGCCGTGGAATCTCTTCTCACCACAACACAAACCATCAAGAAAGTTGGATTGCAGTAGACAGATATTTATTGCTTAAACCTCTGTCTCCTGGAATCAACTTGCTTTCATTTCATGGTGTCACGTGACAGGGAGGAGGGAGACAGAAATGCAAAGATTTCCAGTCTTAACTCTATTAATTAAAAGTTATTAGCTGTAAGTGCTTCCAGACAATCAGATCCTGATGTACCCAACACTGTCTGTCCTCTCACTGACAGCACACAGGTTGGAAGGGGCTCTGACCTCTGATGTGCAGCCACACTTCATCCAGGGAGGAATTACAGCTATAAGTGCCTCCAGAAACATTAGAGCCTTATGAACCCAGCACTGCCTGCTGAACTAGGCCAGAACACAGGCTGGAAGGTTTTCTAACCCCTGATGTGAGGACCACACTTAAATCAGGGAGAAAATTATTAGCAATAAGTGCTTCTAGGCAATCAAATCCTGATGTACCCAACACTGTCTGTCAACTAATGGACAGCCCACAGGTTGGAAGGGGCTCTGACCTCTAATATGAAGCCACACTTCAGCCAGAAAAGAACTTTCCCCACAACAGCTCCCAAAATAACATTTACTAATACAAATCTGTGACAGTCATTGTGGGTTCTGCTTTGCCAGTGAGAACGTTCAGCTGCAAGATTGTATTTAATTGGTGATAAAAGACCCCAAAAGAAACCAGCACAAACACATTCTACAGAGACAAACACACCAAACTCAAGTTTCAATGTGTCCCATTCTCACAACAGACAGAAACCAGCACCAAAGAACTACTGACTAAAAACAGCCACCTAAAACACTGATCCAGACACTCTCTCAGTAACAGGACAATAAAATATCTTGCACACCACTCTCTGGAACACAAAACAAAAGGGAAGGGCAGAGCTGCTTCTTATCAACACACATGTTGAAAAAGAAACTGCACCTTGAAAGTAAAGCAAGTCACTGTAGAGCAAAACAGAGCTGGGCTTATAAAGCAAGAATAGCAAAAAGCAATAACCAATATAAAGTGGCAAAGTGTGAAGCAAGTTACTGTTATTAGTGTTAAGGCAGCAACAAGAAATGCTTATAAAGTAAGAATCAAAGTAGCTGTTTTAGCATAAGATGTAAGATGGAATGTATAAAGGAAGAAAGTAAAGTTAAGAAAGTAAAGTTAGAAAAAATAGAAAGCACATGGTCTTCTCACCCCTACATTGTTCCAGGAGTAGGAGGAGACAGGACAAGCTGCAGCAGTTCCCCTCACAGAGTTGTGGCACTTTCCCTCTCCCTCTCCCGGCGTTTGAACTCCAAACACTTTTTATACCTTTTTTTTCCTTTCATGTGGTTTGTGTGGCTAAAAGTCAATCTGTTGGTGGGGTGATACAGATGCCCAAGGGGAGGTGGCTGCCAGGAGTATTAACTGAGCAGGGCAGCAATTCCACCCTGGAGCATCTCTGGTGTATCTCAGCACAGTTCTGAGGGACTCTCTTTATCATCTGAGGGCAGTTCAGTCATCTCCTTGATTTCTTTGGACAGCTCTGAAGCTGCCCTGAACTGTTCCATGGATTTTGTCACACGTCTTGCCCTGCCAAGATGTGTGCAAAGTGGCTTCTGTGTTTCACACTCCATCAGGTTTGATAACCATGAGAAGAATGAGCTTTCAGTTGAGGTGGTGGAGGTCAACCATGGAGTAGCCAAAAGGTAAGAGCATCTCCAGCCCTATTTCCATCATATAAATATATACAAATCTGGGCATTTTGAATCCACTTTCATCTTTCCTGCTCAAGAAAATCTTACGTGGAATCACTGAATAAAACATACACTTAGAAAAACTAAACTGGGTTTAGTTTTAGATTCCTGGAAGGGGAGAAAGTTCCAATTCCTCTGCACTCCAGGCTGTTTTCTCAATTCAGGAGCCACTTTGATATTTCTTGGAAAAAGGATTGTCTGTAAGTGCATAATGTTGTCGTACGACTTTTCCCTTTGGAGTGGACAGAGGGCAGTTCTAAGAACTTCTGCTGATTTTCTGGAATAAATTATTTCTGTGAGTACTTGAGGCTAAAAAGACCTCTCTTCAGTAAGTAAGGGGAACCTTGCAGTGAATTCAGCCTTTGTGTCATTGTTGTACCTTCAGAATTAGGGAGCACGTTTGCATTGGGAAGAAACTTCAAGTCCTCTTGCAAGTGAGTTTATGGTGTGCAAAAACTCTTGGAATCCTTTAAAACCAGAGTTTTGTAAAGCCAAGATCTATTCTATCCTTAGATCCCATAACACAGATAGCCACAGTTATGACAGCACCAGAACTTGGTGGAAAAAGGAAATAAGTTCTGTTTTCATGACTGAAATAAAATGAAAAACGAATGCAATTAATGAAAATTAACTTGGGGTTTAAGTGTCTGACTGGGCAGGCGGATAAAAAACTATTCAGAGGAAACCAAAGCCATGTCTCAATCCTAAAAACTATCAAACCTCACTGAAGTATTGAAATATTTTTGTCCTCCATCACCCTGCAGGAGAGTCAAAGCAATGCACTGTTCAATGTTTACTGTTCCTTTAAAATATGGTTTTTCTGAATGTAGGAAGCAGCTCCTGGTTTTGTGCAGACACAGAAAACTATTAATTAAAAATGCTCACGCAGAGAATGCCTTTAAACTCGGGCAATAATAACTGTAAAAGGGTTGAAAGCAAACATCTGCACTTACTGCATTCCAGGTTATTGGTAATTATTCCCTTTGGAATTTATTAGTCTTGTGTAGGCAAAATAAACACTCCAGTTTAGAGCAGGTAATAGAAATCCTTCCCCTGGTACCTGTAAAGGCTGCGCAGTTCCTGTCTAAGCACTTTAGGAATGGTTTGAATTCCCCAAAGCCAAATCCCAGCACAATGCAGGGCTGGTGTTCCACTTTCCAGGCCTTTCAGAGTCTTTTCCAGCTTTCACAATATAAATCTATCTGCAGGCAGAGGCTTTCCAATTCCAGAGCAGCCTCAGGTGCTAAATAATCCCAAATCCCTGAATACAGATGAACATACAACATGGGACTGATGTACATACAAATTAGAAATGGCCACAGTTTTTTGAATTCTGCTTAGTCTGGCCCCTCTGCTGCCTCCTGTAGCTCCTCTGAAAGGTGTTTGTTGCATTATTGATCCTTCATGAAGTGCTAAAATAACTTCTCATGTCATCACTTTAATAAAGGCAAACCCTTTTAAACAGAAGAGGCATCAAAGTGTTTCTATTATTTAGTAAAGATGTACAGAGTGTTTAAGGTCCCAACTGGGATGCAAAGTCACCAATCCACAAAATGTCCTCAGAAGGTTCCAGATGCAGCACTGTTGTCACCATTTTTTTTGGTAAATTTATAAAAATGCAGCCATCAAAAGATGATTAGTTAAGTGTAAAGAAGAATTCTCAAGCAAAGGAAGAAAATTCACATGTTTCTGTAGAATTCTGTAAGGATGATGTCACGTACCCTGCAATGTGCAATATATTCCATGATTAGAAACTGAAAATTGCTTTTCTTCCTTCTCAGGACCTGCAAACAGCACGAGCTGCTGAAGTGAATTGAATGCACCAACACTCACACAAAGTTTAATCTCAGGAGGAAGATCTTAATGGCATTTTGTGTAATATCCTGATCTGCAGCCCATTAACGGGACAAAAATCTTTCCCATGTCCATCCCCAAATTTATTTTGCAGAGGAGCCAGAAATAAAACCCTACTCTCTTTTGTGCCAGAGACAAGGATGATTTGCATCTCCACATTTGTTCTCTTCGTGCCACCCTCCTTTACTGTGCCAGGTATTTAAATGCCTGCTGGAAAACTCCCCTGTTTGATTACTGTGTCCTGATGACAAAATGCTGAGTCCATTCTGATTATTAATGATAATGAGAAATACAGAAATCAGATGAGAGGGTTCATAAATCCTCGGGAGAGAAGGCCCAGACCAAATGTTTATGTTGATGTGGTGATTATCAGAGCTAATATATCCTCCCATCTCTAATAGTAACATGAGGGCAAATTCTCAGGGGGGATAAATCATTCTGGCCCTTGTACCATTAAGGGCTTTACTCGGGTTGGTTTGGTCTCAGTATTTTTGTTCTACACAATAAATTCAGGTCTGTCTCCTCCTACAGAACATCTCCCCCATTATGGGAGGTTTGACCAGTGTAATTCAGTAGATCTTTTGCTCCAAACCCCAACCATTGTATAACACCCCATTTTTCATAAAACAAGTGTATTTAAAGTCCTTTTAAATCTGTATTATTTTTGTCATTTGTGGCATAGCCAAACCAAAATGGGAAAAGCAAAATGCAAACAAAACACACAGACTGACCTGGAAATGCAGCTCTTTTCCCTGTTGACTTTGCTGTTAAATCAAAGGCCAGCACCAGTAAATGCCAAGGGTTTAGGATACTGGAGACAGTAACATTTCTTTTGTTAAAGCAGCAGTTCCATCTTGTTGAGGGCAGAGACCAAGGTGTCTTGTACCTTGCCCAGCCAAGCATTGAAGAAAAATGACTCAATCCATACTCCAATTCTGTCTGCTTTCTCCCCAATTATTTTTAATGTGCCTTTTGACAAATTGTCAAGAAGGGAAGTTAACAGGCTTGGGTGTTGTGGTCAGAGGTGCCAAGGAACAAGGGGCACAGCTCTGAATGCCAGTCTGGCAGCCGGGCAGGAAGGAAATACAGGTGGTGAGAACAGTCCTAGATGTCTTCCTGGGCTCAACAAACATTTGAATCCTGGCAGAAAAGAGCTCCAGAACTGGCCAGAAAAGCAATTATTAGCACAGTTTTGATAAAGGAAATATAATCTCTCCATAGAGGATTTTTCTATTTGTATGAGGAGACATTCAGCCCCTGCCAAGGGTCTGTGTATCCATTTTCAGTGTATATTTTGGTAATTTTCATCCAACTAATATCTAAGCTAAGTGATTAGAAAGGACATGGAATTGGAACTGATTTAATGTATTAAAGGAAAAATTATTTACTTCCATTAATGTGGTGTGT
>JAJPCS010000410.1:98481-110666 GCA_021164005.1 Willisornis vidua nigrigula | reverse complement strand
CTGGAGCACAAGTGCTGTGGGGAGAGGCTGAGGGAGCTGGGGGTGTTCAGCCTGGAGAAGAGGAGGCTCAGAGGTGACCTCAGCACTGTCTGGAACTGCCTGAAGGGAAGTTGTGGCCAGGTGGGGGTTGGTCTCTTCTCCCAGGCACTCAGCAATAGGACAAGGGGGCACGATGGGCTCAAGCTCTGCCAGGGGAAATTGAAGTTGGAGATGAGTAAAAACTTCTTTGCAGAGAGAGTGCTCAGGCATTGGAATGGGCTGCCCAGAGAGGGGGTGGATTCCCCATCCCTGGAGGTTTTTCTACTGAGCTTGGCCGTGGCACTGAGTGCCATGATCTGGTAAAGGGACTGGAGTTGGGCCAAGGGTTGGACTTGATGATCTCGGAGATCTTTTCCAACCCAATCCATTCTATGATTCTGTGATTCTACGATACATTAGGCCTGGATTAAATGCTGGTATGAAGAAAGCCTGCAATGGAAAGAAAGGGAAATAATACAATAATAATAATAATAATAGCTTGAATGAAAGGTATTTGGGCTAAATTGAGCCATTTTGATATTAATTCAAATGAGTGGTTTCTGCTGCTTAAAGAATCCCCATCAGAGGTATTGGCAAAAAGCAGATTTTAATGGAGTTCAATGGCAAGGTTCACTCTATTACTCACTCCCATCAATGAAGTATGTATAGGAAAATGGGGTTTGAATCAATTTGGAATGATTTGCATGGAGAGTGGAGGTCCAAGAGGGTCGGGGTGTGAAGGATATGGATGCAGAAATGGAGGGTGCAAAAGGATTTAGCAGCACTTCATCATTAACCAATTTAACATTAAAATAAGAAGTGATGCACCATCAGACTCATCTGATACTGCTAAAAAGATTAAAGAAAGAATCAATAAACTCTTGATACTGCTCTTCATATGGAAAATGTTCACATCATTCAACATGTTTTGTAGAATTAAGGCATTTGGTTGATTTAAATATTTGTAGTATGATGAATATTTTTCTCCATTTCTGCTACACCAATTGCTAATAAGAAATATTTTAGGCATTTTCGAGTATAAAAATGTTAAACTAAAATGTATATATTTATTATTTTTGATTTTGTAGCTCCAAAAATCTGTTCTTATTTATTTTCTGAGAAGGGGAATTGTAAAATAGACAAGAAACAGTTGATAATATGACATTTTCATGAATTTTACAGGCACAGTTTGCAAGGAAGTCTCAGAGTCTTCCTCACAAAGGGGGTGCAACTGAAAAAAAATATTCTCCTCTCCTTCTCCAGGTCATAGAATGAGATAAATGGATTATTTAATACACCTGGTTTATTTTTATTTTTTCTTCAGAGAGTAATTAGGATGATTTTTGTAGGATATAAGGAATGGAAAATCAAGTCCATCTCTTTGAAAGATCTGGAGGAAACAATTATGCTACACAGTAAATTCATGACAGGGGCTGGTTGAGCCTTTAATAATGTGTTTTCATGGAAGATAATCTGATTCTGGTGCCATGGAAATGGATTTGCTGGAATGATCATTTCCCCAGTTAGACTTAAAAATGAGAATTTTCTTTGGATAATGACCCTGGAAGGAGCATCACCTGCTCAGGCCAAGCAGGGAGTTTTTACCTTCTCTTGCAAAAGGGGTTCTGCTGAAAGTTCCTCAACCTGCACATGCCAGAAATTGAAAAAAATCTGTGGAATTCCACTAGAATTTCCTCTGCCTTGCTTGGCATCCCCTGGGAATCAATCAGGAGTGTCAGCACCGTGAATTGTACAAATAAAATACAAAAATCAAATGTAAAACTAAAAAAATCAAATGTAAAACTGCAAGGCACATGAGCTCTATGTGTGGGGGACAGATGGCTGAGTCTGTCTAACCCACACCTAAAAGTTTAGGTTATCTCAGGAATGTGAATGTTAAATATGATTTTAATATTTCCATTTCAAACACTGAAAGTGATTTTTTTCCCTTGACTTTTTTACTTGTTTTGGGTTTGTTTTTATCAAGTAACATGAGCAATGATGGAGCCTTTCCATTTCTTACACATCTCCAGAGAAGTGTGTATGTCACTGCTGGTTGATACTCTTCTCTTTACAGTAATTGGGGATGAATTACAGTTTAATCCTTTCTCCTCCATACGGCCAAAAACCAACAGGAGAACCCTCAGAGGAAAACTCTTTGCAAAACAATTTGCAATTAAACAGAAATGGAAAGAGGGGAAGGTGGTTAAAATGAGAAATAACACTAATAAAGTGTAACAACTCTAAAGAGATGAGACCAAAGAATCTCTGTGCAAGAAAAAAAACACGTTGGGAATGATGGTATCTAATTTTAGGCACTTGCTTTTTATTTATTAATTAATACTTTAGAACAAAGAGCAGACCTTCAGTTACTATAAAGGTTTGTGGACTTCCACACCAGCTAATGCAGAAAAACTGGCCCAGGCAGGAGGTGCCATTAATCCAGTCAAGAAACTCCTCAGATAAAGTATATTTTCTGGCTGTGTAGGAGGAATGTTACAAGGAACTTCATCATTCTGACATTCCAGTTCATTTACAGGCAGCATTTTTTTCAGAGCCTGACAACTTTCATCCAGGAGAAGTTCTCCTGTGGTATAAAAGACCTGCTTTGAGATCTGGGTGAGTTCTCTTTTAATTTGTTGATTTGCCCCTGTTGGGACAGAGCTTGCCAAGTCCCGTTTCCCTGAATTTAGAGGGAAAGCCAAGAACTGTCTCTCCTGTCAGGTTATGGTTGGCCAAGCCTGGTGAAGATGAGGAATATTGACAGGAACCCAAAAAGCTCCTCACTTTTGGAGACAAGATGAAGAAATATTGTAATAAGAGTTCTGAGAAACTGCAAATATCATGAAAGGAGATGTTTTTCACACAGACAGGGGCAAATGTCCATTTCTATCTGGATCTTAGTGGTCCTCACTCAAGTCTGGTTATCATAAGAATAACAACTAACATGTTTGACAAGTATTTAAAGGTTTTGAGCTATGAGTTTGATGAGAAAACCTGCACTGGGGGTTGAAATGTGACAGTGGGGTCATTCAGAAAAGCAGAATTTTATTTAAGAGTAAATGGCACAGGAGACAGAGAGCACTCTGGAACAGAAATACCTCAGGTTTTCTGGAGGTGGATTTTCTGAGCACTCTTTATCTGCAGCAGAAATTCATATTCAGTGCTGAGGTCCACAGAGAAATCCATGAGGTGTTTGTGTCCTACAGAACTCAAGTGATCCAGACATTGGTCCATAGGAATTCATATCCCATGACAACTGAGCAGAATGAATAAAGTGCTCTGAGCAGGGAATCAGGAGGGGAGAAGTTTCTCTGAAGTTGTTTCTTTCTTGAGGTTTTGCCAGAGACTGACAGAACTCTTCAGTATCAGCAAGTGAGCTGGAAACAAGTACAAAACTTGTCCCTGAGAAAAGGAGCAAACCCAGATACATCCCAGCTACTGGCAGCCAATTTTTGTGTCTGTGTGTTAACACTCTGAGAACCCACCAGTTAATTAACACAGACTAATAACTGAAAATTAAAACGCCGCCTTTGATCCTTCTTCAGTCTCTTTGAGGTTCACTCACTTGACGGTGAAAACCTGAGGGTGGAAGCACAGCAAGATCTGTTCCACCACTGAGATTTAGTGGATGTTCTGTGGTCATGGTGCAGGCATCAGCTTGGACAGATGGGTTTGTTCTGCTCAGGGAGCAAACCAGCATTTTCCCAGTAAAAAAATAAGGTGAAATGCTCCTTCAGCATCTTTCCAGAGAATGCTGGAAAGGACAAACCAAGAGGATTGCTGACTTCAGTCTAAATGGGATTTCTGAAACATCTTATTTGTGAATGAAAACTTCTGTGGGTCATAACTTTAGTAATAATGAGACTAAATATGTCACAAGGAGGCTACTGAGCTTACCCTGACAGATAAACATTAAGTACTGACCTTTAAAGGCTAATTATGTGTTAGTGCTCATAAAGTGCTTAAATGGAGTTCATGCACACAAATCTAAGAGCAACAAAGTACCTGCTTATTTGGAACATTAAAGGAAACAATTTGCCAAAGCTTTGACTGCCATTCAGTGCAAGAATCTGGGAAGATTTGACATTAGAAGTGTAACTAAATCATAAAACAACATTACTGGGTGGCCAAAGGGCAAAGGTTTGAAGTCAAAGTGGTCAAAATGTGTTAAAGCCCAGGATGTTTGAAAGATGGGGAAGATGTTTAAACCATCTTCCCATGGGCAAATGTAAACTGGAGAGAAGAAGGAATGGAAATGAGACAGGAAAGTCATTGATGGATTTAGAAGGGACTTTCCTCACTAATTTTGTTGCTGTTTTTAAGTGTTAAGGACCTTAAAGCATGTGCTGTAAAAACTCAAGTGGCTGTTATAAATCACAACTCCTCCCTAAAGTGGCAAATTTGGAAGTCAATCTATGGAGAAGGCAGTTGATAGGAAGTGTGTCAGGAATTACCTGCTGGTGACTCATGCACAGTGAGTAGGATGATTTTCCAGTTACTTCTGTCACCTGATTAAAGGCTGATCATGTCCAAAGCAAAGGTTTCCTGAGGAACAGGAGACCAGTGATGGTTAGAGGAACCTCAGTGACCTTGGTTACCCCTAAGGCTGCCACAGGAGAGGGATTCGCCCATTCCACCTTCTGGGACACCAACCCAGGGAGAAAAAAAACAACCCCCAATTAATACACAGTGGGATTTTGCCTCCTGAGAAATGGTGCCCACAGGAAAGAGCAGTTGTCTTAAATATATGGGACTGGTTTTAGGGAGTTGGGGGAATGTGCATTGGGATGTTTAGGAGAAGCATCAGAGGTGGAGAAAAAGAAGGGTCAGGGTGGGTTTAGCAGGTGGCTTATCCAGCCAGAAGGGATTCTCAGTGAATCTCACTGAGCCTGGGGTGGCAGCAGGACAGGTCTGAGTGCTGTCATGAACACTCCTGTACACAAAGGTCACAGTGCTCCACTTGACATGCTGAGCTGAAAAGGTCAGTGTGTGCTGGGAACACATCCCCTGGTTACAGGACTCAATTAACTGAGTAATTAAAATGCAGGAGCCTGCAGGCAGCTTGCTCCTCTCACCTGCAGGACTGTCTGAAAGTGAACCACTTCTACTGGCCAGTAAAAATTATGGCCAGAGAGGTTTGTTTCTAAGAACCTTCCCAAAGGGGTCTGCAGCCTCACTGCTGGAGATCTCTGATCAGTTGGGCTCTGTGTGTTGTGCTCTGCCTCCAGGTCTGTGGGTGTTGCACAGCTCAGGGTTCCCACCATCTAACATTACCCATCCCAGTGCTTATTTCCCTATTAGGTTGTTCCAATAAATGGAATAATGATTAGTATTTTTTAAAATCTGATATTGGGATTGTTCAGCTTGGAAAAGAGAAGCTTCAGGGTCACCTAATTGTGGCCTTCCAGCACTTGAGAGGAACCAACAAGAAAGATGGAGACAATTTACAGGGGTCTGGAGGGACAGGGCACAGGGAATGTCTTCCCAATGGCAGAGGGCAGGGTTAGGTGGGCTATTGGGAAGGAATTCCTGGCTGTGAGGGTGGGCAGGCCCTGGCACAGGTGCCCAGAGAAGCTGTGACTGCCCCATCCCTGGAAGTGTCCAAGGCCAGGTTGGATGGGGCTTGGAGCAACCTGGGCTGGTGGGAGGTGTCCCTGCCCTTGGCAGAGAGTGGCTTTCAGGTCCCTTCTAACACAGGCCATTCCATGAGTCCATGGTTCTTACTGGGATCCAAACCAAACACTTGCACAAACTCAGAATATTTTACTTCCCTCTTGATTAATTTAAATTATCCAGGCAATGACGTGGTTTATAATCACAAAGCAGAGGAAACTCAAGTCACTGTGCTCACTCTGCACTATCCTTTGTGAGTAAGAAAGCTCAGCAAATCCAGTTCCCTCTATGCTCTTTATTTCTAGGCTACACACTTTGCTAAGCACACTTTGCAGTGGATGCCATGCCAGGATTTTCATGGAAGTGTGAAATGTATCCTTGTGCCTGATGGATGCCAGAGCTGAAGTGTGGGAACAACTGGAAGAGCCTTGTAGACCAACTGCAAAAAGAGAATGGAAAGCTCAAGGGGATGACAACTCAGGAAACCACTTGGTGACCATTGATAGGACCTGAGGGAGCAGCTGGAGCTGTGCCAGGGCAGGCTCAGGTGGGATCTCAGGACAAGGCTCTTCCCCCAGAGGGTGCTGGGCACTGACCAGGCTCCCCAGGGCAGTGGGCACAGCCCCAAGGCTGCCAGAGCTCCAGGAGGGTTTGGATGATCCTCTGGGGCACAGGGTGGGATTGTTGGGGTGTCTGTGCAGGGCCAGGAGTTGGACTGGATGGTCCTTGTAGGTTCCTCCCAGCTCAGGAGATTCTGTGATTCTGTGATCCAGCTGGAAAGCAAACTGGCTTCATTGGCTGGAAACCAAACACTGTAAGTGAACAGTTTACCAAGCACACAATGTTCAGAAGATGTTGAAATACAAGCTGTGGTTTAGAAAGTCTAGAAAATACCAGTATAAATCATTTTCCTGTCCCCATCCCTCCATCTCCCTGCAGTGCATCAATGCTTATGTATCTTATATGCATATGTATATACGTATTTATAATAATGTACATATTATTTCACAGTCTTTTATTCCAAAGTTCAGAAATAAAAATATTTAACTTTCATTTGATTTTTGTTTTTAAATTGTATTCAAACCCAGTCCTATGAGACCTTGAACGTTTACTGTTCTCTTTGCTGTGTGTTCACTTTTATATACAAACAAGAGAATTGAATGCTTGGGTTAAAATCTTCACCACTGAGGTGAGAATAGGCAAAAATTAAATATTTGTTCAGTTAGGTTCTGAAATTCAAATATTTAACCTGTTTTTCAAGGTTTTGTTGAAAGGGGTTTGTTTTACCTATAGTGCCTCTTCTGACCCAAAACACATTGATGGTTTTATTTAAATATATGCAAAATTACAAACCTAATGAGCCTGTCTGAGGTTCCTTCTCCCTCAATTTATCGAGGACATTGAAAAAGCAACAAGAGAGGGAGGGACAAACCCCTTTTATAAATCATTCTGCCCTGAATTTCCCCAGTTTTGCTGCCCTGTGCCAGCCAGTGCAGGGATTGGCACTTCCCTGGCACTGAGGGAGGCACATCAATCTCTCCAAGCACCCCATAAACATTTCCCAGGCTCACCAGCAGGTGGGATGTGTTACTGCCAGGGCTCAGTGCTGCACTTCAGAGCTTTTTGTCTGAGTTTTGTAAATGATAGTTGGGTTTCAATCTGCTCAGTGCAGGACGTTATGCCAGGAGCGTTCTGGGTGCAATTCTGTGCTGGTTTAAAGGCGAACCACCAGGGGAAATGAACTTACCACGAGAGAGATTATAAGTCAGAGGCTAAAATTTAATAATAATATTACAATAAATACACTGACACAAAGGGAAATTGCTCTCAACTCACAAACCCAGCAGTATAACCCAGTGTCCTGGGGCACAAACCCAAAGGGGGTTGTTGGCCCTTGTGCTGAGACCCGCGTGGTTCCCCCAAGTCCAAAGCAAAAGGAAGTGAGAAACCTGTTGGTGCAGGTGAGGGCTGGAGTCTGGTCGAGAGTGGTGGTCTCCTCCTGTCGAGGTCCTGCTGCTCCTCTGGATCCAACAAGTGGTTCCCAAGCTCTTACCCCCCACTTCTGTACCCTCAGGGAGCCCCCAGTCCCTCCCCCTGGGCGGGGACTCACACAATGGGTGATTAACTCTGGAGCCAGGGGGTATTGTTGAACCGTTGATGGCCCATTGGCAGTCACGCCCCCCCAGGCTGGGTGTGAAGGTGCCAATGACTCCTCGGGCAGCTGCTGCTAATGGCCCATTGTCCTTGGGGAATGAATAGAGGGGGTAGAACACACAGCTTTGATCACCCTTATTAGCTCGGCCTTTGGGCACATGAGCATCCACATGATGTATCTCTAACAGATTCTACTCAAGCAGCAGTGTCCTGCCACACACCAACAGCCCACATGGGCCTCTCTCTGCTTCAATTAATCTTCTTTTATCGGTCCAGCCACCCTCAGAGGGGCACTGGCTGTCATCTACAAGTCATTGTAGAGGTACAGTCTTGGCTAGTTTTCTGGTTCAGCAATGTCCAGTAGACTTGGTTGTTCTCCTCCTCCTCTCGGCTGGAGGCAGGGCGGCTTAATTGGTGTTCTTGGCTCTGTTCTGGGATCTCTGCTTCAACATGTGGTCAGCTTTTTTACCAGCTTTCTTACGTTTTGATTTCCATACCTGGACTTCAAGCACAGAAGTAGATGCACTGTCCCACCTCCTCATGCCTTTCCCCTGGTCACACAGGAAGGACGACAGTCCACCATGTGACTCACGCTTGGGGTTTGCTCTTTGTTGAGGTGAGGCAGGAGAGAAAGACAACTTGCTGTGGCTGTAAGACTTCTCCTTGCAGTGGCTGCATTCACAGCAGGTACGAGTTGAGCTGTCTGAACTCACAGAAACAGTCAGTACAAGGAATAAAACGAGTATCCAGTAGCAAGAGGACATTCTTATCTTATTTGTTCTAGATGTACCATAACAAAGCAGAAAATCAAGGAATGTTTCTATAACAATGCTCCCGGGAACAATATGGAGGGGTAGAAGACAGCCCTGGAAAGAACAAAGACTGTTTAAGCGCGGGAATAGATAGATTTAAGATATGAGTGATATAATATGGTATGGAATAAGGGGTGGAGTATGTTATGGGTTTAGCCAGGTAGGCCAAGAAGTTAGGCTTTAAAGTTCAGATTAGGCCTGAAATAGTCAGTTGACTTGAGCTGGGCTGAGCTAGCTAACAGCTGACT
Organism: Willisornis vidua nigrigula; assembly: GCA_021164005.1. Taxonomy (NCBI): domain Eukaryota; kingdom Metazoa; phylum Chordata; class Aves; order Passeriformes; family Thamnophilidae; genus Willisornis; species Willisornis vidua. Next base: position 101,818 of record JAJPCS010000410.1, on the reverse strand, counting down.
TCTTCCAGCCAATAATATTGTATTCCATACCATACTACATCATCTCAAAGGGTGTAAAATCCAGTGTGTGGGAGTGGCATAGTCAGTTGCTTCACAGCTGTGATCCCAGCAAGACACTCTGCTGTCCCAGGAGGGATGGGGAGGCCCAAGGCCGGAGTACCGGCTCACCATCATGTTATCTTAGGGAAGTAAAATGTTTGTTCTTAGCTTTTCTCTCTGCTTAAGTCTGTCTCTGAAGAATTGACTTCTCTAGAATGATTTGTAGTTAAAATGGTAGAATTTGTGTTAACTGGGGAGTGGGAAGTTATTTCTTGTTATACATAACTTGTGTAAGTGTGTGTTATATTGTGGTTTTCTCTTAATTTCCTCTGTTCTGTATAAATACATGTAATTAGTTTCAGCATAACCTGGTTTGAGGAGTTTTTTTTTCCCTCTCCCTCTCCTTTTTCCCTTGGCTAGTTGGGGGGAGGAGGAACCCTTTCTCTCTGTCTTGGACAGTTGGCGTTTTGCCAGCTCAACCCAGGACACCCCCACGCAGTGATAGCTGGTCCCACCTGCTGGACTAGGACAAAATCACAGCCAGTTATGCAGGTATTTCTCATCAATTCATAAAACTTCACCAAATGAGCTGAAATACCCCAATTCCTTGAGTTCCATAATGATCTGCACATCTAAAATACATGGATATAACTATAACGGAGCAGCTGAAAGCAGAAGACTTTTATAGACCTTTCAGACTCTGCAGAATAGTCCCTTAGAAGATGAGAAACTTTCCTTGCATTTCTTTAGGCAGATGAAAGATTTAAAGCACAGGTTTCCACCCTGGGAAAACCTCATCCCTCTGGCCCTGGAGGAACAGGCAGTGATGAATTCTCTTCTGGAGCCTTTCCTGAGCACGGATTCCCTTTTCCCTGTTTATTTGTTACTGAAATTCAGGGAATTTTGTACAAAACAGCAGCTGATGGATGGACTTATTTTGCTGAATGAATTAAAGGCACTTAGCCCTGGGCCAAAGTGTGTGTTCCACACTTATTCAAAGTGAAACCTCCTTGAGGAGCTAAACCAGAGCTCTACTTTTAATATATTTTTTCCCCCTTTTTTCAATAGTTTTGTTTGCCTCATCTTTCTCCTCCATTTGCAAATTTTTGGATGAGAAAATCACTAAATCCACGTGTTTATGGACACTCTGAGTTTTCTGGTTTTGCCAACAGCCCCATTCTGCATAACAAGATTTATGCTGTTTAAATGTCCCCAGAAATGGTCCTAAGCAGCTCCTCTGTGCATGTTCTTTGAGCTCTCCTGGTATCAAGCACTGCCATTTGTTTTCTCAAGTTTTAACCCAATTGTAGGAATGCACCTCAGGGCCCAGCAAGAATATGATTATTTTTGTGCTATTTACAAGATCTTAAGTCACCTTTGGGCTTGTAAAATTGCAAACAAGGAAGCCACAGCGGTTTAACCCACTGTGAAAATCACTTTTTGCAGTTTTGAACTCAAACCCCAGAGCTTGACATTAAATAAAATCTTACTGTTATGTTCACTCTTTTTAGAAAAGTGTTTCCCTCATAGTTTGCCCTCTATTCTTATAGGTCAGCAAATATTATATTTATATGTATTCAAGTGGTGCAAGTTCAAGTAAAGATGCTGCTAGATTTAAAATTAAATAAGTTTAAAGATATATAAGTTTATAGTCCCCTCTTTATAAGTTCTAAGGTATTCTGGTGTTTGCATAGACTTGTTCTGTTTGTTTTATTTATCTAAATAGCAATGCAACAGAAGGACTGAACAGATAATTTGGGGGAAATAATGAAGACAAAATGAAGAGAGGGAGAGATTATACTCATCAATAGATTGTTCTCTTCTTTTCATCCCTCCTAAAGTTATTCAGGGATGTTAAATTATTCAGTCACACATTAATGGGAAATACATAAATATGTCAACTATGGGCCTTAATTTCCTAATAAGAGAAAGGAATTGTGAGACTGGAACAAAATGCTCTGTTGTCAGTGAAGAACAATGCAGAAAAAGCAACAAATCAAAATATTTCCTCAGCTTAACCCCACCCTTGGTTTTAGAGATTATATAATCTTGGGTCCCTTTTTTATGGTGTCATTCTGGTTTGGGGCAGAAACTGTTTGAGATATTAACCCAGGGAGAGTTATTGCTCACAAATAATTTAATAAATAAAACATGATGGCATAAATGCTGCCATAACTTCTCTTTGCAGTCTCAGTTTACCTTTATTATGTGAAGTTTTAAGGTTTTCCTTGAATAAATAACACCTTTTAAGAGCTCCTGATCTTCTCAGGCTTTATGAGAAGTGTCAGATCTTGTGGGACCACCGACATTGTCGTGTCTTGGCTTGCAATTTGCTGGGCATTTGAAAACAGGTATTGCCACACAGGTACTTTTAGGGGCTAATTTCACAATTCTCCACGTTTCAGCAGTGACATTTCCTAAAAGCTGCAGTTTTATTTTCCTGAGTGCCACAAGCAGAGGCAGAGCTGTGTTTTCTGTAGTCCTGAGCAGCAGAGGTGGCTTGACAGGTAAATAAAACAAAACAGGTGCCACCTCTCCACATGCTCAGTGCAGGACACGCCTCACAAGCACAAGGCATGGAATAATTAATCCTTAAATGAGAATGAAGCCACACTTAAAGGTCAGCTGAGCTGATGGGCATGTTCTGCAGCAGAACAATTTGTGCAATTCTGTTGAACTCCTGCAGGTTTGACGTCGCTGGAAATGCCAAACATCTGCTTTGGGTTGGGCAGCTACACAGACTCAGCTCAGTCAGGCATGGAAAGGAACAGCAAAGTTTAATTTTGTGGGGGAAAAAAACCCCCTGAGTTTTTAAGTCCTCCCTGTTGTAAAGGACTTCATCATTCATGCTGCTGCTGATGGTAAATTAAGTCTTTAAATGTCACGTCATTGTTGTGCGTCTTTCTCACAGCAGAACTAAAGAAAATCTCTTGCCACTTGTAGTCTGGAACTTCCCCACTAGGAAAGGAGTCCACAGGCACAGCTTTCCTGCTGCTGGTCCAGAAAAGATGCAAAGCAGTGCCCTGGGAAGCCTCATTCCTCAGGGAGGACGCTGCATCCTTCATTACAGGGTTTAACAGAAATAATATATATTACTTAACATTATGGGTTCACCCAGGTGGGCCTAAATTTATGTTTTAAATTTCAGACTAGGCCGAAGCTGTCAGCTGACTTGAGCTGGGCTGAGCTAACAGCTGACCTCTTCTAGCCAGTAATTTTGTATTCCAGACCACATTATGACATCATCTCCAGGAAGTGGGAACCAGTGTGGGAGTGGTTAAGGCAGTCGCTTCTCAGC
>JAJPCS010000410.1:63031-75055 GCA_021164005.1 Willisornis vidua nigrigula | reverse complement strand
CCTTGATGCTGCTTGAATAAACTAAAGGAAGGGCAAAAGTGTTGGAGTGAGGTCACCTCTGAGCCTCCTCTTCTCCAGGCTGAACACCCCCAGCTCCCTCAGCCTCTCCCCACAGCACTTGTGCTCCAGTCCCTTCTCCAGCCTCGTTGCTCTTCTCTGGCCCCGCTCCAGCCCCTCAATCTCTTGCCTCAACTGAGGGGCCCAGAACTGAACACAACACTCAAGGTGTGGCCTTCCCAAGGCAGAGTTAGGACATCAGAGTTGAAGTCACTCAGCTCTCCACCCTAAATAAGGCTCAAAAAAATCCTACAGCAATTTGAAGAAAGGATGAGTTAGGACATCACAGGGACCAAACCCCAGGGGCTGAAGAGGTGGATCACTGGCCCTGGGGGGTTCAGAAAACCTGTAGATGAGGTGCTTGGAGGCACGGACTAGTGATGGACTTGGCAGTGCTGGGCAATGACTGGACTGAATCTTGGACATCTGAGAGCTCAGGAGTTGTTCATTCTCACAAATATGAGGTTCATCTACATGGGTGAACAAGCTGCTCCTGGCCAAACCCAAACACAGAGAGAAAGCACAGAGACAGTGGAACTTCAGCCCACTGGGGTTTGCCACCTTTAACAATCACCTTTACAGCTCCTGCTCCTCCTTGAGCCAAATGACTTCTTGGCATGGCTGTTTTAACCTGGAGTCCACCCCCAGTCTCTGCAGTCACTCAGCCTTCCCAGAGTCTGAGTCATCTGTGCAGAGAAAATAAAAACTCATCATTCTTTGGCAGGCTTTTGTTAAATTCTCACTCCTTTTGGGATCCTGTGGCCTCAGTGCCTCTTCAAGAGTCTTGATTTTTGCCATGGTACTTTCCTGCTGCAAAATCTCCATTATTCACTGTTGAACTTCAAGTGAAAACAAAACCTTAATGAATTAAAAAAAACCCCAAGTCTTAGAAAAGGGTTAAAGAAAAATTTTGCCACTGAGGTAGTTTTGTTTATTATCAATAGAACTTACAGTCCTTAAGGGGTTAGATTAGTATCCAAATACACGGCAGAGATGCTGCTTTCCCTGAAGAAATAAGAAAGTTTTGACCTTGCAGTCTGACTACGAGGACTTTTTTCTCACTTGCAAAATTAATAGATTGTCATCCCAACATTTCTGAAAAGACTCTTGCACGTGCATTTATTTCTAGTTGTTTAAAGTAACTGCACAATATTGATTTTTTTTTAATAAGTACCTTCAAAATCAGCTTTTTCATAACACAAGCAAGGATTTTTGGTCTGGGTAACGACATCTTAGGGTTAAGTTGCTTTATTTTTAAAATATCAGTTGGGGGGAGATATTTCTAGTCAAATTTCCAATCAACATTTCCAGGTATTTAGCATCTAATTTGACTTTCTCGGTCATTTGCCGTTACAGTTACAATGTATTTCCCTGGGCTCCTTTAGCACAATAATTGTGATTTATATCCTGACATCTCCACCAGCTTTGCTCCCGTCCACCCTCCCCTGGGGGGTTTCTTTCTCAACCTCTTGCAGAAGCAAAACTGCGACTCGCTGGTGAGTTCTGCCAGAACGTCCCCCCTGCAGGAGGGACACAAAGACAAGGACACAGAGCCCTCTGTGGTGCTTCACCTGACTCAGGCCTCGCAGAAGTTGCTGAGCTGTGAGACCTGAGCTGTGAAAATCTGCAGGAAGATGAGAGGGGTGAAACCACTGCGAGAGGTCGCAGGGCTGAGCTGGGGAGTGCCGGGAGCTCAAGGATTCCAAGGAAAAAGCACCCACATGAAGAGCTATTGCTATTAAATGCTCCCTGGGGACAAACTAGGGTGGTTAGAGGGGACCAGAAGCTGCCAGAGTCCCACTCAAACCCTTGGGGCTGCCCACGATGGAGCAGGAGGAGGGTCCAGCTCAGCAACACTCACCTGTCCCCTCCTGAGTGGTGCCTGCCCAGCCGGTGAAGTCTCACAGTCCTTGTCCTGTCTTGTGTGTGTGTCAGGCAGCAGAAAATGGTTTTATTTTCAAGCCCTGCACATCCTGCTTGCAGAGTTTCTGTGTACCTGGCCCACAGTGCCTGAATAAACTGATCCAAAAGAGGGGTGTTCTACATGTATTCACCAGCTGAAATCAGAAACACAGAATGCCAGGATATCCTGAGCTGGGAGGGACCCCCAAGGACCATCCAGTCCAACCCCTGGCCCTGCACATTCACCCCAACAATCCCACCCTGTCCCTCAGAGCATCATCCAAACACTCCTGGAGCTCTGGCAGCCTTGGGGCTGTGCCCACTGCCCTGGGGAGCCTGGTCAGTGCCCACCACCCTCTGGGGGAAGAGCCTTGTCCTGAGATCCCACCTAACCCTGCCCTGGCACAGCTCCAGCCATTCCCTGGGTGCTGTCCCTGCCCTGGCACAGCTCCAGCCATTCCCTGTGCCCTGTTCCCTGCCCTGGCACAGCCCCAGCCCTTCCCTGGGTGCTGTCCCTGCCCTGGCACAGCTCCAGCCATTCCCTGGGTGCTGTCCCTGCCCTGGCACAGCTCCAGCCCTTCCCTGTGCCCTGTCCCTGCCCTGGCACAGCTCCAGCCCTTCCCTGAGTGCTGTCCCTGCCCTGGCACAGCCCCAGCCATTCCCTGGGTGCTGTCCCTGCCCTGGCACAGCTCCAGCCATTCTCTGGGTGCTGTCCCTGGTAACCAGAGACAAGGGATCAGTGGCCACTCCACTGCCCCTCATGAGGAAGCTGTAAATGAATCATGTGTAAAAACAAAGGCTCTTGAGTTAGAGACTGAATAGCATTGAACTATCTCAGTTCCTGAAAGACACTTAAATATTGGATAAAGAACAAGTAGACTGAATGTCCTCAGTCGAGATCTTTCTCTCTATCCACTTGTTTTAGCTGCATTTCCAGGGAAAATAATATTTTTTTTCCTCCAAACTAAATCTTGCTGAGAACATAATAAGAAGTCTCTCATAATGGAGAAACCAGTAGGTGTTTTTTCTCAGTCTTTAACAGGAGAAGGTTCTTTAAGCAGTCCTAAAAGTTGTGTTGATTTCCACCAAACAGCTCCTGAACACAAATACCAGCCAGAAGTAAATTGCTGCCCAGGTCCTGGCCCTCAACTGTGCCAACCAGGCAGGGTCTGGGAAACCACTGGACAGGACATGGGAAGCTGCTGAGAGCAGAAAAGAAGCTTAACAAGGCAAGAAAAATGTCCAGCAGAGCTGTGAGAGATGATTGAATTTTCAGCCACATAAAGGAGAGTTCCATGAGAGATGGCCAAGCTCCAGGGACAACTGAGAGGGATCAGCTGGAGGCATCTCGGCCAGTGAAGTCTTGCAGGGCCAACATCACCTTGAGAACTGCACCAGTAGCACCAATTAAGGCCATGATTGTCTTGGCATTGGTCCTAGAAATGCCAAATTCCTCTACAGACCTAGCAAATTTGGGAGAAAGGTAATTAGGGGATTTCCATCAGCTTATCCCAAACAGATTTTTGTAACACACTATCCTTTCTGGGAGACCAAAGAGAAAAGTGGAAAATGTTTTGACTGCTTGTGGAGAGGGAAAAGCAGGAGAGGGGGAGAGAGAAGCTTTCATGTTCCCCATCCTTTCTCTGGGATTGACTGGGAAAAGGGATGGATCAGGACAAGGAGCATGTGTGAGGGTGGGTTAAGTGGAGCAATGGATGCACTAGAGAAAATAAAAAATACACCAGACAGAATAAAAGGCTCCTCACAGCCCTGTCAACAAGGCGAGAAACACCTCGTTTAAGGTTTTCACAGCGGCCAGCATGCTGCTTATCCAGGTTTCCTTAATGGCAGTGCTGGAAAAGCTCCTTGTTTTGCCTGTGATACCCGCCTGTGCCACCTGACAAGCCACTAATCAGGGAGTGACAGAGTTACAGGGCAAGAAATGTGCCAGCCCCAGTGTTTCTGTGGCTCTTTTGAAAGGTTTGGCAGGTGGAGAGCCTGTGGAGCAGCACAGCCATTAATGGGAGGGAAAGTGGAGAGAGATGATAAAAATAGGAGCCTTTTATGATGCTTTGCTGAGAAGAGACGAGCCAGTCAGAAAATGGGGGCAGGGAGCTTGGATGGAATGCCTGAGGAAGGAGAAAGCTTGGAGAAAATTCATCCTGAACTTGAGGGCTGGGTGTAAAAATAGCTCAGGCAAGTGGCATCTCTCTCACATTTCTCAGAAACTGGGGGTTTGCTTTTCTGTGCTCATGCAAGGTCTGTGCCCCCAGGTGGGTGCCCATCCAGGTGGGTGCCCACCTTGTGCTGCCTGCTGGGCCACACACACCCCACAGCACTTCAGTCAGCAATGGGCACTTCATGGGGGCTCCTGGTGCAGGCCCTGTGTGCATTTGGGTGCCCCTTGCCCGTGCCACCCAGGGGATGCTCCTCACTCCCTGTGCTTCCCCGTGCTGGGAAATGGCTCAAAGTCACATCCCAGAGTTGAGCAGAAAGAAAGGACCTCAGGGAATGTCAGCTGGACAGGCTCAGGCTGGAGGGAGGAATGGGGAGCAGAGCTCTGAAGTCTCCCAGTGCTACTGAAATCCCCTTGAACAACCCAAAGGGAGTTTCCCCAAAGTGCTTCACCCTCACTGGTGTGACAATCAATAAACAGTTCTCATTAATCCTTTCTCCTTCATCCCTTAACTCCACGCTTACTCCCAGGGCAGTTGCTTGTAGCTGGGTGGTCTCCTTGCTCAGTATGCCTGTCAGGACTCCAAATTTTGGGAAGGAAGTCATGCCACTGATTACAGCAAAGGGAATCATTACAGGATCCCTCATTCTTGCTGGTTTTTGGGCAGATTCATAATACACAGAATGAGATACCCATTTTTTCCCATTTGTTTTATCTTTTTTTAGTTGTTTTTTTTTCCTCTACAGCACTGGTTTGGTGTTGAATAGTTACAATTCTTTTCAATTTTTTTTTATTTTATTTTATTCTCTACTGGAAAGCTTTGAGAAGTTAAACCTTGTGTTTTTAGCTAATCTGACCTAACTGTCATGGTCCTTATCCATAAAAAATTCCCTCTGTCGTCCTGATGTTTTCTGTTGGTGTCTTCACTGTGCTTGATACTATAATCAAGCAGAAGAAACCTTTAGCTGTGTATGGACTTCAGCAAACACCCAAACTTCTTATTTTCTCAGAGAAAATAATATATCTGATCCAAAACAACAGGTTTTGTTGCACCAGGAGGAAAGGTCATTCATCAGGTACAATTTGGTTCCTTTTCTACCTTTTTCACTCTAAGCTCTGCTCCCTGCTGGGGGAATGGCCTTAGGTTGGACCAGAGGAGGTTCAGACTGGATGTTAGAGAAAATTTCTTCCCTGAAAGAGTGGTTAAGCATTGGAACAGACTGCCCAGGGTAGTGCTGCACTCACCATGCCTGGAAGAGTTCCAAAAAGCTGAGACACTTCGTGACATGATTTAGTGGAAATGGTGGGACTCTGTTAAAGGCTGAGCTGGATGACCTGGGAGATCTTTCCCAGCCTTAGTGATTCCCTGATTCTGTGTTTCCCCAGTTTCCACCCATGAAGGATTGCTGCTGGTTTGGCTGTGCTGACTGAGAGCTCAGCACTGCACCACACACCTCACCACCAACCTGCTGTAACCCCTGGAACATCTGAAAGGAGCTGTTGGAGGGAAACTGGGGGTACAACTTGTCTGGAGTTTCAAAATGTCTTCAGCAAAGTCCTTCCCAGAAGGCTGTTGTGGGAACTAAGTGGTCCTGAGGGGAGAGGTAAAGGTCTGCTATGGATTTGAAACCAGTTCTAAGAGGTAGAAAACAAAGAGCAAAAATAAACGGTCGATTTTCAGGCTGGTGAAAGGTTAAGGCTGAGGTTCAGCAAGTCTTGGAGAGACTTCAAGGACAACAGTTACTGAACATGTAATTTCCCAACAAACTGCAATAAGCAGGAGAGATTCTAATATAGATGGCATTTGGTGAGTGCCCTTTTCCATACAGACTTGGACGTGCAGGTCAAGACCTCAATTTCCCTCCTCTCTGCTTCAAGGTTTGTAGGCAAGAGTCATATCATTGCCAGCTCCCAAGTGATCTGTCGAGACTGGAGCTTTTGGGAATACTTGAGGAAAGAGCAAAGACAGAGCAAGTTTCCAGCCTCTTGAGCAGCAAACTTTAAATGAAGTCCAGGGGGGCTCTCATCTTTTATTACACATGATTCATTCAGTTGGACTCTCAGTGTACGACCCTTAAGTAAGCAAAGCCTCTGCAGTTTGTATAATTGAGTTCTGAAAGGAAGAGAAATGAGGAAAAGCACCTGGAGAAAACAATTTCTCTCAGCAACACACTTTAGAGAACGAGCAAAGAACAGACCTGTACGTGCATTTTCTTACCCCAGAATTAAAACCATCAGCAACTCTCTTCCCCTCCTCACCCAAAAATCTTTGCAAATGGGTTCATTTATGATGTTGGCTGTTCCTGGATAGGTGTAAATTAAAGCATAATTAACCAACATTGTTGTTTTGTCTGCAGGCCCTTCCTTGACAAGACCTCATTGCAAGAGTCCCATTGCAGAACAGGAACTAAAACTGCTGGAAGTCCTGAACAAATGAACAAGCTTATTTTAGCTACATATTTCTCAGAGTGAAACCAGGGTGCTCTGCTCTGCATCCTTTGCCAGCAGTTTTAGGGTAAAATATTGGCTATGAAGACATTCATAGATGCTCTTGGAAAGGAGGGGTAGGCAGAGAATAAATGAGCTGCCAGGACTGTATCATGACACTCCTCTGGAGAAATATTTGAGCCCTCCAACTGGTTCCCATGACAAAAGTCACAGCACACTCATCTCATTGAAAGCTCTGCTTGTCACAGGCTCTGTCTGGAGTTATGGAGCACCTGAGCAAGATGAGGTCAAATACCTGTGTGCTTTCTGGGAGGAGTGCAAGAATGGGAGGAAAATGTGTCAAACTTCAAGGTTAACGTGTTCCACATCTTCTTACTGGGGGAAGAAAGGCAAAACACAATCCAAGTGCAGACAGCAGGACTGATATCCCTCTATCTGTGCGAGTTTTGTTGAACAGGGGTCAGTTTTACAACCCAGTTTTTCTCTTCCTGAGCAGAAGAAGAGCTTTTTTCCCCTTCATTTCAAGGTAAAGTGGTAACGTGACTCATTTCAGTGCAAGTGGCAGGATCAGGAGAGCAGAGAGCAGCAAGTCAAAACAAGTCTGGAAATCGTTGTGCACAAACTCTGAACAAATTGAAGCTGAAAAAGTGAAAGAGTTCTCTGGAAAAATCATTAGATATCAATTTGGCCTTTTCAAATGTTACCCAGTTGTATTTTTGTAGCAAGTGGATACTTGTTTACTCCTAAACATTTGGAACACACAACCCCAAATATTGCCAAGCATGGTGAAAAGTCTTGTTTGTTACGAAGGATGAGATTGGAAAATTTGATTTAGGGTCAAAGCTCCCCCTGATATGTAGCAGACATAGAGCAGGTCAGGATTTGGGCACTGGCCAAGGTGGGGCAGCATCAGCACCAAAAAGCCCCCATTTTTTTTTCTCAAAGTACTTCAATGTTCTTCCCACAGATTGAGAATTGCCTGAATTTGTCTTTTGGGGTTTTTTTGGTTTTTTTTTTTTCAGTTAAGAAAAGGGAATTTTTAACAGTTTGTAAAATGTAGGGAGCACCAAAGCCTGCCCCCCTGGCAAGATCAACCCATCGTGTGTCTCACCTGCAGGATGGAGCTCTGGGAAAAGGGCATTTTTCCCCTTTCCTGGAGGAAGCAAACAAAACAGAGTGGTATTTTTAAAAACACGGGTTTGAGTAGGTCCCTTCAGCAGTTTGATGGGCAGAAATGGCTACAGAGTTGCACTGATTTTTAATGTAAAAATGCTGCTTTATCCGGGCTAGGCCATATTCTACAGAGGGCACCTGCCCTGAGTGATTATATCACATCTCATTAATTATATTGCAGCTCATTAATTATATTACAACTCATTAATCTCTTCCATTCAGAATACAAACAACATAATATTTTAATGCACTGCCTTTGTCACACATGTTTAATAAGATTTTGTGTCATTTCCTCAAGAATAAATAAGCCATGACTTTTGCTTCTGAGATGGATAAATCAGCCAAAGTGTTTCCCCTGTTTTCCCTTTTATTTTTCTAATTAACACTGGAGGAGAGAGACACCTGAGGTAAATATAACTCTACTGCATTCCTAATGTTAGGAAAGGATTTCATTGCTTGGGAACTCATTAAGCCAGCCCTTATTAAAATATGCAGGGTGCTCGTTATGTCATGGAAAACAACATTCTTATTTTATTACTAGTTTCATTTCTATGGGTAGCACAGGCAGACCTAATTACATTAGTTTTGTCCTAGCCTGCATTTCCATCTCACTCTGCTTGATACTTATTATTTTCAGCTTATTATAAAGTCTGTCAGAAGTGAGAGAAGTCCCAGCAGCTTGAAGTGATAGATGATTCTGGACTCGGCACTGCAAGTGGGGTTTGCACTCCCCTAAAGTTTTCATTGTCACAGCAGAAAATTTTTTTTGCTTTGAATTAGAAGATCTCGTATTGTGAAAATATTTCTGGTGCACCTTAAAGCATTACATGAAAAACATGCAAAATCCAACCAAGCAAAGGCTTTCAAAGATTTTCTGGCTTGCCTGGAAAGCTTTGGAATCACTGACAATTGATACAGCTCTGCCTTCTGAAGAAGTGGGAGATGTGTTTGTTTTTCTTATATTCTTATAAATGTGTTCCTACCCCCTTAAGCCAAGGCATCAGATGGGGAAGGATCCTGTTTATAATCCAGACAAATCCTGTCCCTGTGGCCCTGACCTAAGTGTTTAATAGTCATTAAGCACCTCCTCTGAATACCAGGTCTCATTTCTCAGTACAAGGCACATGAAAAAGAAGTTGGACAAAAGTGAACACAGGAGTGATGAAAGATAAATGAGACAATTGAGTTTATAAAATCAAGGCATGGTTTGGGTTGGGAGGGACCTCAAAGCCCATCTTGTCCCACCCCTGCCATGGGCAGGGACACCTCCCACCAGCCCAGGTTGCTCCAAGCCCTGTTCAGCCTGGCCTTGGACACTCCCAGGGATGGGGCAGCCACAGCTTCTCTGGGCAGCCTGGGCCTGCCCACCCTCTTAGGAAAGAATTTCCTCCTAACATCCAATCTAAATCTTCCTTTTTTTATTTTAAAACTGTTCCCCCTTGCCCTGTCACTGCCTGCCCCGGTAAAAAGTTTCTCTCCATTTATTTTACAAGTCCCCTTTAAGTACTGAAAGGCCACAATGAGGTCAGGGAGCTTATGGACACTGAGGGGTTTCCATTGTCATCACAACCTTTATGCCAGCTCCAATTTCTCCAGATTTATGTGCTACTTGGCTACCCCTCCACTGTCTCTGAGACCTACAAATGTGACTCTCACATGTCTATGGGCAGCAACCAGGAAGGTCCACCTGAACTGCAGCATTTCTGGGGTGACCCAGTTTGTGTATCCATGAGCACAAATGAGACAAATCAGTTCTTCTTATCTAATCCCTCTGCAAACTGAAGGGCTCTGCTCCAACTGGAGTTGAACCATCTGTAGGGTGATGGCCCTGATAAGGCCTGATGGGTTGAGGGAAATGCCTCATCCCCCTGGAGAGATGCTCCAAGCAGAGGACAAAGGGCTTTCAAACTGATAAAATTAACAAAAGATGGAGTGTTAATCCACAGCAGGCTCAGAGAATCTATGTAGATTAGGAGAGACAGGGATCACCTGACTTAAGCAACCAAAGAAATATTTCATACCAGATGACTCAAACCTGAGATATGAATACAGGAGTAGGAGTGTTCTCTCAGTTCCATCATGGTTGCAGTAGAGGAGGACATGTTGCTGCTGTCCTGCTGTGCTGGGCTTTGCTGTGGCCACCACCACTTTGCATTTTGTTTGAGTTCAGGGAAGTAGAAACATTTTGTCGTTATTCTTTCTGTTCTTTGCTGGGTGTCTTTTGGGGTGCTTATAGGTCAGAATAATGAAATCTGCTTTTGGTGGGAGGTAGAAAATTGTTGTTATATCTAACTTGTGTAAATGAGTGTTATATTGTAGTTTCTTTTAATTTTCTCTTTTCTGTATAAATATATATAGTAAGTTTAAGTATAAACTGGTTTGAGTTTTGAGGGATTTTTCCTTTCTCCCTTTTGGGGGTGGGGGAGTGGGGGGTGGAAACTTTGACTCTGTATTGGGCAGTTGGCATTTTGCAGCTCAACCCAAGACAACTTGACATGGACTCAGACAAACCTCTAACTAAGGGAGACTACAAGGCTGGGCAGGGAATATTTACAAGGGCCTGGAGTGATAGGACAAGAGGGAATAGCTTCACACTGAGAGTAGTTTTAGGTGGGAGATTGGTAAAAAATCCTTCCCTGGAAGGGTGGGCAGGCCCTGGCACCGGTGCCCAGAGAAGCTGTGGCTGCCCCAGCCCTGGAAGTGTCCAAGGCCAGGTTGGACAGGGCTTGGAGCACCCTGGGCTGGTGGGAGGTGTCCCTGCCATGGCAGGGGTTGGAATGAACTGATCTTTCAGGTCACTTCCAACCCAAACCTTTCTGGGATTCTATTGTTCTACGAAGAAAAGGTTTCCTCTGTCGAATAGAAATTATCAGGGCAGACTAAACTTAGACATTGTAACACCCCCTGCCACACACAGAGCCAGTGCAAGTGAATATTCATCAGCTCCAGCTCATCCAACTCCAATCACAACTCATTTGAGACTCAGAGGAACAGGTGATTTTTGCCTTTGTTATGAAGAAAGAGCAATCACATTAGAGAGCTTTCTCATTTCGCCAGTAATGAGCTTGATATGACATTTAGCAAAGTGTTTTTGTGTCTCCCATAACAAGGCTGTTTGTACATTTTCTAATGGAAGCTGCACAAAGGTACACAGCACAAGTAGCTTCTTCTTGACTTTTTTTTTCCTGCGAGCTGAAAGCCAGTTAAATGTTAAATTACAGTAATTGTGAGCTGCTTTAGTATTGCCTATTATGTACTAGGCTTCATTTCAGAGATGCCTTTCCCTGCACTGCATGGGAACTGTTACACTGCACTGTTCCAAAAGGCAGAGTGTTCAGGGATTGCTGAGTTTCCCAGGCACAATTTCCTCCAGGAACAAATCTGCATGTTATTTTTGGTTTCTGTTTGGGGGGAAAACACCCCACATTGGTCCTGTCTCTTGCTCAGGACCAGTGTGGGATGTTTTCCCAGCTGGGGGCTGCCCACTTGTGCTTCATCCTGCCAGAATGGGTGAGGAAGGGAAGCAGTTTCCACAGTGGTCGTTAAGGTTGAAAGAAAATCTTTGAAGGGAAAGAAAATGTAGAAGTAAATTTTTAAAAAAGCTTTACATACTCATAGGCTGAACTGAAATAGAGACACTTCCCCTAAAATCCCACTTATGTCTCCAGGAGGGTGATAGCTGTGTGCAGCCAGTGAATTTAAAGACAGTAACCCTTCATTAAACTAACTAAGATTCAGCTATTATTATTTCCTATAATAATTTCTAAACTTTTAAAAATGTATATATTTATAAGACAGATATCTGTGGTCACACAGCAGATATGGAGAACAGCCATAACAGGTCTGGTGGTGAAGGTGGGTAACACATTTACCTCAGTCAAGTCATCCCTTCAGAGAATACAAACCACTGGATCTCTTGATTTTATTGCAGAAGGACAATGATTTCCAGTTCCACCCAGGACACTGACACAAGGAGTGCACTGAGGAAATCTGTGGATGCCAAAAGAATAGATATTGACCCTGGAAAAACAGGATGGGCTCACAAAGTGGGGGAAGTTCAGCCGGAAAAACTACCAAGCTGCAGAACTAGAAGGTGTGCTGCTAATAAAAGAGGAGCTGCCCATGGAGAAGAATCCCTACAAGAGAAGATTTCCTGGCAGGAACTGTGGCCCATGGAGAAGAATCCCTGCAGGAGATTTCCAGGCAGGAACTGTGGCCGAAGGAGAAGAATCCCTGCAAGAGCAGATTTCCTGGCAGGAACTGTGGCC
>JAJPCS010000410.1:50906-63021 GCA_021164005.1 Willisornis vidua nigrigula | reverse complement strand
AGAAGAATCCCTGCAAGAGCAGATTTCCTGGCAGGAACTGTGGCCCAAGGAGAAGAAGCCCTACAAGAGAAGATTTTCTGGCAGGAACTGTGGCCCAAGGAAAAGAATCCCTGCAGGAGATTTCCTGGTAGGACCATCAGCTCTTGGGGGACCTAGGCTGGAGTCATACGTTCCAGAAGGACTGCTCCATGTGGAAAGGACACACAATGGAGCAGTTCATGAACTACAGCCCAAGGAAGGGACCCACACTGGAGAGGTTCACAAAGAACTGACTTCCATGGGAGGGATCCCAAGCTCTGACAGGGGAAGAGTGTGAGGAAGAAGGAGCAGCAGAGACAGTGAGACCTCACTGCAGGTACAACTTCCTCATGAGGAGCAGAGGAGGGGCAGGCACTGAGCTCTGCTCTGTGAGGACCAGGGACAGCACCCAGGGAATGGCTGGAGCTGTTCCAGGGCAAGGTCAGGTGGGATCTCAGGACAAGGCTCTTCCCCCAGAGGGTGGTGGGCACTGACCAGGCTCCCCAGGGCAGTGGGCACAGCCCCAAGGCTGACAGAGCTCCAGGAGTGTTTGGGTGATCCTCTGGGGCACAGGGTGTGACTGTTGGGGATGGTCCTGTGCTGGGCTGAGGGTTGGACTGAATGGTCCTTGTGGGTCCCTTCCAGCTCAGGATATTCTGTGACTGTGTGATGAGTTATGACCTGACTGCAGCCCCATTCCCTGTTCCCTGCACCATTTGGGCAGGGGAGGTGGAAGAGCCAGGAGTGAAGCTGAGCTTGGGGAGAAGGGATGGTGGGATGAAGGGCATCTTAGATCTGATGTTTTTCTGACTGTCCTACTCTGGTACAAGTAATTGGCAATAAAGTGAATTACTCTCCCCAAGCCAAGGCTGTTTTGCCTGTGCCAGTCACAGGGGAGAGATCTCCCTGCACTCATCTTGACCCAAGAGAGCTTCCCAACATATTTTCTCCCCCATCCTATTGATGAAGGAGTGGTTTGGTGGCCACCTGGTGACCAGCCAGGGCCAACCCACCACACTGTCATCGGCAAGAACTATTGCATTATGTCCAAGGGATGGAAACAGATTCAAGAAAACTTTCACTGAGACACTTAAATGCTCGTTTTCCACAGCAGAGTCTGATCAGTGCAGATGAGATTCAGAGTAAGAGCTCTGAAGGCCTCTCACTGGGGCTTTGCTGTTGGAATCCATATAAGTGCCCCCAATTTAACACAGAAAGACACCAGAATGCATCTTCTGAATTTTCTCACCTTTCTCTTACTGGAGAAAGGTAAAGAGCTCATTAACTGTCTTAATCTACCATTTCTTACACCTTTATTGATTCACTTATTACTATAGCAGCCTAATTAGTATGATTGATGTTGACATTGCTACAATTAAGTGATTTTGATTTATTAGGGGTGTGGAAAAATACGATTTTACAGTTTCTTTCTGACTCTAAATGGGCAGGGAGTTTTTTGTTGGTTTTCTTTTTTCTGTTTTGTTTTGCTTTGTTTTCAGGAGAGTGGACCATTATCACCCTCCCTTTTAAGTAGCCTAAAGGTTTACTCTAGGAATGGAAGAGGGCTTGGGGGTTGTGAATTCAGGAAAAGCTACACCAGAAGTGCTCAGGAATGTTTACTGAGTGGCCAAGGGTGTTTAAAAGAGCTGAGGAACAGGGAGCGGCCAGAGAAGTCTTTGGATTTCCTTCCTTCTAAAGCCAAAACGATTTCTGTGTTGCAACCCTTTTTACACCAGACAGCTCTGTAGTCTCAGCACAGCTACCGACTCAGTTCTCTTAATTAAGTTAAACAGCTTAAAAAGAGCTGGAAACTCCGATGTGGGACCAGAAAGGACCTTTCTCCCCAAAAAAACCCCAAACCCCACATTCTGTGTTCTCAACTTCTCAGGTGAAGAACATCAAGATACACGTGGGATCTCCTTCATTACATGTACAAGATTCAACCTGGGCAGAGAAAACAGGAAGAAGAAAAGTCATCCTGTGATTTTGGGGTGCTTTGGGGAAGCATCTGGGTTTAAAGATTACCTCTGGGCACAGCAAGAGAATGAAGCCTCTAGGGAGCTGGAGATTACAAAGGACAGGCCTGAGCATTGACAGTGAACCACAAGTTATAACTGGAAGCATGTGAAGATAACAGGAAACATCACAAACATCATTTAACTGCCAAAGCTAAATCCTTGGTTTAGTGCTGCAGGGAGAGCAACTCAGGCTGTTCCTACTTTGGTAAGCCAAAAAATAAGTAGTCAGTGTTTTGTTTCTTCATTCTAACACTCCCCAAGCCCCACCCGACTGTGATATCTTTTACAGATGGTCATTAAATGCTTCAACCTTCTGGAGTTTTTGGTGTTTTAATCGTGTTCCTTTCCTCCTGTCATTATAAGCTTCATTCCTTTGCCACATCCCCTTGACTATTTATTCCATAGAAATTATAACTGCATCTTTAGAAAAAGAAGAGTCATTCCTTGATGTCTCAAGTCAGAGCAGAATAAAACACAACTCCTTGGAGGAGTAACCTGAGGTAATCCTTTTACTCACTGTCATGGCCAAATTCAGCTGACTGAGATGAGTGGGAGGAATCCCACAGGAAGAGAACAGGACTGGGATTACCATCACACTTTGCAACAAAAGGATTCTCCTCGTGAAACCAGGACATGAAATGTGAAAGCACCAAGAGAGAAACGCCGTGTTGTAAAGGCAGAATGCAGAGAAAGAAGGATCTACAGTCTCAAAGGGAAAAGCTGTTCCTGCAGGAGGAGAGGGAGGCATCCCAAGAAGGAGATTACAATAAATCCTGTGGGATGTCAAGTACATCTCTCAGCTGGAGTCAAACAATCTGTCAGATGGTCCAAGGAAAGAAGATATTTCAGGAGCAGTTGAAGGAAAGCAGAAAGGGAGAAGCAGAACTTCCTCAGGAGTCAGAATGGTTGCTCTGCTGCCCCAGGTAGTTCAAGAGATAGTTTGGGACACAGAGCACACGGAATGAGAACTTCTGCCCTGTGAAGATGACCAGAGCATCCCAACCTCGCTCTGGAGTCTGATGTCAAGATGTTTTGTGCTTCTGCTTTGTCATTCTATTAGACTGTCTTTAGCTTGATTGTGACTTTACTTCTATTTTTCTCTTATGAACATGACCAAAAAAAATTGCTATGGGGCAGATTTGCCCTTCTTTGCCCTTCTCATGCTTTTTCTGTTGTTTCACTCCTGTCTTGAAGTAGCAAAATATCTTCTTTTATATGTTTGTTTATGTACATCTATAAAAAGCTTGAAAAAGCATAAATATCTGCATATAAACTTTCAGCATTGACAGGGGGTGGGTTCTCTCCAAGTTACCTGAAATTATGGAAATGAGCTCGATTAAGGCAGCAGACTCATTACTGGAATGGAGCTCTGGCACTATCAAGTCACACTCCAGGTGTCCATTCCCACTCCAGCCCTGTGACAAATGAGTGATTCTGAACAGTGCCCATGTGGCAGCAGCTCTGCTGGCACATCCCCTCCCCCCCTGGCTGTGGCAATGCCAAGGCTGGGGGCAGTACTTCCCTTGATTTCCCCCAAATAATGAGAGGAATAGAGTGCTACACTTCTAGGGGAAGTTTATTGAGCAAGGAGGACATTAGAAGGTACTTCTACTGAAATTAGGAGAGTTAAAAAGGTGCTTTCCACTTAGATACAAATTTTCCCCCCAGGACCCTGAAATGGCCTTACCTAAATCACAGACTACTCCCTTGCTGCTCCTCAGCTTAAAAGAGGTGCAAAGAAAAAGGGAATAAATGTTCCCTTTATGACTCTTGTAAAAAACCCTAATTTGAGTCTATAGAACATGCACATTTTATTATTTTATATTATAATTTGAAGACTTTGTGTATTGGTGTTGAGCTGGAAATGACATGATGAGGTTTATCTGCTCCAACCAGACTGGAGCTCCCTTTCAGGGTCTGCCACCAAACCCTTGAGCTCACTCTGATGACAAGTATCAAGACAAATCCATCAATATTTAATGTGCTTTTTAATAGAAAGGTGAAAAAACTCACAAAAGAAAGTAAAAAAAAAATCAGGAATGAGAGCGTGTATTTGAAGGCAAGACTGTGTGGGGGGAGGAAATAAAAGAGAAAAAGGGGAGAATGAAAAATCCAAAGTGACTGTTTCTGCCCTGAATGAGTCAGTTCTGACTTCTAATATCCTGCCTATTAATAAACTTGAAGCAGGAAGGTGGCAATGGACTCTTCTGGCTCCATAGGGGAAATCAATGGGAGTGCCATGCCCAGTGAAGTTTCTTAGCAGAAACATTCTGGCATAAAAAGAGAATTGCATCCTGTTGATGGGCATGAACTTTGGGGTTAACGCAGCCCCTTTTTATTTTATTTATTTTTTTTCCATATCTCTCTTTACATAGTGTTAAACTGGGAACTCTGGGCTCAGCTTGGAGATTTTGCTGACCTGTATAGGATCTTTTGATTTGAGAAGATAATCCCCCTCCAACCCCTTTCTGTTCTGGTGGATCCAAATGTTCCTTCCCCTCAGGTACCTAATAATGAGCTTTGATAAGAGCTGATATAAGACCAGCAGAATAAGAGAACTGATGGGTATTGGGAACTCCTTTAATTTTTTTAACAGTTATAAAGAGCCCAGGGATATTTCATAACTTTATGAAGATATGATGGAGTCAAATCCTCTTTGTGGTCTCCATCCCATCCTTGTACCACAAACAACCAGGAGAAGAGGTTCAATTTAACTGGATTTTAGGAATAATTTACTTCTCTTGCTTGCACTTCACCTTTGAAATGCTTTCTTGCCTTTAAAACCTTCTTTTCCTCTGCATTCTGTGGAAGTGGAGGGGAGCAGACAAGGAGAAGCAGAGCCTGGAGGAAGCTCAGGGTGGTTGTGTCACTGTGTGGTGGGGGCAGATTTGGGAGGGCTCAGATTTGGGAGGGCTCAGATTTGGGAGGGCTCAGAGCAAGAGGTTCCCAGGAAGTGGAATGAAAGTGAAACTCCAGAAATGCTGCTGGGAATAACTATAAAAATGTGACTGAATCCAGTTGACCTGGGACAAGTCATGAGAATGTTCTTATGATGAGGAATTCCAGATTAATGATGCTCTAGCAACCCATCTCCTACTGACAAACATTTTAAGTCCATCCCCTGTGCTTCCAGTTTAGGTATATAATTATAGTTATAACGTCAAAATTTTACTTGGCATCCCTGGCATTAATTTTATTTTTCTGGTGGCTTCATTCTGAGGGTTTGGTTCACGATTATTCCTTCCTTGCAGAAGAAACTGTACCATTATCCTGAATTATGCTATCATGTCAAGGTTGGAGGATTGTTAATATTTAATAAATTCACAGATCAATCTGACTTTTTCCTATCCAATTTATAAATTATTCACAGTTCATATTTTTTTGTTGTCTGCATAATCATTGGTGAAAAAAATTATTTCTCAACCATATCTATTTTAGTTACTATTACTATTAAAATATATATATTTGTTTTTATTTATTTATATTTATATATTTATATATTTTATATATTTTATATAATTATATTTTTATTAATTTATATATTATATTATATCTGTTTATATTTTTATATATTTATATATATTTTAATATAGATCTATAATTATATGTTTATATATTTATATATTTATATTTATATATTATATATTATATATTTATATTTATATATATTATGTATTTTTATTTATTTATTTACTTACCTACATATATAATTATATTTTATATATTTCTATATTTTATATTTTTATATATATTTAAATATATATTTATAATTACATATATTTATATATTTATATTTATATTTATATTTATATTTATATTTATATTTTTTATTTATTTGCATATATAATTATATTTAGATATATTTATATATTATATATTTTATATGTTTATATATTTATATATTTATATTTATATATTATATATATTTTTATTTATTTACATATATAATTATATTTGGATATATTTATATATTATATATTTTATATGTCTATATATTTATATATTTATATATATTTCAATATATATTTATAATTATATATTTTTATATTTATATTTATTTATATTTATATACTATTTATATTTGCATATTATATTTTTATATTTATATATTATACATTTATATATATAAAAGAAAGGAAGCTGGAGTGCATCCAATATGTTTAATAGAGTCTTTCTGGAGTGCTTTGCTGCTTTAAAAATTCTAGAAATAAATATGTTTTTCTTTAAAAAATCTGAACTGAATTCTCAAAATAAACGGAAAACTGATAAAAGAGAGAGCACCAAAAAATAGGTAAATTCTGACAAAGCCAGAGGAATCACAGAATAATTTAGGTTGGAAAAGATCTCCAAGATCAGCAAGTCCATCCTTTGACCAACCCCACCATATCACCACCCAGGGCAGGAGACGGACTCTCTATTTTCCCGTCCCATGGGATAAAAAAGGCAACATGAAACAGCAACTTGTTCATCCCAATTAGGGGCCAAAGTCAGGAGAGCCCTTTATCTTCCATCTGACATGAAGCTCTTCTGACACAGTCCTACAATGTTAAACACTTGTATCTACTTCATTTTCTTGCAGGAAACTGAGAGTTATGTTATAGATAGACAGAGTCATAAACATAGATCTAGATATAGACAGAGATAGATACAGATATAGATATATAGATGCAGATATATAGATACATATGTAGATATATGTTGATATAGATACAGATATAGACATAACTATAGATCTAGATATAGGTAGATATAGATATGGATGCAGATGTATTGATATATTGATAGATATAGATATAGATTGATATGGATTGATATAGATTGATATAGGTAGGTATAGATATAAACATAGATCTAGACAGATATAGATATGAATGCAGATATATCCATATATAGATATACAGATGTAGGTAAATGTAGATATATAGATAAATAGATACAGATCTAGGTCTATATATATTTATATAGATAGGTATAGACATAAATATAGATCTAGATAGATATAGATATGGGTGCAGATATATTGATATAGAGATATAGATATATAGATAGATATAGGTCTATAGATATATAGATATATATAGATATATAGATATAAATTGATATTGATTGATATGGATAGCTATAGACCTAAATATAGATCTAGATAGATATAGATATATATTGATATAAATATAGATAGATTTGAAGATCTAGAGATACAGATTTAGCTACAGATACATAGATATAGATTTAGCTATAGATATATAGATAGATCTAGATTTGCTATAGATATAGACAGATATAGATTACATAGAAATAGATATATGAATATAGATAGATCTATAGATTAGATATAGATATCGATATATTCTCTCCTTTCAGTGACTAAACATCATATCTGAACATAAATCCCTCAGACTGGTTCCTGCTCTTCTCGCTGGTCAAACTGTTTCTCCATGAGGTTCAGCTTTTGGCCTGCTGGGTTGGACATTCCTGGTCCAATATCCCTGGAAGTGACCCCTAATTGAGCCTGAATTAAAGGAATGCAGATGAGGGCAGCACAACTTAATTAATCTCCTGACTTTGCATTCGGGCTCCTCTGCACCACCAATTATGCAAATGAAAGAAAGGGCCCTCGGAAGTGGAAGGAGGACTTTGGCAAGGTTGCAAAGCTGCTGAGGGAAGGAGGACTTGCTGGATGCCAGAGTCCAGCCTGGAAGGAATTCTACAGCTCCATGGAATGTGTTTTAAACAGGCATAAAGTCAGGCCTTAACCTTGGAGTGTTCCACCTCTTGGTGGCATCTGCAGCACAGGGTCCTTCTGCCAGGGAAAGGGAAAGGACAAAACCATCTGAAATGGGCATGGGTTGGCACAGCAAGTACAGGGGAGGACACCAAGTTGCTGAGGGGACTGGAGCAGCTCCCCTTGGAGACAGGCTGGAAGAGCTGGGGCTGCTCAGCCTGGAGAGGAGAAGGTTGTGTGGAAACCTCAGAGCACCTTCCAGGGTCTGAAGGGGCCACAGGGAAGCTGGAGAGGGACTGTTCATCAGGAGGGACCTCAAAGCCCATGCAGTGCCACCCCCTGCCGTGGGCAGGGACACCTTCTGCCAGCCCAGGTTGCTCCAAGCCCTGTCCAACCTGGCCTGGGACACTTCCAGGGATGGGGCAGCCACATATTTCCTACTAAGTCTCCCAAATCCTTGGCAAATGATGGAGCCACTGCAGCTGTTAAAAGAATTTAGGACACTGTGCAAGCAACCACTTAAAACTGCAGATGTCATTAGAACACTGAATTACTGGGGTGTGTTTTCTGCTGATGGTCAGAAATTCCTGTTTAATTTAATTTCCAGTTGATAAGTGATGGTTCTGCATAATTTGTCCAGATCTGCCTGACTTCAACTGCCTCCTTTCTGTTAATTGTCTTCTCCACACCCTCCAGACATTATTTGTCAGGGATAAAAAAAATAATTTTTCATTTCCTTTCTATTTTTTTTTAAGATACAATTTGGTTTGCAGTTCTTTTTTTCCCCACACCAAGAAACAGAAATAACTCAGAACTTGTGGGCTTTGGGCTTTTTTCCCCCCACTCAGGTGTTGGTGTGACTGATGGCTCTGTAGGTTTGATCAATTCTTTTCCTGCATGGAACAAATCCTGTTGCAATCACATCTTGCAGCTGGAAACTTCAGAGAACAACACAAGTCTCTCTCTCTCTCTTTTTTTTTTTTTTTTTTGTTTTAATGGAGAATTTAAATTCCATGAGTCATTTTTAACTCACTTGATAAAAGACTCGACAGAAGGGAGATTGGAAGGGTTTGATAGAGCTGCAGTGATCAGTCTTGTTGCTGCAAACACCAACACAAACCCCGTGGGATTTTCCCTCTGCTAACAAGCTCGTTGCCTTTTCAGAAACACTGAAAAAATACAAACAGCTTGTGCAGATCAGGACAAACCTGGCTCTGTCCTCTAACACAACCTCCAAAAGAAGGGATTTTTTTGTGGCATGGCCAAGTTTTCAACAAGAGAAGTAAATAATTGCATTTCATTTATGCTTCTAATGAATGAATTTTAAAAAAATAAAAAATAAATACCACAAATAGGGTGGTGTTGAACGTTTTTGAGTTTACTTTCACCGCCAATTGCAATGTCATTAGAGATGTTTAATTGCAATATAAGCACAATGTGAAAACATCCCCTCCAACTCACAGGCTCCTTTTAAATTATGTCCCAATCCATAGTTTGATTGAAGGGAAGGTGTTTGACTTTCTGACAGTCTGAATCTTAAGGATGCTTTTTCAAGCCTCAGCAGTCCATGAAATTCTGTCCAGGGCTCCTTTTCCCTGGGCAAATTTGGTTGTTTAAAGCTGGCTTTGTTTTCTCTTTTCTTTTCCCGTTTCTTTTTCATTTGTTTGTTTACTCACAGAAGAAATGGCAGAATTGCTTTGGCTGGAAAAACCCTGAAATGCAGAGAAAGGAATAAACTTCTCTGATTTTAAGTGACTAAAAGCACTGCAGAATGTTTTTCCTTGCCCATCAAAAGCAGACCCATTTTCTCCTTAAGCAAATTTATTCTTTATTTATCTTTAAGCACATTTTCTTTATTCCTGACTGAACATTATTCTTCCAGTTCAGACTGTCCCAGTGTTTCCCCCATTTTTTAGGTTTGCTGCTGACCTTCAGAATGTTGATTAAATCTGTTTGCTCAGCCCCTGGTTCTGGTCATTCAACTGTCCTAGTTCAACAGGTGGGACCAGCTATCACTGTGTGGGGGTGATCAAAGCTGTGTGTTCTACCCCCTCTATTCATTCCCCAAGGACAATGAACCATTAGCAGCAGCTGCCCAGGGAGTCATTGGCACCTTCACACCCAGCCTGGGGGGGCGTGGCTGCCAATGGGCCATCAACGGTTCAACAATACCCCCTGGCTCCAGAGTTAATCACCCATTGTGTGAGTGCCCGCCCTGGGGGAGGGACTGGGGGCTCCCTGAGGGTACATAAGTGGGGGGTAAGACCTCGGGAACTTCTCGTCGGATCCAGAGGAGCAGCAGGACCTCGACAGGAGGAGACCACCACTCTTGACCAGACTCCAGCCATCACCTGCACCAACAGGTTTCTCACTTCCTTTTGCTCTGGACTTGGGGGAACCACGTGGGTCTCAGCACAAGGGCCAACAACCCCCTTTGGGTTTGTGCCCCAGGACACTGGGTTATACTGCTGGGTTTGTGAGTTGGAAGCAATTTCTCTGTTTCAGTGTATTTATGGTAATATTATTATTAAATTTTAGCCTCTGACTTATAATCTCTCTCGTGGTGGTCTATTTCCCCTTCTGGTTCGCCTTTAAACCAGCACATCAACTCATTTTGTCATGTCCTACACAACTTGCAGTAGTATTATCCTTTCTGTTTCTCTTGTCCTTAAATTAATAAATACTGCGTTATTTATTTAAAAAAATTAAAATAATGAAATGCTGGATTTGTAAACTTGAAGAGCTGAGTTGAAGTGGTTGAGAGGATTTGGTGCTTTTGTGCCTCTT
This sequence comes from Willisornis vidua nigrigula, assembly GCA_021164005.1. Lineage (NCBI taxonomy): Eukaryota > Metazoa > Chordata > Aves > Passeriformes > Thamnophilidae > Willisornis > Willisornis vidua. The sequence continues at coordinate 52,476 of JAJPCS010000410.1, read as the reverse complement.
GGATGGAGCCACAGAAAAGGTGCAAAACATTGGCAAGAACTTTTTCTCTAATCACTGGGAATTACTAATGGTATGCCAGGCACCATTCAGACCTTTTCTAGAGCTTTTCCTACAGGATTAATTCCAGATGGAATTAATTCAGATGAGAGGTTGTAGGAATATGAGAAATTGAAACTCCTTCCTTGTGAAATGTAGATGACGGGTTTGGGGTTTTTCCTCTTTACACCCAAGTAAACCAAACTCAGAGGAGATGCAGCAGCTTCCCCTCCATGCAATAATTAAAAGATGGTCACTGGAGGAGAATTCCATGATCTCCTGTGGAAGGATAACCATGACACAAGGAGAAGAAGTTGAAAATAGCCATGGAGTTTCATGAATTTTGTGAAAACTGAAGGTTTTGAAGAATAAGGCAGTTAGAAAACTGGGAGAATTCAACCAAAAGGGGGAACCAAGGGGGGTGTTCCAACACCAAACTTAACCAGTGTAGGAGGGGATCAACTGGGGTGACTGGGCTGCATTTGAAGTGCAGCACAAATCATCAAGTCACAGAATCTTTAAGGTTGGAAAAGGCCTCCAAGACCAACTTTGACCAAACACCACGATGCCAACTCAGCCATGGCAAGAAGTGCCATGTGCAGACATGAACCATTAGAACATTTATTATCCATACAGAGAATCCCTCAGTGAAGGTTCATTTGCCTGCACGTGGACATAGCTGGGCTTTTTTTCCCCCAAAACACCCTCTGGTTTATATCTGGAACACCCTTTCTCAGCGAGAGCATCCCCAGTCAGTGCTTTTCCAGCTCTACCGTATTTTTTTAATATTTACAACTGTAAATTGTGTTTACACACAGAGGCTCTGACTTCTGAGTACTCTGAAACACACTTCCAACCTCACTAAAGACCTCCCTAGAATTTGTGGTGCAGGGAAGTGAAATGTTTAAATTAGTTTTGACTTGCCACTTAATTAATAAATCACTTTGTCTCTCTTGTAGACATGTGATCAGAGGGGTTGCCTACCCTTTTGTAAACAAGGAATTACCCCACGTTTAAGAGAACAATGAACTCATTATATTTTAAAACAGTTTCCTTTGGATTCAGTGATTTTATACTAAATATTATTTGCATCCCATTGTGAACATTCTTGACTGAGCCACGTCTCATTCTCTGCAGAAAAGAAATTGCAATTCCTGTAAGAGATGCTGCCATTTGGATGCTATTTGTTTGTCAGTATTTCTATGCACATTCAGGCACCCCCTCAACAATTTCAGCCATCACATGAAATATCAGCTTTTTTTTATGGCACAAGTTTTGCAGATAAATAAGCATGAAACTCATAACTACAAGAGAAATCTTGTATTGCTTCATCAACCTGTCTGCATTTCTTCTCTGCCAGAATTACAGGGACATTATCAGAGCAAGGCATCGTTTTTCCCAGCCTCTGTGATAATATAAATATCCAGGGATGATGCAGCACAGGGTTCTGATTCCTGTCAAAGTTGGCAATAAAAATCTAATCCTGAGAGCTGTTGACTGAATGATTCATGAGAGGTGGCAAATCATAGAATCA
>JAJPCS010000410.1:11351-36600 GCA_021164005.1 Willisornis vidua nigrigula | reverse complement strand
CCTTTCCCCCTGAATCCTTCACTTCATTCCCTGTACAAACAACTGCTTGCCTTGAACTCATTTATTACCTTCACTTTAATGGCTTTCTGGAAGGGCTTTGCCTGTATTAACTGGAGAGAGGAGGTGGGAACATATGGGGAATGGCCTGCTGGTTTGGCCACAGCAAGTTGTTCTCTGGATGGAAGGCTTGTGGTTGAAGCCACATGAATCACTGACAGCAGGCAGGGGTTAAAGTGGTACCTCTTAAACCAGCATGTTGTCCTAGTACAGCAGGTGGGACCAGCTATCACTGTGTGGGGGTGATCAATGCTGTGCATTCTACCCTCTCTATTCATTCCCCAAGGACAATGGACCATTAGCAGCAGCTGCCCAGGGAGTCATTGGCACCTTCACACCCAGCCTGGGGGGGCGTGGCTGCCAATGGGCCATCAATGGTTCAACAATACCCCCTGGCTCCAGAGATAATCACCCATTGTGTGAGTGCCCGCCCTGGGGGAGGGACTGGGGGCTCCCTGAGGGTACATAAGTGGGGGGTAAGACCTCAGGAACCACTTGTTGGATCCAGAGGAGCAGCAGGACCTTGACAGGAGGAGACCAACACTCTCGGCCAGACTCCAGCCATCACCTGCACCAACAGGTTTCTCACTTCCTTTTGCTCTGGACTTGGGGGAACCACGTGGGTTTCAGCACAAGGGCCAACAACCCCCTTTGGGTTTGTGCCCCAGGACACTGGGTTATACTGCTGGGGTTTGTGAGTTGAAAGCAATTTCTCTTTGTGTCAGTGTATTTATTGTAATGTTATTATTAAATTTTAGCCTCTGACTTATAATCTCTCTCATGGTGAGTTCATTTCCCCTGGTGGTTCACCTTTAAAGCAGCACACACGTGTCTTTATCTCCTGGCTGGTGCAGAGATTCCCTTTTCCAGGATTATTTATTTTTAATATAAAGATGCCACTTGATCCCTGTTGAAATCATCTCCATCTAAGACATGAGAACCCTTAGTTACAAGCTTATTAATTGATTATCTCACTAATTAGAGCCTGATTGCTGTTGTACAGCTTCAAATTAATTTTAAACTACTTGAATTAAAAAAAAAAGGAAAAAGAAATACACACAGATTGCATCTACTGCAATTTTGAATACAAATAGAATAGTGAGAGATATGAATGACAATTACCAATGTAATTAGCCAGGAAGGGACGGAGATCTGAGACATTACCCATGGAAATGTTCCTGTTGGGTGCTTTGGTCAGGGCTGAGGTTCTGGGGGTGGTGGGGACTATGGGAGGGGGATGGCTGAGGTGGGTTTGGCTGCTCTCCATGCCAGTGTGCTGCCAGCCCCTCCCTCCTCTGCTCCACTGCACTGAGAGCAATGCCCACATGTGCAGAATCCTAATAGACACTCCTGAATTATTTTTGGAATCAGGAGCAAGCTGCAGCTTTCTTATTAAAGTGCTTCCTCTAAAGGAAATAGTCACAGCAGTCTGACTGGTGTAGGGCTGTTCCCAAAAGAAATTAAAAAAGAGCAATTTAATCCACTCTTTAATACATTCTTATTTAAATTTTAGAAGTGTATTCTCCCTCCCAGGAGCAAACAGAGGATCATTGGGATGGGCTGTGTCATTGTAGGATCTCACATGCTGCATTTTCCCTGTTTATGTGGTTTTAGACATGCAAGAAAAAATATACAACCAGAAGAATTCTTAATTGGGTAGATGAGAGACCTCCCTCTAAAGAATCGTCCTGGAGGTCAGAGGAAGGACTTGCTGTTACATCTCAGAGAGCACAAAATCCATTTTCACAGAAACCCAGACTGACCTGGGTTGGAAGGGACCTCAAAGCCCATCCAGTGCCACCCCTGCCATGGACAGGGACACCTCCCACCAGCCCAGGGTGCTCCAAGCCCTGTCCAACCTGGCCTTGGGCACTTCCAGGGATGGGGCAGCCACAGCTGTTTTGGGCAAACTTAAATCCTAAGGTTTGCTTTAAAATGTTGCTTAAATCAACCTCAAAAATACTGAGGGTTTTTTAATGGAAGTAAAAATTTCTGATATTTTGGCTGATAATTCCAGTTCTGGAGTTTGGATTGGGACTCCCCTGGGAATGCGGCCCAGAGAGCTTCTACAGGAGGTGTGTCTGTGAACAGGGCACAGTAACAGAGGGTGTAAATGTGCACCATAAATCACAATTACAATTTGGGTGCAGAAGTTTTGTTACCACATTTTTTTTTTGAAGAGTGATGGGACACCTTTCCTGTAAGGAAAGGCTGGGAGAACTGGGATTGTCCAGCCTGGAGAAGAGGAGGCTCTGGGGTGACCCAGCTGCGGCCTTGCAGTGCCTGATGGATCTGCAAAAAAGATGGAGAGAGACTGTTGACAAGGGCCTGGAGTGACAGGGCAAGGGGAGACAGGCTTGACTAAAAGGGGAGAGATTTTCTTTGGATGTTAGGAAGAAATCCTTCCCTGGGAGAGTGGGCAGGCCCTGGCACAGGTGCCCAGAGAAGCTGTGGCTGCCCCATCCCTGGGAGTGTCCCAGGCCAAGTTGGACAGGGCTTGGAGCAACCTGGGCTGATGGGAGGTGTCCCTGCCCATGGCAGGCGTGGCACTGAGTGGACTTTAAGGTCCTTCCCAACCCAAACCAGTCTGGAATTCTCTGTGAAATGCAGATGCCCAAGTCAGGAGTGCAATCCAGATATCCCAATATTCCTAATGCTGGAATTTCAGTTCTTGCAAACCTAAAAATATATAAGTACCATTAAAACTCCTGTAAAATCTGTATCCAGTTCTGGCCTATCTAAATTCAGTTTTAGGAAGGTTTGAACTGGCAATTCCTGTAAGATCTTTCTTAGGCCATCAGTAACAGTTTAGGTTTTGCTGGTGCAAGGCCACCAGTTTAGTTCTTTTCCCATCCAACCCGTGTCAATGCACGACATCTTTGGTAACCCACTGAAACACCTGAGTGGGGACCCTCAGAGGGGAAAGTGGGTCAGTGTTCAGGCTGTCATTAACCTAATGAAGCATATCTTAATTGCAAACAGTCAAAGAGCGAGTCTGGAGCTATTCCCTTGAATACTGAGAGTCCCCAGACACTGAACCATCAGGTACAGGACACTCTAACAGGATTCTTATGGAAGTTCAATCGCCTGTTTTGTAAATCTTCTGGTCTCAGAAGGATACAGATTGATGAGATTTGGTACCAAGTTCTCAGCTCAGCACTTCCAAGGCATTTCTTAAATCTTTCTTGCCACTTTCTGTCTAGTCAATTGGAAAAATCTGTCCTGAGAGTAATTGAAAATTGCCCCAGATTGTCATTGAGTGATTTGCAGAAATACCCTTTGATTATAGTCCCAGTCAGTTTTATATTATTCTGGCCATCATCCTGCACTGAGGAAAAATAAATAATTCCTCAGCTGTGGACAACCAGATAATTGGTGTAGTTTATTCAAAAAAATTATGTCTATTTCTGTAGATGATCTTCTGCAAGGTTAGAAAAAAAAAATCAATACCATAAATCACGTTTCAATGGAAATATGATGGTCTTACAAGGTCTTCTCGTCTGTGTCCAAATGTTTATTTTGCCTCAGCAGTATCACTTTTCTGCAGGAGGTCAAAGCAGCAGCTGAGTCACACAGTTCATACTTCTCTTCCTCCTGGGAGTGTCCAAGGCCAGGTTGGACGGGGCTTGGAGCAACCTGGGCTGGTGGAAGGTGTCCCTGCCCATGGCAGGTGTGGCACTGGGTGGGCTTTGAGGTCCCTTCCAACCCAACTGTGGGGTGATGGACCCTCTGATAAGGCCTGATGGGTTGAGGAAGACATCTCAGCCCCCTGGAAGGATGTTCCTGGCCAAGGACAAAGGGCTTTCAAACTGCTAAGACTGACATAGGGGGGAGTGTTGTTTGAGCAATGACACGGCCCCCTCTGCCATATCTTCTATGACTGCTCAAAGGAGCCACCTCCCCTCAGGGCATCACCATCACCCTCCCAATAGACTGACTTTTAGCCACACAAACCACATGGGAGGAAAAAAAGGTATAAAAAGTGTTTGGAGTTGAAACTCCAGTAGGAGAGGGAGAAATGCCAATGTCTCTATGAGGGGAAAATGCTGCAGCTTGTCCGGAACAATGTAGGGATGAGGAGACCTTCATGTGCTTTCTATTTTTCTAACTTTACTTTCTTAACTTTACTTTCTTCCTTTCTTCCTTTGATTCTTACTTTATAAGCATTTCTTGTTGCTGCCTTAACACTAATAACAGTAACTTGCTTCACACTTTTCCTCTTTATATTGGTTATTGCTTTTTGCTGTTCTTACTTTATAAGCCCAGCTCTGTTTTGCTCTACAGTAACTTGCTTTGCTTTCAAGGTGCAGTTTCTTTTTCAACATGTGTGTTGATAAGGAGCAGCTCTGCCCTTCCCTTTTGTTTTGTGTTACAGGGAGTGGTGTGCAAGATATTTTATTGTCCTGTTACTGAGAGAGTGTCTGGATAAGTGTTTTAGGTGGCTGTTTTTAGTCAGTAGTTCTTTGGTGCTGGTTTCTGTCTGTTGTGAGAATGGGACACATTGAAACTTGAGTTTGGTGTGTTTGTCTCTGTAAAATGTGTTTGTGCTGGTTTCTTTTGGGGTCTTTTATCATCAATTAAATACAATCTTGCAGCTGAACGTTCTCACTGGCAAAGCAGAACCCACAATGACTGTCACAGACTTGTATTAATGAATGTTATTTCAGGAGCTGTTGTGGGGAAAGTTCTTTTCTGGCATTAAGTGTGGCTTCATATTAGAGGTCAGAGCCCCTTCCAACCTGTGGGCTGTCAGTGAGAGGACAGACAGTGTTGGGTAAATAAGCCTCTGATTCTCTGGAAGCACTTACAGCTAATAACTTTTAATTAATACAGTTAGGACTAGAAATCTTTGTATTTCTGTCTCCCTCCTCCCTGTCACGTGGCAACAGGCAAGTGGCATCTACAGTTACAACACATATTTGGTTTGCAGGAACCAAATTAAAGCTGTCATATCTTTTGGAAAAATAATTCCTGCTTTTATAAGAGGTGAGTCAATGTTTACAGCTCTGTCATATGAACGCTGCAAACAGAGAGTGGGAAAACACAGAGAAAAAATGATTTGCAGTTCCAAATATTTCCATATCATCCTTCTAAGGTGTCTGGGAACTCTGGGTTTCTTGATTGCAACCTATTTTCCAGGTCCCTTTTCCCCAGGGAATTCTGCATCAAGCTGCCTTTCTGCAGAGGTCTCAAGGAGGGTTTGTTTACTGCCAGTGCAACCTCTGCTGAGCATCTGAAAGTCAAGCTGGTTTTCCTGCCTCATCCATCACCTTCCAGAGGAAAAAAATGCAGAGCTCTGAGTGGAAAGGTTTGTTGTTACCAAAATAAACAGGAATAAATTTGTTCCTGTTTAATTTTGCAGCGCCAGAGACGAGACAGCACAGACTGGCAGTGAAACCATCAGATGCTGCACAGCATAAACCAGAAAACAAAACCAAAAACACAAGGAAAACACATAAGAGCTGCAAAAAGATCAGTTTTAGATTCCTGTTCTTAAGCATCCTGTATATCCTAAGCCTGCATTTCTAAATATTTCAAATTGAGTTTGTTAAACTTGCACAGTGATTAAATAGATAGATGGAAACTCTGTGTTTGCAAGAACTCTTATAATCAGGCTCTGGGTGCAAAGTTATTCGGGCATTCACTGCAAGAGAGGAGATATGGGAGGGTTTGGGAAGGGAAGGTTTGGGAAGGGAAGGCCTTAACAATCTGGTTGCACTAAGGGAATAACCTTGAATTTATTTCCCTGGGTCTGCAATTTCACCTGGTACATTTAAGTTTTCAAAATTCCTCATTATTTGCATCCTTCTTGTAATAATTTATGATGAGAGCTGTACACTGTTGAGTGGAAATGGCAACACTTAATTTAATTTAGAAAAACACCAAATGCCTGAAAACACTTAGACATTTCTATAGCTTGAAAACATGTTTGCAGGTACCTGCAGCTGTCAGCTGGATGAAGTCTTTGTTCTCCTGCAGGACTAATCCTGTGCTCAATGTGCAGCTCCTGTTTATTTCCACCTGGGATTGGAGTCAAGGAGAACACAATGCAAGCCACAAGCAAATGTTCCTTGCAACTATATATTTAGATTAAAATGCACCTGCAAAACAGCTCTTTGACAAACCACCTGTTCATTGTTACCAGCTTCCTATTTCTCCACAGTCTTACTGTTTGTTTTTTCCCCCCTTCTTAACAGTTGCCATTTTTAGTGGTTGGTTGGGCTAAAATAGACACATCAGTTATTACAAGTGTATTTCACACCTTGCCCTTAGTATTGTTATTGTAAAGACAAGTATTCATATGGAAACTTCAGTTTTCTGAATGGAAAGTTCCTTTCATTATTTATTTATTGAAATACAGGCATAGAAACCAAATCTTCCAACTGAACAGAATCCCAGAATGGTTTGAGTTGGAAAGGACCTTGGGTTGGAAAAGCCCTCCAAGATCATCAAGTCCAGCCCTTGGGCCAACTCCAGTCCCTTTACCAGATCATGGCACTCAGGGCCATGGCCAAGCTCAGTTGAAAAACGTCCAGGGATGGGGAATCCACCCCCTCTCTGGGCAGCCCATTCCAATGCCTGAGCACTCTCTCTGCAAAGAAGTTTTTCTGCTCTCCAACTTCAATTTCCCCTGGCAGAGCTTGAGCCCATCGTGCCCCCTTGTCCTATTGCTGAGTGCCTGGGAGAAGAGATCAACCCCCACCTGGCCACAACTTCCCTTCAGGTAGTTCTAGACCGTGCTGAGGTCACCTCTGAGCCTCCTCTTCTCCAGGCTGAACACCCCCCGCTCCCTCAGCCTCTCCCCGTAGGGCTTGTGCTCCAGTCCCTTCTCCAGCCTCGTTGCTCTTCTCTGGCCCCGCTCCAGCCCCTCAATCTCTTGCCTCAACTCAGGGGCCCAGAACTGAACACAACACTCAAGGTGTGGCCTCCCCAAGGCAGAGTCCAGGGGAAGGGTCACTGCCCTGGGCCTGCTGGCCACGCTAGTTTGGATCCAGGCCAGGATCCCATTGGCCTTCTTGGCCACCTGGGCACACTGGTGGCTCCTGTTGAGCTTCCTGTCCCTCAGGTCCCCCAGGTCCCTTCCTGCCTGGCTGCTCTCCAGCCACTGTGCCCAGCCTGGAGCGCTGCAGGGGGTTGGGGTGGCCAAAGGGCAGGACCTGCACTTGGCCTCGTTGAACTCCATCCCATTGCAATCAGCCCATCTCTCCAGTCTCTCCAGATCCCTCTGCAGAGCCCTCCTGCCTTCCAGCAGGTCGACACTCCCTCCCAACTTGGTGTCATCAGCAAATTTGCTGCTGATGGACTCAATCCCCTCATCTAAATCATCACTAAAGATGTTAAACAGGACTGGACCCAACACAGACCCCTGGAGAACAAATTAGAGAACAGAAACTCCCCTTTTTCCCTCTGACCCTTCAGCCTGAGTGTCAGGCCCTCCCACATGATGTTATACATACAAAGATGTGCAGAAACACCAGGCTGGTTTTGAACTTTGTGCCTCACTCCATGAGAAATTATTGATCTTTGCTCTTTTAATATTTCCCCATGAGCTGAACAAGTGAATTTGCCTTTTCCAAAAGGAAACCTGGCAACAAGATCACTGCTTTTTGCAGAATCTATGAATAGACAGGGAACTGAGTTCCTCCTGATCCTTCCCTTGGATGAAGACAGTCAAAGACCCCAAAAATCCATAAATTAGAGAAAAGACAAAATCAGCACAGGGGTTCACAAAACTCTTGCTGTAGGTATGAGAAATACAGTGGTAGATGACGTGACATGAAGAAAAATTAAAGACAAGACTCTTTAATCTTTAAAAAATCCCCCAAACAACAGTGAATAATGAGAATGAAAATGCCACAGTGGTCTGGAGGCCTGAGCATCCTCTGAGTAGCCAGGTGCCCATGCTGAGTAGCAGATCAATGTACTCCCTCATAAAGTTGTTTTGAGGTTTCCTAAATGTGGCTTAAGTTCTTGAGAAGAAAAAAAAATGCTTTCAAAACCTTTGGAAGAAAAATAAATGGAAGAAGCATCCAGAAGTCATGAAGACTCATCCAAAAGCTTAGCAATTGGATGGGAAAGGGAAGGTCAGTTCAGACCAGAGTTGAGCCACAGGTCCCCATTTATGTCACAACTCTCATTCAATATTTCCTTTGCACCAGGGAGTGTTTCACACTGACAGATTTATTGGGGTTTTTAAAAACTGTATTTAAATACATTTTTAAGGGTTCTTTGTTTAAGTCCCAAACAGCTCTAATTTTGACCTAAAGCAACTCCATCCTCTTTGTGACTGCACGAAAGAAATGAGGTTCTTTTCACCATTCTTCAGGCTAAGCTGGTCTTCAAAGTGCCCTCATAACCAGGCATGTTCTAATTAGCTCTTCCTTGCCATCTGTGCTCCTTTTCCCTCCTTTTCCCTGAATTTTGGTTGCTCTGGAGCACAGGCTGGTACGATCCTGCCTGGCCTTTCCCCCTCCATTCCCTGTACCTGGCTGAGCAGAACAACAGGAGCTCTTGAGCTCACTGCATCCTTCCAAAACACTGCTCTTACCAGCTGCAGGCTGAAATAATTGACCCTTTATCCTGTTTGTGCCACTGACTGCAGGATAGTTCCTAATTTTTCATTCCATTGGGCTGCAAATGGCGTGGGTACAAGAGGAGTTGTCTGCACTTTGGAGCGTCTGTCGCTCAGAGGGAAGTTCAGTGTCTGGACCTGATGGGAGGGACTTCTCCTTATTGATTGATAGTGCTATTAATCAACACATCTATCATAGAATTTGCTTAATAGTTAGTATAAAAATCACTTAATATAAAGTAGCTTAGCATATGGCAAAAATCATGAGGTACAGATGTGTGGGACCTGTCCTTGAAGCTTCTATACCAAGGGGCCTTAGGGATTTCTTGGACTAACTAAAACAGACTGGACACCATATGAAACAAAGATAAATCAGAAGATATGTCAAAAGAACAGGATAATTAGAGACATTCGCCAATTAGACCGGTTATAGTTGCCAACAGATCCAGTTTGAGCTAAAGGTAGAAAGTTCACATGTGGAAGACTCCAAACTTCATCCCCAAAGACCACCAGAGCCCCTCACCCCTAATTCCCAGGAGGAAAGAAGGAGGTGCACGGGGCGGAGAAGATGGAAATCAGTTCTTAGAACTGATTATACTAACCTGGCCTTTTCTAGGAAAATAATGTTTATGCATGAAGAAATAATGAATCTGTATAACTTGCATATAAACAAGTTGTTAACTCGACCAGGGGTGCCTGTTTTTGGAGGAGCTTCCCCCCTGCACCCGGGCCTTGAATCAATGTCCCTCTCTATGGCCTTGTTGGATAGAGAGTCTTTATTCCACAGTCAGACCTTGCAGCCTCCAGCACGTTATCAGCTGCCATGTAAGGAGGTCAATCATTTATAACACACTTAACTCCGATCTTTTCTTTTCCTTCATAAGTTGCAAGGTCACCTTGAGCCCTGGAGAAGGCCTGGAGATGAATGAGCGAGGATGGGGTGTGCTTGTTGTCGCTGTAGGCTGGCTGTTTCCAAGCAGAATGGTACTAAAATGCTAATTAATATAATGAAAAGGCAAAACAAAAATGCACTGCCCTGGTCAGGCAGATCCTTGTGTGCCAGGAGAGTGGGCCAAGAAAATGCCACTGCAGCTGAGCAGCACTTTGCCCAGGGCTCACAGCTCAGAAGGCTGCTCTGCACAGCTTTCCTGGCTCCTCCCAAGGCTCAGGGGGAAGCCAACAGGTTATTACTTTGAATCTAATGAGAAAGCCAAATGTTAACCTGTTGTCACCGTGCTGAGAAAGCCATCAGAAATACACTGGTTTGGGGTTTCACGGCCCTGGTATTAAATAAAGCTACACTGACAGCGGGCTGTGAGTATTTGTGACATTTCCTGAGTTGCAGATTGCAGGTTTGGGGGTTTATTTTTTTATTTCTTTTTTTTTTTTTAATATTTGTACCTGTTCTAGAAAGATGAGAGTTGTGAACTGCCCAATTTTCCATGAAACTATTTTCTCCAAGCTGTTGAGAATAGGTTAATCCACAAAGAAGAAGAGATCTTAACAAAGCACAGTATCTCAGCAGCACAATAGGGGATGAAAGTCACTGTGACAGCTGCAAGGGAAGGCACAGTGGAAGGCACAATTGATACATTGATGGGATCTAAATTAACTGTAAGTACTGGGGGAAAAACGTCCCAGCTGTCATTGTGAACAGCCCTCTGAAAATCCCTGCCCGGCGTTCAGTAATGATTAAAACCCAAACAAGATGTTCCAACACGCTAAGTAGAGAATAGAGAACACTATTGAAAGTGCTCCAAGGCCATTCTGTAAATCAGTGTGGGAGCTCACCTTGAACCTCACGTTTAGTCATCACCCCATCTTGAAAAGGATGCATCAGAAATAAAGAACAGGAGCTGGGGGAGTCTGTCGTTTCAGGGGGACACTTGGGTCAAATTCAGTCTTTGATTTATACCCTGTGCTGTCCCTTTGAAATCCAGCAGTTCCCCAGGTTATGAATCACAACACAAACGTGACCTGTTTAATTTAGCGAAGGGACGTGTAGCAGGAAGTGCTTGTGATGAAGATGCACAAACTAATGGCTCACGAACCGCAGGCAACAGAGCTTTTATTTGCCTTGCTGAGCAACCTTTGCTCTGAAATGATCAGCAATGCATAAAAGCAAACACAGACAATGCATGAAAGCAAACACAAGCATATCGTTTGTACATATAGATAATCATCTGATTTTCCATCCATGTGACATACAGCATCTTTCCCCAGCTTTTGCTACTTAAAAAAAATAATTGGGGGCACATGGGTAAAGGAGGAAGAGGATTTAAACCTCCTAAGCAGAGGTAAGGAGTTAAAAAGCATTCTGGAAAAATATAGTCAGAATTTCCTCAGCTGGAAAGGATGCACAAGAATCATCAAGAGCAGCTCCTGGCACTGCACAGGACAACCCAACAACCCCGTCAGGTGCCTCAAAATGAAGCTCAAACAGAAGCACAGGGAACTGGAGAACAAGAATATCGACATCATTGACACAGAAAGCAAAGGTAAGGTCAGGGAGTGATGTTAAAAAAACCTCAACCACAAGTTGGTAACCAGGATAACCCCGACTGGAGCACAGTTTGGAGCAACTCAGTCTTAGGCAACATCATGTGCTATAAACAGAAAAGCCCCAAATTGCAGCCCCAGCTGTGTCGTGGCAGCAAAGAAAGACCAAACACACCAGTCAGTGTCTTTGGCTGGCTCTGAGCAGCCTCTGTGTGTGCACTCATGTGCAGCCAGGGCAAGGCAGAATATTTAGGCACTAATTAGGAGTCCTTGCGTGCTCCTCTGTTTGAAATGTCTGCACAGAGTCAGGAGCTCTCTCCATCTCAAGGCAGAACAAGCTGGTTATTAGTAATGAAAGCAGATCACAGAGGGAGATGCTCAGCCTGTGAATCTGATTCATAACGGGCAGGAGAGAAGGATTTCAGCAGGGAAGAAAAGGAACATTTCATTCTCTTGCTACACGCCCTGGCAGGGGGGAAAACTCAACCAGAGCCTGTCACAGAGCCCCTGAATCTCTGTGCCAGATGAAGTGATTTACCAGAGACAAGAGGCATGTGGGGGGAGAAAGGAAAAGATAAAAACCCCAAGGACTGCTCTCTCCTGCTTTAGATGGTGAACACACGCTCTGACCCATTTCTAATGATGGTTCATGTTCCAGACTCCACCGAGCCAAGGCAGAAAGGGACAAGCCATGGCACCAACTCTGCCATCCCACACAAGGCCTTTTCCTTCCTTTGCCCCATCTCGGAGGGATTGTTGCCCTCACTGCCTTGGCAAGGAGGAGGAAATATTTCCCCTCTATGTTTAAGATAAACCACATTGAGCACCATTTTCACACTCAGCTCAGAATCAGGCAAGTTAAAGTAGAATTTAATAAGACTGTACATACTGTTTTTCTCTTTGGTTTACTGTTTGGCTAAATTGTTGGATTTAAGGAGCAAATGGTTCTGGTTTAGGTTTGGAATAAAGAGTATGTATTTCCTCCTGTTTTCCCATTAGATCTTGGCTCAGCTGTTTATGCCAGTGACAGGTACATTCATCAGCTGTGTGTGTGAGCACAGCTCATCCTGTGGGCTGTGCATGACACTTGGTTGTGGTCCCTGGAGTCACCCACCCGTGTGGCTCCCTCCTGGAATGACAGACCCTCTGGAACTGCAAAGAGAACCTCAACAACCCCCACAGCTTCGCTCTCCATGGGGGTCTTCAGGGAGCAGAAGGCAGGGGAAGGGATGCAAGTTCCAGGATTTAATTAGACATGGAGGAAGCAGTTTCCTTTTCCATTCCAAGGCCTGGTGAACAGCCTTGGCTGTCAAGTGAGGATTTTGCTGCCGTGAATGACCGCCCCAAAGCAGGACTCTGAGCCATGTTAGTGTAGGGTAAGATAAAAAGTAAAGGTCCTTTAATATCACAGGCCTACAGCCCACAGGAATACACGATGACATGCATGTGCTCCAGTTCTTGTTTCCATGGCTTTTACAATGAGATCCCTCCAACCATTGCTTTACACATTTCTCAGTCCAGCCCCAGTCCCACCCCTGTTCCAACCCCTAGGAATTTGGTCTGGGGACATCGAGACCCTCTGTCTTCATCAGCTCCTCTTTCTCGGGCTCCTGGAGTTCATCCAGTTCTGACTTCTGGGTCACTCCGACCTGTGTTTATGTTTCGTTTTTTAGGCCTTCTGATATCCTTCAGCTCTACCTTGGAAAGGAGTCTAAACAAGATTAATTAACTAAAGGAATTTGAGCTCTCTGTTCTGGGACAGGGGTAGTGATAGAAAGGCATTAAACTTAAACTGTTAGAAATATTAACCCTCTAAAAATCTACAACTACTGTGTTCCTAAAATCTACAAAATGTGAAAATCAGAACAAAAACCCCTTTGGCATCAATTTCCATGGGCTTTCTAAACATTAGTGGTGCCTTCCCTGGAGGATTGCACTCGTCCAGTGTGAAAGCTCTGAAGGTGAAATGGCCCTCAGACAGTGTCCCTGGCCAGAGACAAGCACACAAGTGCATCTACTGTGTATGCAGAAAGCTCTAGGTAGATATTGCTTGATGAGTCCTGGAAAATGGACAATTATGAACATTTCTCCTGGTAATTGGTGTCTCCCTCAGAAAGGTCACAGGAGGTTTCATGGGCTGTCCATTAACTGTGCATCTCAACTCTTCTAACTCAGTGGGAAGCACATTTTACAGACACTTTTTCACTGTTCAGGAGACATTTTAACTTTTCAGCAGCAGTTTTACCAAGCCAAGCAGAGAAGTTTGCATGACAATAATAATTGCTCCAGTTCCTAAAAGCAGAAACAAATCTGCCAACATACGAATAACATCGACACCTCTAAACAACTTCTGTTGTCTGTTCCCTTTCTCCTTTCTTTGGAACATTTATAAAGAAAGTGTGACACCTTTGCCTAGAGAAATGAGTTCCCTAAGCACTATTCTACTGTGCTCAACTCAGAAGTAATTAGGATAAGCACAAAAAGTATTTATCAGTGTTATTGCAGTGAAGGCAGCACTCAGACTGCAGCAACTGAGCTCTTGTAGTGAAGTGTCAAGACAAGAAGCTGTAGCAGGTGCAGACAATAAACCTGGCTGGGTTCACCTCACACCATTTACAATTCTTTATGGAACTGCTTTGTGAGTAAGATTTCAGGAAAAACAAGCAAAAGGTGAAAAAATCTCTCTTATAAAAGTTTCAACACCATTTCCAGAGAGGGCAAAGCATCAGAGTTTACAGTTCCCATCACGGCTTTGTGTGAAGCGGAGGAACCCTTGAGATTACAGGAAGGCAGGGTTATAAATGTATTTATAGGGAGCACTGGGGCGGGGAGGAAATGGGCTGTTGCTCCCAGGAGCCCTCAGGCACAGGCTGCTTGGCTCCTCCAAGGGCAGGGATGCTGCCTGTGTGTCCCACCATCCACTCTCTCAGAGAGTGCCCTGGAGCACATGTGTCATGCAGGCTCTTTCTTGTCGCTGTAAACATCTTCTCTGTGCAGCCAGATCCTCTTTGTGTGCGAACAGACCACCTACATCAAGTCCTCGGGTGCACCCAAGAAGCAACAAAGCAAGATGAAGAAATTTCATCTGGTTTTGTGACTGTTACTTGGGGGTATCACATGGAAAACTTAAGTAGAATAATAATGACTGAGCATTCTCTTTTTTTTTTTCCCCTGATCTCCTTAAAGTAGTATCTTTCCTGATACAAGTGTCCACATGGGTAGACATTTAGTTCACACTAACTATTCTACCTTAAAACTGTACTATTTCCCTGGTAAAACTCACATTTCTTTCATTGAGGCTCTCTCTGAACTGCAGTCAAGAGGTCAGGTGGATCTGAGACAGTGAGAAGGGGTTGGGTCCTGTCCACATTCCACCCTGAACCTGTGGCTGTGCCCCACAGCATTTCACCTTGGTTAGAAACAAAATAAAATTCACTCTGTGACGGCCCCAAAAGAAATCTGTTTATACTGCAAGTCTGGACAAAAACTGTCCCTCAGTGCTGGTTCCTCCCATGGTTTAAGAAGAATTCTGCTGCTTGTTCACCTCCATGAGCAATTCATCCCTCACACAATCACATCCCTTCTAACACTTCCTGAGGTTCTGTGGCACTGTTGGCTCCACTCCAAACAGTGTCAGGCATTTATTGCCTCCAGCACAAGCTGGTTTGATGCCTTTGATGCCCTTCTGCACCATCACTCCTTGTCCTGACTGAGGCTGAGTCCCTCTGAGATCAGGTGTGTCAGCTCCAGGTGCCAGCAAAAAGCTGCCCAAATCTTGGGCAGGCTGCTAGTGGAGAGGGAAAAGCACATTGCAGGGAACACTGGGATTAACTGTCCCAACACAACCAATGTGTTCCTTTCTCCTGCTCACTCAGCCTTTTCTGCTGTTGCTGCTCATACAGAGGTGGTGTGCAAGGAGTGGGAACAACTCCCTGACAGGCTCCTCCACCTTTCCCCACCCCAGACACAGAACTACCCGTGCTGCTCCAACAAAATGCAGCTTTGCTTATTCTCCTGGGAAAACTGACTGCACAGGAGCTGTAGAATGGTGATTTGTACCCCACTAATGCATCCTGCCTGAGGCCTCTGACCATGTCATAACAGGAATGGACAGGACTGCTCAGCCTGGAGAGGAGAAGGTTGTGTGGAGACCTCCGAGCACCTTCCAAGGTCTGAAGAGGCTCCAGGAAAGCTGGAGAGGGGCTGTTCATCAGGAACTGGAGGGACAGGACAAGGGGGAATGGATTCACACTGACACAGGGGAAATTTAGGTCAGAGATGCAGAAGGAATCCTTCCCTGGGAGGGTGGGCAGGCCCTGGCACAGGTGCCCAGAGAAGCTGTGGCTGCCCCATCCCTGGGAGTGCCCAAAGCCAGGCTGGATGGGCCTTGGAGCACCCTGGGCTGGTGGGAGGTGTCCCTGCCCATGGCAAGGGGTGGCACTGGATGGGCTTTAAGGTCCCTTCCAACCCAAACTCTTCCAGGATTCTGTAATTATGATAAACTGTTTGCACTTGTAAACAAAGTTTTGTGTCCATTGCTTTTCTCTGTGTAAGAAGACACAAACTGTTGGGATTTCATATGCGCTTAGATCTAAAGTGTGAGTTGTGTATTGAGCTTATCTCTGTAATTAGCACGATTGTAGTTTCAAGGACTACTTAATGAGGTCAGCAGCTTCTGCCACCTTCTCTACAGATGTGCGTAATTGGCCAATTAGAGCGGGCTTTGTCATGCAAACAGCATTGTTAACCAATTACCAGTGCTAAGGTGGCTCAGCTGCGGAAGAATCTTGTTTCTGAAGTGTATAAAAGTTTTGTGTGCGGATGAATAAATGCTTGTTGTAGCTAACTTCTGTGAAGTCGTCTTGGCAAGCCAAAAACCCGTCTCCCAAAAAATGCTTACAACTGGCGCCCGAACAGACTGGTAAGCTGGCGTCGCAAAATCCAGCTGGACTGGACGTGCGACTTTGGTCCGCGGAAATCTGAAGAATTCAGACGTGTGGACCCCGTCCCGCAGAAATCCAAGTAATTGGACGTGCGAGTACCCTTGGCAACGAGGAAGGTGTGGGAGAGAAGGGCGAACGCGCCGAAGGGCTTGTCGACACCCCGGGCGTGGTGGGCTGTAAACAAGTGAAAAATGGAAAAGGACACAGCCCCGCAATTGTTCTTAGAGTTCCTCGTCGTGCGAGGCATTGCCGTGTCCACGAAAAAGCTACTACGTCTGCTCGCGTGGGCTAAAAAGGCAGGACTCTTTAAGCTATCTTCGCAACTTTTTGACGTGTCGGAGTGGCAAGAAGTAGGTGATAAACTCCGCGAAAAAGCAATAGATGGAGGCAAAGAGGCGAAGGAACTAGGACCAGCCTGGAGAGAAGTTATGAGCCACCTTAAACAGTACCAGGCTGAGAAGACAGTGGCTATGGCAGCTCACCATGTACTAGATGACAATGAGGACCAGCGTGGCCAGTCTGGACTTTTCAAGACGGTCCCCGTAGCCCCTGGTGTGGAAGTGCCGGTTCTTCGGAACGCTGGTGAGGTGCAAGAGGCTGCTGCGGCTGCGGAAGCCTCAGATCCCGTTACATCAACTACCGATGCTAGGGACACTGGTTGCCGTCGGAAAACACCGAGGTCCACCCCGCTCCCACCCAGCGGCTCCAGCGACTCCGATTCCGATGACGACATGGCCCACAAGCGTCGAGATCGGGGCTCTCGGATCCCCTCCGCTCCCCGTTATCGGCCGCCGCCGTGGGCTCCACCACCCCCTCCCCTCGCCGGCATCACGGACAACCTGAGGGCTCTTGACTTCGGGAATGACGTAATGATAGAGTCGGGTGGGGGGTTGCTACTGCGTCCTAGGAATGGGGGTAATTGGTCTGGTATAATATGGGATGCATTGCTGGAGGGTGATTGGGCGGCGGTGGGGGCTTTGGAATCTCATTGTGGGTTTCCCGTACTGCAAACTACTAACCCGCAAGGTCAGACTGTAGGTACTCATAAGCCTTTTGAATGGAAGCTGTTGCAGCAGCTGCGTGCGACGGTCTCTCAGTACCAGCTGCATAGTGAACCGGTAAAGCAAATGCTGGGTTATGTCTTTAGTGCAGAGCTTTTGTGTCCAAATGACTGCATGGCCTTGGCAAAATTGCTATGCACGCCATCTCAATACCTGCAGTGGGAGAAGCTATGGGAGGAGGAATGCAGAAAGATCGTAAATACCCCAGTGCCGGAGGGGCATGCATTGCATGGGTTACAGCTTGATATGCTAATGGGGCAAGGTCCGTATGCGGCAACTCCCAGGCAGCTCCAGTTTCCTGCCGAGTTCCATAGAGCGTCTGCAGAAGCTGCCCATAAGGCATTGCTGCGTATCCCGACAGAGAAAAAGGGGCCAAACTGGGCGAATGTGCGTCAGGGCGAGCGAGAGACTTATGAGACCTTTATTAATCGCTTGGTCAATGCTTTAGAATCTGACGCTGAGTTACAAGAAGGTATGAGGGAGAATCTCCTCAAGACCTTCGCCTTTGAACATGCAAATAGCAAAACTAGGCTGCTCTTGAGCACTTTGCCCAAGGAGGCCTCACTGGTGGATATGTTGGACCGTGTTTCCAGGGCTCAGGCTCAGCAACAAAATGTATTTTTAGCTGAGGCTGTGGGGGAGGCTGTGAAGGAGCAGAATAAGTCCATCACTACTATGCTTCAGCAACTCCCCAGGATGATAGCAGTAGCAACACGGCCGCGTGCCAGCAAGGGGGATGAGCGCAACCATGGCAACCGGGTGTGCTTTCGCTGTGGCAGACCAGGGCATGTTCGTAAACAATGCCCAGCTGGGCCAGTGTGGTGCACCCTGTGTCAAAATAGCAGTCATGCCGATGAAGCGTGTAAGAGGTCGGGAAACGGGATAGCGAGCGCGAATGGGAGTCGCGCGGGGATAAGAGTAGCTCCCAATGTTGTGAATGGGGCTCTCCCACCACTACAGGGAGCCTCGGGATTGACTTGGCAACAACAGTAGACGTTGTCTTAACTGACACGTCTCCCCAAATGATTCCTACTGGGTGGCGGAAACCGAAAGACTCCTTTGGGGCACTGTTGTTAGGTCGGTCGTCGTCGGGACTTAAGGGATTAGTGGTCTTACCAGGCTTAATTGATGCTGATTATACGGGGGAGGTAAAGATAGTAGCACACACCTTGCAACCCCCCATGGTCATCCCAGCGGGAAGCCGCATAGCCCAAGTCGTGCCGCTGACTAATCTGCTGCAAACAATGTCTTTAGGGAAACGTGTGAGTAACATTCGGGGTGATCGTGGTTTCGGTTCCTCAGGGCCAGTGGCGTGTCTGTCGCTGCAGCTAAAATCGCAGCCCATTTTGAAAGTCATTCTTTCCTATAATGGAGAGCGGTACCCCATTCAGCTCCTGCTAGACACGGGGGCAGATGTCACAATGGTCAGCCAAACTCTGTGGCCGCCGCATTGGCCGTTACAGTTGGCCACGGAAGGGGTTACTGGCCTCGGGGGCATGACCACCGCTAGGACATCCCTCGGTCCTGTACAGATCACTACCGAGGAATCGGTGGCTTCAGTAATTGTCTATGTCTGTCCCCTCCCCCCCGGACTCCCAGGGCTCCTTGGCAGAGATGCGATGGCGCAGATGGGAGTAACGCTGTCTACCGTGGGATCGGTTTTTTCACAGCGGCCATTGGCAAGCCGCCGTCACCCCGGCCACTCGTCTGGCTGACCGACGAGTCTGTTTGGGTGGAACAATGGCCGTTACCAAAAGAGCGGCTGGAGATCGCTCATCAATTAGTATCAGAACAAGTTGAGCAAGGCCATTTAAAAGAGTCTGTTAGTCCATGGAACACCCCGATATTTGTCGTGCCAAAAAAGTCAGGGAAGTGGCGTTTGCTTCACGACTTGCGAAAGGTTAACGAGCAGATGCAGCCTATGGGGGCAGTGCAGTCAGGTCTACCGAACCCGGCTATGTTGCCTGAAAATTGGCCATTGCTGATAATAGACCTTAAAGATTGTTTTTTCACAATCCGTTTACACCCTAATGATACTCAGAGGTTTGCGTTCACTCTGCCTCCGCTTAACAGGGCGGAACCAGCGAAACGGTTTGAGTGGACCGTCCTGCCTCAAGGCATGAAGAACAGCCCCACCTTGTGTCAGCTCTATGTAGCGGCTGCGCTAGCTCCATTAAGACAAACATGGCCACACGTACTAATTTACCAGTACCTAGATGATGTGGTTTTCTGTCAGCAACAGTCCTTTACTTCTGAGCAAACTCAGCAAATCCTTGACACCCTCTCTGCTTTTGGACTTCAAATAGCACAGGAAAAGCTCCAGACTAGCCAGCCTTGGAAGTATTTAGGGTGGGCTATCTCTGATTCAGTGATCCGTCCCCAGAAACTGACCATATCTACAGAGGTTGTTACCCTGCATGATGCTCAGAAACTATTAGGGGATCTGCAATGGGTACGGCCAGTGGTAGGCTTACGGAATGAAGACCTTGCACCTCTGTTGCCACTGTTAAAAGGCACGGACCCCACCCAGCCTGTCTGTGTCTCTGATGCACAACGTGTGGCCCTCCAAAACATTGTAGACAAAATTAATAATAGATGGGCACACCGCAGAATTCTCAATTGTCCATTTTCGGTTTTTGTTCTCCTGTCAGCCCCATTCGTGAATGCAGTGATTGCCCAGTGGCAAAAGAAAAAGGGGGGAGGACATCAGGAGAAAGTGTGTTTGATAGAGTGGGTATTTGGTCCAGTTATGCCCAAGAAAAGCATTGTACCACTTATTGAGAGCATGGCAAACCTCATCATGAAGGCTAGAATGAGAACAATTGCCATTTCAGGGGCGGAACCAGAGTATGTCCATCTGCCCATGACACCAACAGAACTTGAATGGGCCATGAATAACTCAGAGGTGCTTCAACGAAGCTTGCTAGGATGGTCAGGCTCCATATCCACAGAATTTCCTACAGGGAAGCTTGGGTCCTTGTTAACCACGCAGAAATGGTCAGGCATACCCTTGTGCTCTAGAACACCGCTGGTGGATGCTGTCACTGTGTTCACTGATGCAGGGAAGCTATCGAAAACTGCTGCCATTGTGTGGAAAACAGAGAGTCAGTGGCAGAAGAAAGTGCTAAAGGGAACTGCTGAGGATACCTTGCAGACACTAGAACTTACCGCAGTATGTTGGGCATTTAATCACTGGATGATGAGTTCATTGAATGTAGTAACAGATTCATTGTACGTTGCAGGTGTGGCCCAGCGCATTGAGGATGCAGCAATAAGAGACACTGGTAGGCCTCGATTAGTACGATTGTTCCAACAGCTCCAGCAAGCTATTCGACAGCGCAGCTTGCCGTATTGTGTAATTCACATACGGAGCCATCAGTGGAGCTTGGGTCTGGGACAGGGCAATGCAAAGGCAGATGCACTAGTCTCTGCAGCAATAACGATCCACTGCCCACTTAGCAAATTCGAGTCTGCCAGGATGGCGCATAGTCAATTCCACCAAAATGCTAAAGGTCTGATGAGGGACTTTGAGCTCTCTCAGGCAGAGGCCTCTGGGATTGTGAGAACTTGCCCTCAATGCAGCCACCATGGGCCTGGAATTGGCATGGGAGTGAACCCACGTGGGTTAAAAGCCCTAGAGATATGGCAAATGGATGTCACACATGTACCCAGTTTTGGGAGGCTTAAGTACGTCCATGTCACAGTTGACACTTACTCGCGGTTTGTATGGGCCACAGCACAAACAGGGGAAAGGGCTTTGCATGTTAAACGGCACCTGACGCAGTGTGTGGCAGTCATGGGAGTTCCAGAAACCATCAAAACAGATAATGGGCCTGCGTATGCCAGTGAAAGTGTGAAAAAATGGTTTCAATATTGGGGAATTAAACATGTAACAGGGATTCCTCACTCCCCTACCGGACAAGCTGTAGTTGAACGAACCAATAAAACCTTAAAAGAATACTTGGATAAGTTTAAGGATGAATTAGATGTTCAGGAGAAGCTAAACAAGGCACTCTTTGTAATGAATCATTTGTGTATTTTTGGGGATAATGCAGAACCTGCAGCTCTATTGCATGGTAGAGCTCTGCCCAAAATACAGCCCAACTGTACTGTCAAGGTTACTTATAGGGATCCTAAAACAGGTGCGTGGAAAGGCCCTGCCGATGTAATATTCTTTGGGAGAGGCTATAACTGTGTTCTAACACCGACAGGACCTCAATGGATTCCGGCAAAGTGGACTAAGGCAGCCACCAAACAACAAGATAAAGACACACCAAACGACGACAATCAGCGTGGCGACGATATCACCTTTCGAGATCAACCCGTTGGACTTTGCCAATTGTTTGGGTCTGTTTAGGTCATATAAGTTGTCACCAGTAAGAACTATAGAACTGTGTGTGTTTGGTAGTTCTGCTGCTATAAGTGAAGTCAGCTTAACTCTGCTGCCAAATAAGAATGCCTGGGTTGCTTTTGCCAATGTAACCAGACAGCAAGAGACTTGTATTAGCTAATCTCAGTTAAGAAATCCTTTTATCACATGTTTAGGTAGTGTTTTAAGTCTTTTTAACTCTGATCAGTGCCTTACAACTTTTACTATGCCGGCATGCATGCATTCATTTATCTGTTTCAATGACTAGTGTGGTTAAGGTTTCTCTTTTAAGTTTTCAATTTACTTCCTTAAGATTAATAAGTTAGCATTGTAAGATGGTTAAGTTAAGTCTTATTGATATTATTGCTGTGTGTGTTTTTATTATACCTTTAGGACGTTAAGTATGTTAAGTAAGCCGTTCTGCAGCAAAAAATAAAACGGGGGAATTGTTGGGATTTCATATGCGCTTAGATCTAAAGTGTGAGTTGTGTATTGAGCTTATCTCTGTAATTAGCACGATTGTAGTTTCAAGGACTACTTAATGAGGTCAGCAGCTTCTGCCACCTTCTCTACAGATGTGCGTAATTGGCCAATTAGAGCGGGCTTTGTCATGCAAACAGCATTGTTAACCAATTACCAGTGCTAAGGTGGCTCAGCTGCGGAAGAATCTTGTTTCTGAAGTGTATAAAAGTTTTGTGTGCGGATGAATAAATGCTTGTTGTAGCTAACTTCTGTGAAGTCGTCTTGGCAAGCCAAAAACCCGTCTCCCAAAAAATGCTTACAACAAACAACAGCTTAGTTATTAAAGTTAACATGGAATTATTAAGGGAAAACACTTGTTTATGTGATCCACTTCTGGCAGGTCATGGCAAGGTCTGCATTGCTGGAGGATTCAAAGTTCTCATAATCTTGAAATTATTTTCTCTCACCACAAACCTTTGAAATGTGTTGATATCCCACATATTTTACAGACAAGGAAAAGGCAGGATGAAATAATTGGAAGTAACAAACAAAATAAAATTAAACACCACTAAGTCTTTGAAAATCAGAAAGAAGTGTTGCTCAAGATAAAAATTAATGAGTCTCATTTAACAAGACTGTGATACTCACATGTCACATCTAGCGTTTTCCTGAAGAGTTTGCTGCTGATAAAGAAGTAATTTCCAAAGCATTAGGGATATTAATGAGTTACTTTGAAGTGTTTCAGAACTCTCTGAGATAGAATAAAACCCAGCTAGTGGGCGAAATACCATGGAAACTACTGGCACACAATAGTTTGCTTTTAAATATTTGTTTTTTAAAACCCAAACTGATGATAATGTGAAAATGGGTCTTGAAAAGCAACTGGTTTACCAGTTTCATCGATTATCATTTCATATTTTGTACTGGGTTGTTTCTGCTCAGCCACATAAATCAGAGGAGGTTGTTTGGATGTGTCTTGGTTTAAAGGTGAACCAGGAGGGGAAATGAACTCACCATGAGAGAGATTATAAGTCAGAGCTAAAATTTAATAATAATATTACAATAAATACACTGACACAAAGAGAAATTGCTCTCAACTCACAAACCCCAGCAGTATAACCCAGTGTTCTGGGGCACAAACCCAAAGGGGGTTGTTGGCCCTTGTGCTGAGACCCGCGTGGTTCCCCCCAGGTCCAAAGCAAAAGGAAGTGAGAAACCTGTTGGTGCAGGTGATGGCTGGAGTCTGGTCAAGAGTGGTGGTCTCCTCCTGTCGAGGTCCTGCTGCTCCTCTGGATCCGACAAGTGGTTCCTGAGGTCTTACCCCCCACTTATGTACCCTCAGGGAGCCCCCAGTCCCTCCCCCAGGGCGGGCACTTACACAATGGGTGATTAACTCTGGAGCCAGGGGGTATTGTTGAACTGTTGATGGCCCATTGGCAGCCACGCCCCCCCAGGCTGGGTGTGAAGGTGCCAATGACTCCCTGGGCAGCTGCTGCTAATGGTCCATTGTCCTTGGGGAATGAATAGAGGGGGTAGAACACACAGCTTTGATCACCCCCACACAGTGATAGCTGGTCCCACCTGCTGGACTAGGACAGGATGGTTGGAAGATCTGGGGTGAGGAACACAGGCTAAAACTGCTGTGGTTTAATCTTAGCAGCTGAAAATGCAGGAGGTAAGAATAACATTCTGCACCTGGAAAAGAAACCCCTTTGAGGGAGATTTCAGTGAGGCAGTCAGGAAAAAAAAAGGAAAAAGAAAAAAAAAGGAAAAAATATTCAGAGTCTTGTTTACCAAATTAGAGCTGTGAGAAAGGAAAACAGGGCAGAGACAGAGAAATTACACATGGAAAACTGTGTGCAGTTTGCAGCTCCTCCCAACATCAATACATCTTCCAGGGTCTGGTTTAAAATGCACTGTGGCTGTGTGGAATCCCACCTCAGCACAGGATTCTGGCACAACTTCCAGCCACTTCTCAGCCATTAATTTGGTTTTTTTCCCCAGTCTTTCTCTGGAGACCTTTTTTCCTCTTCCTTCCTTTTTTTTTTTTTTTTTTTCAGCAGTAGAAGAGATCTGTTCTTAATTAGTACCTCAGTAGGGATTTTTGCAGGTGAAACTTCTGCAATTCACACATTTGTCTCCTTCAGGAAGGTTATTAGAGTGGAGCACAGATCGTTTGTCTCCTTTTGCAGGCTCCTGACAAGCCCTCCTTTGTTCCCTATGGGAGTGTGGGAATTGGAATGTGGGCAGAAAATTGACCCTGTGTGAGTGAGGCCGAGAGGGAAGAACCACCTTAAAACAAGGCAAGCTCCAATTTGCAACACTGACTAAAGCACATGAGGTTGTCAAGGAAAAAGGGAAAAAGGGACTCTGCTTTCGAGGCCATTAAAAGAAAAATGATGGCTTGATCTTGAAATAACTCGCTTTTGGTGCTGGCATTGCTTCATCCTTGCTGAAGACAGAACTTTTGGGGCTTTCTTGGCCTGAAGTGATGGAAGGCAGATAACAAGGGGTTTTTTTTTCTTTTGTCTGGTTTTACTGCTGGGCAAATGTGGCACTTTTATGCAGAGGGGCCAACATTGTGAGGGACAGCAAGGCCAGTGTGAGGTCCTGCCCTTGGGTCACACCAACACCATGGAACCCCCCAGGTTGGGGCAAGGGGTGGAAAGTGCCTGGTGGGAAAGGAGTGGAGGTGCTGCTGACAGTGGCTGGGCATGAGCCCAGGGGTGCCCAGCTGTGGCCAGCTGTGCCAAATGGCCCCTGGGCTGTGCCAGCCATAGGGTGTCACAGCCCCAAGGCACTGCCTGTCCCTGTGCTGGCACTGCTGGGACACCTTGAGGGCTGTGCCCAGTTCTGGGCACTCCTGGAAGAGACACTGAGGGGCTGGAGCGTGTACAGGGCAGGGAACGGAGCTGGGAAGGGGCTGGGGCAGCTGGGGGGGCTCAGCTGGAGAAAAGGAGGCTCAGGGGGCACCTTCTGGCTCTGCAATCCCTGCCAGGAGGGGAAGCCAGGGGGGGTCGGGCTCTGCTCCAGGGCACAGGGACAGGAGGAGAGGGCATGGCCTCAGGTTGGGCCAGGGCAGGGGCAGGGGGCACAGCAGCAGGAATTCCCTCCTGGAGAGGGTGGGCAGGCACTGGCACAGGCTGCCCAGGGAGGTTTGGAGTGCCCAGCCCTGGAGTGCCCAAGGCAGGACTGGCCGTGGCACTGAGTGCTCTGGGCTGGGGAACAAGGTGGGCATTGGGCACAGGGTGGGCTCCAGGGGCTGGGAGGGCTTTGCCAAGGTGGG
>JAJPCS010000410.1:0-11341 GCA_021164005.1 Willisornis vidua nigrigula | reverse complement strand
AGGGCTTTGCCAAGGTGGGCATCAGGCACAGGGTGGGCTCCATGATCTTGGAGATCTTTCCAGTTTTAATGATTATGTGCTTCTATTCTGTGTTTTTAATATTCCAAGTTCACTCAACTCCCTAATTCCTGAGGAGGAAATGCCCCACTCCTGGTGGGCTGTGTTTGTTTTAAATCCACTCTAAGTCTGGGCTTTGGCAACGACCCTGAACTTTCCCACACCTGGAACTGTTGCCTCTCCTTTTGAGAGTGAACTGCAGGATGATGGTTGTCCTGCAGAAGCAGAGTCACAGCCCTCAGTGCTGAGGAGCGTTTAATGATGTTTTGCCTTCAGAACTCTCCCCTTGCCTCATCATCTACTCAATTAAGTCATGACTATTTTTATTAGCAGTGACATCAATGAGTAATGCAGCTTTTTTTACACTTTTTGCTTTGCAACTTCATTAATGATCTCCTGATTTCTTTCTACCTCCTGCCCTTGGTATTGATGTGGGTAGTTTGTACTTTGCCAGTGCCTTTTTCCTCCTTTCTCCATCTGTTGGGGGTTTTTTGTGGGTTAGTCACTATAAAGCACATTAGGGCAGGCAATTATCACACAATATGGTTCAAAAAGAGACAGACAACAGGCTAGCAAAGGCATACAGAGCCTTTGGAAAACTCCATAAAAGAGTCTGGTCCAATAAACACCTGAAGAAAAGTACAAAGATCAGTGTCTACAGAGCCATTGTACTGTCTACTCTTTTCTATGGGTCTGAATCATGGGTCATCTGTCACCACCTGCGGCTTCTTGAACGCTTCCATCAGCGCTGCCTCCGTTCAATCCTAAACATCCACTGGGCTGATTACGTGCCCAATGTGTCTGTTCTTGAACAGGCAGGGGCCACCAGTATGGAGGCCATGCTGCTGAGAACGCAGCTGTGCTGGGCAGGGCACGTCTCCAGGATGGAGGATCACCCACTGCCTCCCGGAGATTGTGCTCTATGGGGAACTCACCACCGGCTGCCGCGAGAGAGGAGCCCCAAAGAAGAGATACAAGGACTGCCTGAAACAACAGCTCAGCCTTGGCCATATTGACTGCCCCAATGGTCCACTCTGGCCTCCAATCGGGATTCATGGAGACACACCATTCCCGACGCTGCTGCTTCCTTTGAGAATGCAGCACAGTCAGTCTGGAGGAGAAAAGACAACGCAGACAGAACTGTTCCTTGCCAATATCACCAAAGGAGACGTTCCCCTGTGCCTTTTGTGACCGGACCTGCCTATCCCGTATCGGCCTCTTTAGCCACCAGCAGCTTGCAGAGAGTGTGGGTAGTGCCCTTCCCAAATCTTTGTTCACGAAGCCTGGCCATGATGATGATGATGATGGCTCAAAAAGAAATGGGAATGTAAGACATGATGGGAAATTGCTGTAAAGGTGGCTCCATTATTTCATATTTGCATATATATATGTCTCTATCTGATATAATAATCCACAGGCATCAGGCATTTCCAGCAGTCTGGCTGAACATCTCCAAGGCAGCATCTCTCGGGTTCATTAATTCTGCTGGAGGAACTTTGGGAGGAGCAGAAAGTTCCTTGGAGCCTGAGCTGTTCCACGGAGGCCCTTTATTTATTGCAGGTTGCCATGTCACCTCCAGCTTGGCCATTGAAATCTCTTGACATGAGGCTTTTATCTGCCAGGGAGAGGTTGTTGACCCCACCACTGATTTCAGCAGAGAGCTGGACTGTCACTCTTAGTCACAGCTACATAAACGTTGTGATGATAATGGGAGAAAAATTTATCTCCTAAAGTGGCAACTGGTATTTGATCCCCTGGAGCAAACTGTCAGGATTCCTAAAGGTCTTCCATTAAATTGCAAATCCAGCGCCATTGTGTCTGAATTCCAATTTTAGTTGCTGGTGGTAGGAAGTCTGAGCAAATGTGCACTCAATTAAGGCACTGGTTTGGAATTTCGCATCGAAGAAAATAAGATTTTTTTAATTAGCTCAAAATTAAATCAAAACATTTCCAATCCCCTTCTTCTGAAATATAATGACAATAATTAAAAAATCATTAACATCCTTTGCACTCCAGAGGCCTTTGCTTTAATATTGGATATTCTACACACAGAAAGTTGAAGATTGTTTGTCTGCAATGGCGGAAAAAAAGCAGCTGATAGTCCAGTAACTAAAGCCTCCCATCCTTTCATTAAAAGCTGATTAAACCCAGCAAGATTCCTTAAAATCAATTTCTAAAGCTATAACTGAACTGGGTACAAATTAAAAATATCCCTCCATCATCTTTGTGGTGCTTGATGTGAGTGGAAGAAAGAATTGCTGACTTCCATTCCATATGTGCAAGGAAGGTGGAAGATGTTCAGGGTGCCCTTTGCTAATTAAGGAGGAAATCACATGATGTGAGTTGGGGTTTTTGTGCTTCCTCATTGCTGGTACATGATCTGGTACTTGCTTTGGTGCCCTCCTGCCCTCTGGCCCAGGGTAAATATCTTGATATTCTTTTCTCCTGCTCAGTAAGACATGTGGGGAGGGGTCCAGATTTGGGGAGGGGCCCAGATGTGGGGAGGGGTCCAGGTTTGGGCAGGTGTCCAGATGTGGGGAGGGGTCCAGATGTGGGGAGGGGTCCAGATGTGGGGAGGGATCAAGATGTGGGAAGGGATCAAGATGTGGGGAGGGGTCCAGATGTGGGGAGGGGTCCAGATGTGGAGAGGGGTCCACACAGAGGTCTCTGTCAAAGCCCTGAAGACCATTCCTAGGAGTGTGGGGTCAGAGGGATCCAACAGCGTGCCCTTGGCTCTTCCCAGAGGGATCTCCTTCCACATCCTCTGCCTTAGTTACAGAAAAAGCCGTAAAAATCATTACACTGAACTCAGGTAAGTTTTACAGTCCAATATTAAGCTGCAGAAACAACAAAATTAGATGACTTATATATGTGGCAATAAATCCTCTCCACAATTTTCTGCAGCTCCTTCAGCAGCCTAAATTGGCTCTATTTGGCTCATAAAGGCACTATGGGTACTCATTTATACAAATAACAACTGAAATAAATATACTACTTTTAAAAATGGGACTCTGACAGTTTGATGTGTTGACGTGGTTTTTTTTCCCCAGGATTTTTTAACTTCTTCAATAAAATTTCATTAAGAGAGCACATCTACACATGGGCATGTGCACATGCACAGACAAAAAGATGAAATTCCAAGTCCTGCTGGTTTATTTGCACCAGTTTCAACGCAGGCTTAGCCTCAGAATGATAATTCCTCTACACAGTAGGAAGAATGAGCTGAACTCTCCTGTTCACTTGCCTTTTCTAAGCTGATTGTCATAAAGAAGGGGTGAAATTCCCCAATAAAGCTCAAATCTAATTAGTGCACTGATTTTAGCAGCGAGTCCATTTTCTGCTAGGTTACAACTTTCTAAATGATCCAAAGCAGATGCAGCTCATGATTCCTCTCCCACTTGCTCTGATGCTCAGAGCACTTTACTGCTCTCAGCTGGCACTTTAAATCACTCTCCTCGATGCCTCCTCATTACATGCACACACACACTCAGCTCTGGTGTTGATCCAACCAGGAAAATCAAAATAATTCCCTTCTTCCTCCTGCCAGGTGTCTGTTATACCACACTGCCACAAAGCCCTGTTTCCACATCCTTGATCAACAGGTGACTCACAGCATGGCAGCAAAAACACAGGGATGTGCTCAAACAGAAACAGAACAATCTTCAAGAAACCAAAATTTTACTGAAATGACAAGATTTCTTTGCAGTTTGGGATGTCCTTGAGAGACAAATTAATAAAGAATTTGCACTCCCTCAACACCTAGAGCATCTTTATGCTTTTATTGGGAAAAGGTTAAAAGTTATCAGCTGCAGATATCATAGAATCATAGAATCCCAGCATCCCAGAATGATTTGGGATGGAAGGACCTTAAAGCCCATCTTGTTCCACCTCCTGCCATGGGCAGGGACACCTCCCACCAGCCCAGGTTGCTCCAAGCCCTGTCCAACCTGGCCTTGGACACTTCCAGGGATGGGGCAGCCACTGCTTCTCTGGGCACCTGTGCCAGGGCCTGCCCACCCTCCCACGGAAGGATTCCTTCCCAGTATCCCATCTAACTCTGCCCTCTGACAATGGAAACCCATTCCCCTTGTCCTGTCCCTCCATCCCTTATCAACAGTCTCTCTCCACCTTTCCAGTATCCCCTTCAGGCACTGCAAGGCCACAATTGGGTCACCCCAAAGCTTCTCCTCTCCAGCTGAACAATCCCATCTCTCCCAGCCTTTCCTCCCAGCAGAGCTGCTCCATCCTCTGGCCATCCTCGGGTCTCCTCTGAACTCTCTCCAGCAGCTCCAAGTCCCTCCTGTGCTGCCCCAGGGCTGGGGCAGCTCTGCAGGTGGGGTCTCACCTGAGGGGCAGAGGGGCAGAATCCTGCCCTGTCCTTCTGTCCATGCTGGGGGACCAACCCAGGGCATGGGGGGTTCTGTGCTGGGCCATGTCCAGCCTCTGCCCCACCAGCACCCCAAGCCCTTCTCCCAGGGCTGCTCCATCTGCTCATCCCCAGCCTGGATTGATCCCAGGGTTTGTCCTTGCTAGTGCAGCTCCACCACTTGGTCTCATTAACCCTCATGAGATACCCAGGACCCCCTTCCTGAGCATGTCCAGGTCCCTCTGGATCCCATCCTGTCCTACTTCCTGCAATGCCCATCTCACCCAGCTCCTTCCACAAACCTCCTGTGCTGCCCAGCCAAATAGGAGAGATTTAAATTAAACCTTCTTAGGACAATGTCCTTTATAAACTTGCTGAAGAGGGGGGGGACTGAATGTGCCTTGACTAATTGTTTATTAAAAGTGGTCATACGATGGGCTCGTTGCTTCTATCCCCTGATGACTCTCCAGCTGCCACTATCTTGTTCTCCCAAATAAAATCCAAACATATTTCTAATCAGCATGGAAATTCAGCATCCTGCCCGTTTTCCCTGGGAGTAATTAAGAGAAACATCGAAAGTGTGGTGGCTTTAATTAGCCAGTAATCCAGTGTGGTCTCATCATTGTTCTGCTCCACCCTCATAGCAACCATAATGATGGAATAAATGGAGTGATCGATATTGGCCAGATTGAAGAAGCAGTTCCAAAGCTGACTGGATTTAACTGGAATCCAGTGGGTGAATGGGTGTGAGTGCAGATCTCCAGAGTCGTAAAGCAGTTTGGAGCTCACCTGCTTTGGGACCACAGATATGATCTTGTATCTGTCTCTGGGAATTAGAACAGTATAATGAACTCTCAGGGACACATTTTAATGGTTGCAATTGATTTAAGAAATCCTATTATTAAATGTGTCTATGTTTAGTAAAAGGACTTTTTAAATTAATTGTGACTTGCAAGCAAGATGAAAAAAACTCCCTCTGTGGAAAGAACTATCTGACTCCTCAACCTGGCCTTGAAAGCAAAACTTTGACTACAAGAGCAAACGATTTCTCATAATCACAGAATCCCAGAATGGGTTGGAAGGGAAGGTAAATCTCATTTCATTCCACCCCCTGCCATGGGCAAGGACACCTCCCACCAGCCCAGGTTGCTCCAAGCCCTGTCCAGCCTGGCCTGGGACACTTCCAGGGATGGAGCAGCCACAGCTTCTCTGGGCACCTGTGCCAGGGCCTGCCCACCCTCACAGGGAAAGATTCCTTCCCAATATCCCATCTAACCTTACTCTTCCAGTTTAAAGCCACTCCCTCCCATGCTATCCCTACAATTTCCTGATGTGGAGTCTCCCTCCAACTTCTCTGTAGCCCCTTCAGGCACTGGAGGGAGCTGTGAGGTCTCAACACAACCTTCTCCTCTCCAGGCTGAACAATCCCAGCTCTCCCAGCCTTTCCTCCCAGCAGAGCTGCTCCATCCTCTGACCATCCTGGGGCCTCCTCTGGACTCTCTCCAGCAGCTCCAAGTCCCTCCTGTGCTGCCCCCAGGGCTGGAGGCAGCTCTGCAGGTAGGTCTCACCTGAGGGGCAGAGGGACAGAATCCCCCCCTGTCCTGCTGCCCACGCAGTGGGACCAGTCCAGGGCACAGTGCAGGTTTTGGGATCCCATCCCACACCCTTGATCAGGCCATCTCAGAGACACTTCTCTATCCCAAAGTTGTAACTCTTCTCATTGCAAACGACCTGCACTAATTTGGAGCAGAAATCCTGTCTCAGGCTCCACACCCAGCCCTGCCTGACTGTGGAAATGGGCTGTTCTAATCAGCCATGGGTGATTTGCATCTGCTGCAACCCCCACAGATACTGAGCAATGTCACAAAGGAGCACATGCAAATGGACAGTTCTTCTCAGACACTGATAAGCAATTAAAAACAAATTAAACAGCAGATCTCATCCTTCCCCAAACAGATATATGCAAATTGATGCAAACTACCTGTCCCTGACCCAGAAACATGATGGGCAATTGCCCGACCTGTGTTCAGAAAACGATATTTAATTTCGTGGGCTCTTTGCAGGGAATGCATTTGAAATCTGAGTGGCATCAGCAGGAAAATCAGAACCAGCAAATGTTTCTCAGAGCTCTCCAATCAGCTCTTATTTGCTAGGCAGGCATCTGCCTATCAGAGCGTGAGGCCGGGGATAGATTAGCAAAGTATTAATTATGGTTGAGATTCTCTGATGTATCTCAGTGCCCAGGTGGGGTGAGTGTTGTCCTGCAGCACCATCCTGGTGCAGCAATCCACATGGCAGGGCTCTCACTGTTTCTTGGGGAAAACTGCTGAAAATAATGAGGTAAATCATAGTATATAAAATCCAGGAGAATAAAACGTAGTAATAGATCAATTCTCCGGTGCTAATTGGGTGAGGGGTTTGCAAGTGTGACACAAGGTCAGAGATAACTAAACAGAGTCATTGAATCATTTGGGTTGGAAGGGACCTTGAAGACCATGTAGTTTTCTGCATCACTACTGAAAACAAATCCAGCATCACATTCTAATTCTGTTGCATATCTATATATATTTAACACTGTATTGCTAAGGCAATTAAAGCCACCTAGTCAGACATAAACTTATTATTTTTAAAACAATATAGGCAGATCAGTAAGGGTTTGTTCTACACATTCCCTGAGTCTCTGTGAATCCTGGGAGAGATTTCTCAATAACCACCCAGAAAGCTTTATTTCATCACTATGAAGTGTCTTCACTCAATTAACATGAAAAGCTTTTATCAATCTACATTCATCTAACCTGAGTGTGAACTCTGAATTATTAGTGGTGGTTTATTGTGATACAACCATGGAACTGTGAGAAAGACATTACAGTAGCTGATATGAACTTCATTTCCCCCTTTCTGGAGAAGAGCTGTTAAAAATACTTTATTAAGCACCTTTGAATAGTGTAGTGGAACAATCTTGCACAGCCACTGCACATTATCCTCTTGATTCCCTGTTGCCTTAAAACAGCAATTAGAAGTTGATGAGAAACGTCCAGGAACAATAACAGTTAAAGATCAATTAGGGATCCATGCAGCTAGGAAGATTAAATATTTATTAAAATAACAACAACCTTTCAAATAATAGTTCAAACTTCATTACTCTAATACGTTCTTGAACTGCTATTTTCTGCCTCACTTCACTGTAATTGCAAACTGCAACTGTGACAGGGAATGTCTCAGACTAAAGTACATAAAAACATAAAGCTTTTACATTACGGTGACAGTGCTTGAGATTTTGTAAACAGACATCAGCAGCTTGATTTCTTATTTGCCTGCACATTTCTGAAGTGCTTTTCTAGTGTAAAAATCAGAAAAAAAGCTCCCATTTAGATAAATTTAGCTGAAATATGTGTCATGGAGCCATCACCTTCCCTTGTACCTATGGCCAAGGGACCATAGGCATGATGTTCCTCTTCAGGAGAAGACCGGGAGCGGAGGAATTGGGAAGCTGAGTATAAGGCAAAGGATGTTTTTGCATCAAGAACAGAGCATCTCTTTGGAACCCAGTGCAGAAAGGGCCAGTCTGGGGGATGTTTCTGTGGAAGGGGCCAAAGTGATAACAAGAGGGGCAGCTCTGGTCTCTGTCCATGCCTTGGGGACAAGAAAAGTGTGCAGCCCAGTGTTGCTCAAACATGCAACCCATAACTCTGCTCTGACTCACTTAAAATGGTGATCTGAAACAAAACCTGATGGAATTAGGAGCCAAAGAAATGGCATCTACAAAGGCAAAAGGTGAAAAAATAATTCACTAGCATAGCAAAAGGGGAATAAAGGAAGCATGTTTAAAATGAAGCTCATAACACTAAAGTTGGACTTGATGATCCTTGTAGGTCCCTGGCAACTCAGGAGATTCTATGATTTAAAATTCAAGAGGAAAACATCCTTCACTCGGGGAAAAGTACAACAGTTTGGGCTGCAATGGGTACCTTGAAATGAGACTGGTTAGCACTGGGGGAACCGGCCCATGGGGTGGCACCCACTGGGCTTGTGCAGCCACCAGACCTTGGCACACACCGAGGCAGCACCTCCAGCCCGTGCCCTGGAGCTCAAGGGCAGCACTCAGGGCCTGTGCCAGCAGGTTGTGCAGAGGCCACCCATCCATCTCCACACTCATCTAATTCGGGGCTGGCATGTTGGCAGGGACACACAAGGAGACATTTGTTTTCTTGGCACTTTTTTCTAAGTGTATTTTATTACAGATTTCCTGTACTGGTTTC
This sequence comes from Willisornis vidua nigrigula, assembly GCA_021164005.1. Classification (NCBI taxonomy): domain Eukaryota; kingdom Metazoa; phylum Chordata; class Aves; order Passeriformes; family Thamnophilidae; genus Willisornis; species Willisornis vidua. The sequence continues at coordinate 2,659 of JAJPCS010000410.1, read as the reverse complement.
AGTATCTTATCGAAGTAATCTTTTATTTATATAATACTTATTTTATATATTGTATCTATTGTTTTACATAATGTTTTCGAAGTTTTTAGTTACACTTCATTAAGGGTTAAGATCACAGAATCACAGAATGGTTTGGGTTGGAAGGGCCCTTAAAGGTCATGTGAGTTCAGCTCCCTGCCATGGGCAGGGACACCTTTCACTAAACCAGGTTGCTCCAAACCCCGTCCAACAGGTTGTTCCAAACCCCATCCAACAGGCTGTTCTGGCTCAAGGCCCCTCCTGGAGCCCAGTATAGACCAGCATGCACCAGCCCTGTCCCCACACCAGCCCTGTCCCTCCCTCCTCTGGGGCTGTCCCAGGTCACCAGTGCCAGCACACCCCCCACACCCTCAGGGTGCACAAGCACACACAAAATTAGGGGTTTCCCAAGTCTCACATTAACAAGACTCAGAAGGCTTCATTCAGGCATTAATTCTTCAGTTATGGACTATTTGAGGGCTACAACAGGCACAGCCTGACTTGGTCTCTCAATCCAAGCAGTGACCCTCCCTGCCTCAATGCCCAGAGCTGACCATCCCATAGAACACAGCCAAGAGAATCCTTCACCCACCACAAACAACTGAAAACATAAATCAGAATCAGGTTTTGGTACTTATTTTATGGAAGAAACATCATGTTGAAATATATCCAGCCCTGGCTCCTCACCCAGCAGGACATGGAGCTCCTGCAGCGGGGCCAGCACAGGCTGTGCAGATGCTGAAGGGCCTGGAGCAGCTCTGGGAGCAGCAAAGCTGAGGGAGCTGGGGCTGGGCAGCCTCCAGAGCAGCCCCTGAGAGAGAGGGACCTCCCCATGGCTGGCAGTGCCTGCAGGGAGGGGGCAGAGCAGGACCAGACTCTGCTCGGGGGGCCCAGCAATGGCACCAGAGCAACGGGCAGGAACTGATGCCCAGCAAGTCCCACCTGGACGTGGGGAAGAACTTCTGTGCTGGGCAGCGCCCCAGCACTGAACAGGCTGCCCAGAGAGGGAGTGGAGTCTCCTCCCTGGGGATATTCCAGCCCCATGTGGGCACAATGCTGTGCCATGTGCTCTGGGCTGGCCCTGCTGGAGCAGGAGGTGGCACCAGGTGACCCACTGTGGGCCCTTCCAGTCTCACCCATTCTGGGATTCTGTGATTTTGTCTTTAATTTATTTTTATGAAAAATATCAATGTGTTTGGCTCTTGTACTTCTCCTTAGTCCTTCATTCTTCCCCTCTAGGGGAGAAAAAAAAATATTTGGCAGATCTGAACACAGAAGAAATGATCATGTCATCAAAACAAGATTTATTGTGTTTAATAAGAGAGCAGTAAAACTGATGCTTAAGCTGATCATTGAAAGTCAATGCTTTTAACATTTGAAAGTGCATAACTGCTCAAATCATTATCCTAATGGTGAGATGCTGTAACACATCTCTGTAAATGTCTCTTAGGAACTGCCTACAGTGGGAACACCGTCAGAACTGTGATCTACATAGGTCGGGGAGCAGGGCAGGAACTCACAGGTGGAGGGAGCTGATGGAGAACAGCAGAGATGCTTCATCTCAGACCCACATCTCACAACCAAGAGTAAATATGAGGGTTGTGCCAATGGATATCCTTTCAGGTTTTATCCATACCTGTGCTGTTTAAAGGTGAACCAGGAGGGGAAATGAACTTGCCACAAGAGAGATTGTAAGTCAGAGCTAAAATTTAATAATAATATTACAATAAATACACTGACACAAAGGGAAATTGCTTTCTACTCACAAACCCAGCAGTATAACCCAGTGTCCTGGGGCACAAACCCAAAGGGGGTTGTTGACCCTTGTGTTGAGACCCCTTTGGCTCCACCAAGTCCAAAGCAGAAGGAAGTGAGAAACCTGTTGGTGCAGGTGAGGGCTGGAGTCTGGTCGAGAGTGGTGGTCTCCTCCTGTCGAGGTCCTGCTGCTCCTCTGGATCCAACAAGTGGTTCCTGAGGTCTTACCCACCCCTTCTGTACCCTCAGGGAGCCCCCAGTCCCTCCCCCAGGGCGGGCACTCACTCAATGGGTGATTAACTCTGGAGCCAGGGGGTATTGTTGAACCGTTGATGGCCCATTGGCAGCCACGCCCCCCCAGGCTGGGTGTGAAGGTGCCAATGACTCCCTGGGCAGCTGCTAATGGTCCATTGTCCTTGGGGAATGAATAGAGGGGGTAGAACACACAGCTTTGATCACCCCCACACAGTGATAGCTGGTCCCTTCTGCTGAACTAGGACAATACCCCATGTGCAGAAAATCAGAGAACCCCAGAATGGTTTGGGTTTGGAGGGACCTTAAAGCTCATCCAGTTTCCCCCTTCCATGGGCAGGGACACCTTTCACCAGTCCAGGCTGCTCAACTGACTGCTCTTCCAGAAAGTTTCTAAGCAAAGCTTTAATTCTGAAAAGAAGATTTTTATAGTGATAATTTGCCCTGATCTCTGAATCTTTGATCCCACGAGTCCAGGTCTTCCCAGCAGATACACAAGGCTGGCATAGTCCCACCTCTGCTGATTTTCTTTCTGCAATTTATCTTTGCAATATTCCCTGTAAAAACAAACAATGCTGAATTATAGTCATGTAGCTGCAAAATGTTATAAATCAACTAAATCAAGGAAAACTTG
>JAJPCS010000409.1:207023-225373 GCA_021164005.1 Willisornis vidua nigrigula | reverse complement strand
TAGGGATGGGCTGGGAGAGGGACACTGGAGCAGGAAGGGCTTCCCTGGCCATTTCATGGTGATGGGATGGGGCTGGAGCAGAGCTGCTGATGGTCTTGGAGCAGCAAGAAGCTCCAGCAACATGAGAGTCACAGAATGGTTTGGGTTGGAAGGGACCTTAAAGCTCATCTTGTTCCACCCTATGCCATGGGCAGGGACATCTTCCACCAGCCCAGGTTGCTCCAAGCCCCATCCAACCTGGCCTTGGACACTTCCAGGGATGAGGAAAGTCACCTCAGGGCATCCAGGCACAGGTTGCATGCCCTGGGAATGGTGGGCAAGGACCAGGGATGCAGAGAAGAAGAAGAAAGGTCCCACCAAAGCATTCCTGGGCTCTGCAGCACGTTGCAAGCAGCAGCTGGTTGCTTTCAAGTTGAGTGTTTCAAAACATATCTTTAAATGAATTAATAATTAGACACAGCTGCCACCTTGTTAAGGCAGTGGAGCAGTGACCCAGCAGCTCTGTGTGGGAGAGACAAGAGTGAGGAGCAATCCTGATGTTGGAGAAGCCACAAAGGGCTTGGTGGTGGGACTTGTGTTTGCTGGAGTGCACCCCATTCCCTTTGGCTGTGTCCAGAGCTCAGGGCATTGCTGTCCCTGCAGCACAGAAGCCTTTTAGCTCATCATTTGGGACAGAGGACACTGTTCTCCTGATCTCTGCAGCTCAAGGGATGGCTGTGCTGTCCCTGCTGGGAGGTGCCACCAACGTACTGGGTGGTGCCACCACCATTCTGGGTGCTGCAGGAAAGGGAGGAGAGAGCCCTCAGGTGCTTAAAGCCAGCACATAGAGCCAACAGATCCTTTGGCATCCAGCTGTGCCCTGGGCACTCCTGCTGAGCAGTGGCATCAGGCTCTGAGGGTGGGTAAGGAACAAGAGTCCCGTGGAAGAGCTAGAAAGGTGTTTTCAGGGATTCAGCTTAGACTTTGCATGGTGGGTACACCTTGATACAGGTGCCAGCTCAGGGGGTGGAAGCAGCTGGATTGGGCAGGGAGAGTTGTTGGCTGGTTGGGAGGGGCACTCAGGGGCTCAAGAGCTTGTGTGGGTTTAGATGTTTGAGGTGCAGATCTCTGGGTCTCCACCATGACCCTGAAATGTCCCTCAGATACCTCAATTTCCCTCTGTGCGGCACCTTAATTTGAGTCCTGTGCTGTCAAGTTTAAGGGACACTGAGCTTCCAATCCCAGTCCTGGGGTGCTCCTGGAGCCAGGCTTGGTGGGGGCACTGGGCAGGGGGTGTTGGGTCAGAACCTGTTGCTCTTTCTACTCAGAGCAGTGAAAGAGCCCAGTGTGGATTTCTGGATGGAGCTCTGGCACTCCAGGTCAAACATTTCCTTCCTCCTGCCTCCCTGTCAGGTTAGACCTGAGATTAGGCTCAAGTCGTCCTGAGAACCAGCCAGGCCTTACACCAGTGAAATGTTTGAGCTGCGACACAAACATTGGTTTGATCTCTTGGCTTGTCCTGCTTCCTGAGCTGAGCCACAGCCCAAACCCTGGGGGCTCTGGGGATGGAGGGCTCAGGAGGAGCTTTCCCTGGAGAGGAGTTGGGTTTTCCTGGCAGGAAACAGCTTTAAGTCATTAAAACATCTCACCATGACAGTCAGTGCTTTGGGTCAGTGATTGGGTTCAAGAATGTTTGGGGGCACTGGAGAAGGTGCTGCACATCCATGAAGGTTCTGCTTTCTCAGGAGAGGTTTCTGTGGTTTCAAACACCTTTGCCTGGTGCTTGTCTCTGTATCCAAAGTCTGCCTTGTCCTGGATCCTTGAGGCTTGTCCTTCTCCCTGAGCGAGGCTGAGCAAACAGAGCAAGTCCCTGCCCTGCCCTGAGCATAAGAGGAACCAGCAAATGCTCAGAGAAAGGTGATTAATTAGCTGTACTTCATTTTTAGGGGCTCTGATGGTGGCGTGGAATTGTGGATCCGTCGCCAAGTTTGGGCTTCAGATGGATAAATAAATGATAAACGATCATTTGGCAGCACAGAACCCTCTGCAGTCCCTTTGCATGTTTATGTGGATTCCCTTCTCCCATCTGTTCCTTCCTCCTGCTCCTCCCCATGGGCTGGCTTTGCACCCCCTTTGCCTGGCTGACAGTAATTCCAGGCCACAGAGAACCAGGGAATATCCTCAGCTGGAAGGGGCCCACCGGGATCATTGAGCACTCACTGAATGGGACCCACTTGCTCCAGCACTGGGTTGGCAAGATGAGAATAGAAGAACAGCTCCAGGAGCAGGTTGGGGCTATCCCAGGCACTTCCCTGCTTCTCCTTTTCCTCTGTTTGCACACAAATGATGCTGCAGGAAATTCCTGGAACTGGCTTTACTTCGTCCCCCTCATCATCACTGGGGGAAGAAGGATGAGTGTCCTTGTTTCCTCCAAACCCATCCAGAGAGAACAGGGAAAGGAAAGAGCTAAAAGCAAAGAGACAGGACTGGCAACTTGGCTGGTTTAAAGGTAAATTTGCAGGAGAAACAAACCCACCACAAAAGAGATTATAAGTCAGAGTTACAATTTAATAACAATATTCCAATAAATGCAATGGCACAAAGAGAAATTGGGTTTAACCCCCAACCCCAGCAGTGGAACCCAGCCCCCTGGGGCACAAACACAGGGGGGTTTGGTGGCCCCTGTGCTGAGCCCCACGTGGTTCCCCCGAGCGCAAAGGAAAAGGAAGGGACAAAGCTGTTGGTGCAGATGATGGCACAGTCTGGTGGAGAGTGGTGGGCTCCTCCTGGCCAGGGTCTGCTCCTCCTCTGGATCCCAGGAGTGGTTCCCCAAGTCCCCAAACCCCCAGATTGTCTCCCCTGAGGTGCAGGTGGGAGCCCCCAGTGCCTCCCCCAGGGCAGGGAGTTGCACACTGGGGGATCTGAGTGTGGGAGTCAGGGGGGATTTTGGACTGGTTGCTGGCCCCTGAGCAGAGCTGAGCCCTCAGGTGGGTGTGGAGGTGCCAAGGAGTCCCTGGAGGGGAGTTGTCCCAGCTCCTCTGCCAGGCTTCTTTCCCAGCCAGCTGCCAGCCTGAGGGCTCAGGTGTGCCCTGGGCAGCTGCTGCCAATGGGCCCTTGGGAACAGTTGGTGGGCAATGGCCCAGAGGGTTTAGAATGCACAGCTTTGGTCACCCCCACACAGGGAGAAACTGGGCCCAGCTTGCTAAACTAGGACACAACCACTGGAAAAATAAGGAATGGGGTGTGATGGCAGGAATTGCAAAAGGCATTCCAAACCCCAACCCGAGACTGGGCTGCTCAGAGCATTCCCTTTGGTCCTACTCCCATTTTTTTCCAGCCTGTTTTCTCTTCAGCTTCATTTGTCTCTCACGTGCTGGTTTTGCCTCAGGCAGAGGTGGTTTGTGGAGAGCTTGGTTAGTGCCTGTTCCTCTCATCTGAGTCACTGATCAACTGACACAGATATTTGTGAAGATCTTTGCTATTTGGAGACGTGCTGGTCATGTGTTTGATCCAGAGCCTCCAGATTTCTGCAGAGATGCACCAAGTTAATAAGTCCCAGGGGGTATTGACTTGCATCATTTATAAATTTATAAAGTTATTACCTGTAAGAACTGCTGTGCCAGGTCACCCACACCACACGAGGGGTTTGCTGTTTATTGGGTGTCTTCTCCTCACGCAGAGACACTCGAGGTGGCATCAAGGCCATGCATGGCTTGAAATCAAACCCTTTTAAAATGCTCTTTCTGCAACCAACATCACTTTTGCAAACATGACTGGGAACAGCAGCCAAAAAGCATCACAGATAACATCAGAATTAATGCATGTTTTGCCAGTTGCTGTTTGAGGGCACCTCTCTGTGGGCTCTGCCTTCAGGCAGGGAGGTGAGCTCGGTGGTCCTGTATTTCTTTCCCCTCTGCAGGAGAAGGAGGAGACTGTCTTTGGGTCTTTACTTTCCTTTTTGCTTGTTTTTTCCCCCCTCCCTTTACACCAGATTCTCAGATTGCTGCATTCTTCACTCACAGGAGAGGAATCTGCACTTTCCTCAGCACTGGGTTTCACTAAATGCCCACGTGGCATTTCACTTTCCTGAAAGAGCTCCCTGGTGGTTGAGGAAAGCAGAAACTTTGTCACAGCCTAAAGCTCCCTGCCCTCCATCCATCCAGGCTGGTGCTTCCTCAGGGAGCTTTGGATGACAGCAAAGTGCTGAGGAAGCAGCTGTGGAGTTGCAGTCACTGGGCAGATGCCTGGTTTCCTTGCAGACTCCTGTCTGTGTGTGCACAGACTCTGGGCATGGTGCCACCCCGGCCTCAGTGGCAGCCCAGGGAAGGGAGGGCTGTGCTTCCCTCCTGCTGCTGCTGCCCCAGCTCCCAGGGAAACATGGGAAGGGTTCAGCCAGGGCCCAAGAGCCTGCACAGGGTTAAGTCACCTAAAAATGTCACCTGGCCCTGCAGCAGGGTCAGCCTGGAGCTGTGGAACCCACAGAAACATGGAATCATTTAGGTGGGGAAAGGCCTTTAAGGTCATGGAGTCCAACCATTCCCCCAGCACTGCCAAGGCCACCACTGCCCCATGTCTACAGGGGCCACATCTGCAGGTTTTCCAGATCCCTTCAGGGATGGGGACTCCCCCACTGCCCTGGGCTTGACAACCTTGTCCAAGAAGGAATTTTCCCTGATATCCAACCCAACCCTTCCATGGCACAACTTGAGGCCATTTGCTCTTGTTTTATTGCCTGTTCCCTGGAGCAGAGCCCAATCCCCCCTGGCTCCCCCCTCCTGGCAGGGATTGCAGAGCCAGGAGGTCCCCCCTGAGCCTCCTTTTCTCCAGGCTGAGCCCCCCCAGCTCCCTCAGCCCCTCCTGCTGCTCCAGCCCCTTCCCCATCTCCGTTCCTTCTCATGTGGGGACCAAAATTAAACCCAGCACTGGAGGTGCCCCAGCAGTGCCAGCACAGGGGACAATCACTGCCCTGGTCCTGCTGCCACACCATGGCTGGTACAGCCCAGGGGCCATTGACCTCCTGCCCACCTGGGCACACCTGGGTTCATGTTCAGTGCCTGGCACCAGCACCCCCAGGGCCTTTTCCAGCTTTCCAACCACTCTGCCCCATCCCTGCAGGGGATGTTGTGACTCAAAGGCAGGACCCAGCACTTGGCCTCATTGACCCTCCCACCTCTGTCCTCAGCCCATGGATCCAGCCTGTCCAGATCCCTCTGCAGAGCCTTTCTGCCCTCCAGCAGATCCACACCCCACCCAGCCTGGTGGCATCTGCAAACTCACTGAGGGGGCTCTTGATCCCCCCATCCAGATCATGTGCAGAGACATCAGATGAATCTTCTCACTGGAGCTGATGACAAATCATGTTGTGGATGGTGGGACAATCAACTTGGTCCATCAGTTCTTGGTGAACACAACAGGACTAACCACCAGTGGTGGCCAAGCCCTGTGGAAATCCAAGGGGAATCTCCCCTGCCCTGCAGGTCCTGTGTGCTACTTTGTTTCAGAGGTGAAATAACACTTTGTCTCTCCCTTTTTCTTTCTTTCCAGACAAATGATGCTGCAGGAAATACCTGGAATTGGCTTTACTTCATCCCTCTCATCATCATTGGCTCTTTCTTCATGCTCAACTTGGTGCTGGGCGTCTTATCAGGGTAAGCCACCAATGACCTGGGTGTGAGGAGGGAAGAGGTGTGGGAGGATGGCACTGAGGGCAGGGTCACACATCACACCCTGCATTGTCCCTTTTCCATTTTTCCTCTGCCTGCAGTGGGATATTCCTGTAAGAACACAGAGCCTTAGGGTGGGGATAGGCTGGTGGGAGATCTCTGAGATGATTCTGAGGCCAGACCCAAGAGTGAAGTGAACTCCCTGTAATTGAGTGCAGCCAACACTTAGTGCTGTGTCACCTCAAAAACCCACCAGGAACCTGCAGGAGCTGGACATGGAGGTGTTGATAATGCACTTGGTGTCACTGGGCACCACAGGGGAAGCTCAGCCTAAAGGCAGTTGAAAGATCTCAGGTTTTTGTTTGGTGTTTTTTTTTTGTTTTGTTTTGTGGTTTTTTGGTGATTTTTTGGTGTGTTTTTTGTTTGTTTGTTTTTTTTGGTTTTGTTTTTTTTTTTTTTTTTAATAGTGGTGTTTCGTGTTTTTAATTTTGTTTGTTTAATCTCTGCCTGTACAAGCCAAAGGCTGGGTTTGGGGGACACACTGCTCTCCTCATCTTCAAAGCCCTGGGGTCAGCCAAGGAGTTGGTGTTTGTTGCCTCTGAGGTTTGGGGTTGGACCACAGCAGGAATTAAAAGCTGCCAAGTCTGAACTCGAGCTGGAACATCCCCAGCATGTGGGGAAATCTGATCTGGAATTAAGAACCTGCCTCATCTCAGTGGTTTGCAGGCTCAGACTCTGGAAACTCATTTTGCACAGAGTTTTTTCTCAGATCAAGCAGGTGATCGACCCTGTATGGATTTATAAAGGTCCAGATTTTTTCCTGGCTCTTGCAGGAGGTGAATTAAAAAAAGGAGTTGCTGCTGTTGGGTGGGAAAAGCCCTCTGGTGCTGCACCCTTTGCTCTTCCTTTTTAAAGTTATTAAAGAAGGGAAAGTGTCTTCCAAAGAACACATTAGAGAAAAATCGTGGTATTTTGTATTCTTTTCCCCCTCCAAGAGCTGTGGCAGGAGCAGGGGCAGCACTGCAGGGCTGGTGGAGGCTGGCAGAGGGCTCTGGGTGGGGCTGGGCTGTGCTTTTTGCTGTTGCTGCATCCAGGAATAATGCTCAGGATCAATAACTCATCAAAGCCACTCACAGAACATCCTTTTGTTTTGTGAAGGGGAGTTTTGTGCCCACATTTGTGATTTAAAGGGAGGGGCCACAGCAGGGCTGAGTGTGGCTCTGTGGGCACCAGCTCTGCCACAGTGGGGTGACTGAAAGGATCCAGGGGATTTCAAACAAAACCAGAAGCCTGCAGGCTCCTGCTCCTTTGGGCTGGAATCAGATGGGGTTGGTGAACAAAACACAGAGACCTTTGTCTGGCTCTCCTGAAAGCCTCTTGTTGCTTGGGGCAAAATATGAATATTAGATAAATAAGGATCTTCTCTCCAGAATGCAGCTCTGTGTTCCCTTTGTCAGTGAGGAGGAGGAGAATGTCTTCTTTACAAAGGGAAGATTTTAATTTCTCTGCTGCACAGTGGTTTGATGTCTTGTGTTTGATTTGATGCACAGGCTGAGGGGGGTAAACATCACAGCTCAGGGGGGGTTAGATCAGATATTAGTAAAAAGGGTTCAGAAGGGTTCAGAAAACATGTGGATGTGGCCCTTGAGGACAAGGTTTGGTGGTGAACATGGTGTGGTGCTGTTACAAGTGGAACTCAATGATCTGAAAGGTCTTCTCCAACCTTAATGATTCCATAATTCTGTGATTTCATAATAAAGGCAAAGGCGGGGAGGGGACAGGGAGATGGAGAAGGGACAGGGAGATGGGGAGGGGACAGGGAGATGGAGAAGGGACTGGGAGATGGGGAAGGGACACGGAGATGGGGAAGGGACAGGGAGATGGAGAAGGGACAGGGAGATGGGGAGGGGGCAGGGAGATGGAGAAGGGACAGGGAGATGGGGGGGGACAGGGAGATGGGGAAGGGACAGGGAAATGGGGAAGGGACAGGGAGATGGGGAGGGGACAGGGAGATGGGGAAGGAACAGGGAGATGGGGAAGGGACAGGGAGATGGGGCAGTGACAGGGAGATGGGGAAGGGACAGGGAGATGAAGTGCTGGTTTTTTACCATGTTATAAAAATCACCCACAGTCTCAGGCCACAGTTGGTGTGACAGACCCCTCAGTACCTGGCTAAAGATGTAATTAAAAGCACGTTGAATCCCTAATTCCGCTGGGGCTGTACAGAGTGTCCTCCTGGTGTGAGCTGCTCAAAGCCCTGCCAGGGCTCTTGTACTCAGTTAATAATTAAACACCCTCCCAAAGGGCTCTGCCTTCTGCTCCCCTCCCCTCCCTGAGCCAGCCCCAGGCTCTGCTCCTGCCACTGAGGATCCAGAGCTGCCCAAAGATCCAAGGAATTGGCTGTGGGGTTATTTCTGGTGGGGCAGTGGGCACGGGGGGCTCTCCATGGCCTTGGTGCAGTGGGGCTGGGATGTACCTGCTCACCCCACTGCTAAAGGGGGGGCTCTGACTGGGCAAACTGGCATCAGATCCTTTGCCAGGGGGCACAGCACAAGCAAATACAGACTGTGCTGTTTTCCAATGGGACTGAGAGATTTCCTGGAGTGCTGCAGAGCTCAGAGGGCCACAGGTGAGGTGCAACTGAAACAGCTCCTAAAATCCAACAGCTGCTTTTGGTTGGTTGGTTATGGAAGATTTGAGGCTTTCCAGCAGGACACATCAACCCTGTGGCCCTGGTGGGGGATTTTCCTCTCTGCTCCTCACTTCAGATTCCCCCTGAGTTCAGTTTTCCTTCTCTGCTGCTTGGGGGTTCTCCCTGAGCTGGTAAAACCCACCAGTCCTGCAGAAACCAACAGAGCAGAAAAACACAATTATTTTCTTCTGGGGGAAACCACAGGTGATTTGAGAGCTCAGAACTGTGCAGGGCCAGGAGAGCAGAGGCAGGAGGAGGGATTTCTCTCCCTTTGGACACCATTAACATTCAGTTGGGTTGTTCACCTCTGCCTGTGAACTTAGAGGTGTGTCCACCTGATGGGGATGAGCTGCTGCCCATCCATCTGCACGTTGAGGTCACTGTCTGAGCCTGACACCTCCCCAGTCCCAGACACACACACACACAAAACAAATTATAAAGTATAAATAATTAACATTTAGGTGAAATTAGGAGATTAGACACCTGGTTGAGGCTTGGCTGAGCCATCCCAAAGGAAGAACCAGGTCTTGTTCACACTAAAAAGCCTCCCTGAACTTTATCTCTCTGTTTGAACCGTGACAATCCCTTCTATCTTTACTCCAGAAATCTGGAGCACTTGGTTCCAAAAAACCAAGTAAAATGTCCAGCTCAGCAGCACTGAAAACGTTTAGGGATTTGTATCCAGAATAAATTTTGCTTGAAACATCTTTTTTTTTTTATTTTTTTATTGATTGCAGTGGGTGGTTCTTCTTATTAGATCGTTTGTAAGCTCTTTATGACCCGGGTAGCAATAGAGACATCCAGCCCAGGCACTGCAGCCTTTCCACAGGCACAGACCGGCTGCCTCTGGAGGCACCCTGGGAGTGTCCTGCCTGCCAGTCATGTCCAGGAGCACTGACCCCCCTGCCCTTCTGTCTCCCTTAACCTCGGGGTCCTTTGCTTTTGGGATGTCACAGGACATGTGGCTTCAGTTCTGACCAGCAAATACCCTGTGATGACCCTGGTGAATATTTTATGGAGCTCTGCACGTGGTTCTGTTGTTTTCAGTGAGGAGGGAAAAAACCCACCCCTGGGAGACTGAGAAGTGCTGCCCAACATTCATTTCTTTTCTGGCTTTGTCCTGCTTTCTTGCTTGGGCAGTTCTTGCCACCAAGGGATGGGCACCCACCACACACACACTTTGGTTTCCCAGTGTCCCCTCCCTCAGCAACAACTTCTAGTGCTGTTTTCTTCATCCTGCTCCCAGCCCTCAGCCTCCTCTCAGCCCATCCAACAGCTTTCTCCTGTAGTTTGATGGGATTAAGGAGTTTTCTGTTGCTTTCTTGCTCAGGCAGTCTATGCCACTGAGGGATGGGCACCCATGCCACCCACACCTTGGTTTCCCAGTGTTTCCTTCCTCAGCAACAGCTTCCAGAGCTGTTTTCTTCATCCTGCTCTCAGCCCTCGGTCTTCTCTCAGACGAATCAGCAGTTTTTCCTATAGCCTGATGGGATTATGGAGTTTGCTGCTGCTTTGGGTCTTGAGTCAGGTGTTAATTTTGCCTCGTAATTAGCTGGACAATTCATAGAACCCTAGAATGGATTGGGTTGGAAAAGACCTCTGAGATCATCAAGTCCAACCCTTGGTCCAACTCCAGTCCCTTTACCAGATCATGGCACTCAGTGCCACGGCCAAGCTCAGCTGAAAAACCTCCAGGGATGGGGAATCCACCCCCTCTCTGGGCAGCCCATTCCAATGCCTGAGCACTCTCTCTGCAAAGAAGTTTTTTCTGCTCTCCAACTTCAATTTCCCCTGGCAGAGCTTGAGCCCATCGTGCCCCCTTGTCCTATTGCTGAGTGCCTGGGAGAAGAGACCAACCCCCACCTGGCCAATCCATTTGGGATGGGTTTGCTGCTTTGGATTCCACAATGCAAAGAGGATAAACGTTGTCCTGGGATGCTGTGAGGAAGAGGATTGAAGTTCTTTCCAGGCTAAGTGCTTGCTGGCACTGTTCCCACAGCAGTGGGGGGCACCCAGGGTGGTGAGACAGGGAGTGCTGGGCAGAGAGGGCACAGCCTGGCAATGATGCACTTGGATACTGAGAGTCTGTGTCTCTGGAGTGTGAAAAATGCTGCTTGTCACATCCTCAAATATTTATGGTGGAGCCTGAGGTATTTCCAGCCCAGCCAGTGCAGAGGGGGGGTTGTTGCTGAGGTTTATTCAGCTGCAAGAACTGAGTGTGCAGAGGTTTTCCCTGCCCAGGCACTGGCATGGCATGGGCACGACTGCCCTGTCCTGGGATGTGTTTTATGAACTCACCTGAGGTCAGGGCTGTTTGAATGGCTGCAGCATCTCTGTGCCAGCAGGAGCCTGGCAAGGGGCACGGCCACAGGCAGTGCTGGCACCTTGCAGGAGAACAAGGGGCAGGGAAAAAGGGCTGCCATTGGCCCCTGCTGCAGCCTGGATGCCCTCTGGGCACAGTCCTGTTAAACACCCTCCCTGTCTGTTCTCCAGGGGCATCTCTGGCTCTGGCTGTTGCCCCCGAGGTTTCTGTGGTGCCAGGGCAGCTCCCTGGGAGGGGGCACAGCCCCATCCTGCCCTCACTGATCCAGCTGTCTCAATGACCTGCTCAGTTCCACGACACATTTGCCCATCCTGAGGGGTTTTTGCCAGACTGAGATCCCAAACCTTCAGCCTGAAAGAAGTGCAGGCTCCAGGGAACAACGAGGCTGATGGATTTGTCATAATGGCCAAGTGTTCTTCTGTCCTCCTTCCCCTCATTACTGAGACAATCATTCATTCCCCTGCAAATCTGCTCCCAGTTCACCGTTTCCTGCTGTGATCTGACTCTGCCTGGTGGGAACTGTTTGTAGCAGAAAAGCTGCATCATGGCAAGAGATGAGATCCTGCCTGTTTTCTCCTTGCTTTTAGTCTTTCCCAAGGCCGTGCTTAAAAGAGAGAGGAAAGACAGAAGAAAAAAGCCTCAATTTTTTCCCTTTTTTTCTTGCTCATCACCCTTTCCAACAAAGCCATCACTGCAAATAAGAAAGTGAGAGAAGCACAAGTTGCAGGAGATGCAGAGAGCAGGGACTTTCCATGTGAGCTGTGCCTCACCAAGTTTAAATATCCTCTGGAATGTGTGTCCTTTGCTCCTTGTGTGGGTTTGGTTAGTACAGGAGAGCTGGACTTTATTTGCCCTTCTGTTAAAGCACTTTGGAAATTAAAGCCTGTAATACAGGAATGATACACAAGAGACTTAAATTTGGATTTCCTGGGGCCTCTGCTTTGACTCAGGGGTGGAAACTTTATGAACAGAGCCAGAGGTTCCTCCAGCAACTGGAGGAGGCCGATGCTGAGAGATAAATGATGCTTTTGAGTTCCTTTTTCTCACTTTGCTGCTGTGGCACTGGCAGCTTTTCAGATCAGATGAGGTGCAATCCAAGTGGAATCGGCACCAGCTCGTTTGAAAGACAAAGGGAAGGAAGGAAGATGCATTGAAGCCTTCACCTCTGTGCTGATCCTCTTCTCTTTCTAGAAACACAAGACATATCCCATATCTGGCTTGCATTTGAAGCACCTCCTTGCTCTGTTCAGTGATAAAAGTGGCTGTGAATCCTGGCTTGGTGCTGAGATCAGTCTCCTGGGGCTGCTTTCATCAGTTGGTTGAGCAGAGCTGTGTGTTCCTCCTCTCTGGAGCCACGAGGAGGAAGCAGAAGCAGCTCTGTCTGTGCAGGAGGGATTGAGCCAGTCCTTACTCCTAGGCAGGATATTAGGCTGGGCTCAGCAGCTCATGGGCTCAGCCTGGGCATCATCATAGAATCATAGAATCAAAGAATCAATTGGGTTGGAAAAGACCTCCGAGATCATCAAGTCCAGCTCTTGGTCCAACTCCAGTCCCTTTACCAGATCATGGCACTCAGTGCCACGGCCAAGCTCAGGTTAAAAACCTCCAGGGATGGGGAATCCACCCCCTCTCTGGGCAGCCCATTCCAATCCCTGAGCACTCTCTCTGCAAAGAAATTTTTTCTGCTCTCCAACTTCAATTTCCCCTGGCAGAGCTTGAGCCCATCGTGCCCCCTTGTCCTATTGCTGAGTGCCTGGGAGAAGAGACCAACCCCCACCTGGCCAGAACTTCCCTTCAGGGAGTTCCAGACAGTGCTGAGGTCACCTCTGAGCCTCCTCTTCTCCAGGCTGAACACCCCTAGCAGGAAAACCATATCTTACAGGTGCCAAATGTCACCAGCATAAAGAAATCCTAAAGGAATTCTGGCTTTTCAGGTGATTCAGTTGTTTGGTTTCATCTCATTGCAGCACCTTCCACCTCCCTCAGAGCTGTTTCTTGCCCAAATGAGGTGCATTTTCCTGCTTTTTCTTTGTGTTGCAGATGGCTCAAAGCACACCACTAATCAATATGCTTGGTCTGTGTTCAGTGGTGACCTGGCCCTGATTTTGAGAGGTATTTAAAAGCAGTGAGTTAAAAATACTCTGTCTTCATTTCTGTTCATGTTTCCAGATCAGTAAGTCAGAGGCATCAAATTATTTTGAGTTTTTCCCTGCAGGTTTCTCTGCATTTGAGGGTTTTATCTGTGGGTGGGAATTGCCACACCTCAGCTCATCCTGAACTCTTCCTGAGCCTTCCTGTGGCAAAGATATCTGATGCCACGGGGAAGAAATCAATGTCCTGGCTGAGCTCCTCTCATTTATTTTGCAGCCCTTCTGGGTGCCAGGTGCCACCTATGGGCACAGCTGAGCCACGTCTTTGTGTGTTGGCATCACGATGCCTCCTGTCCAGGCACCTGCAAATTGCCCTGTTTGTGTATTTACTCCTGGCTGTGTCCACATTTTTCTTTCCTAAGCCAAGTTTCTCAGTTCTAACTGTGTTTTATCCCCCCAGGTTTGGGCAGTGCAGGGAATGATGCTCTCCCTCCTCTGCCCATCCCTTCCCCCTGTCCCTCACCACCTCCTGGGTGCTGCTGTGAATACTCCAGCCCTTGCTGTGGCTGTTTTTCCTTCTCTGCTTCAGGAGTCTTAGTGAGAAATTCCAAAGTTGGTGCCTTTGAGGTGCCTGCCCAGCCCTGCAGGGTTGCTGTTCTCCTGCTGCTGCCTCCCTGTCGCCCCTTCCAGGCTCTCAGAGCTGTGTTGTGTGTCCTTTGATCTCTAAAAGAGTTCAAAGAGTCGCTGGTGGTGATGAAGTAAATGCTTCAGGAATTGAGGGAAGTTGGTGTCCCCTGTCCCTGCTCAGCTCCCAAGCTTTGTTGTTGTCCTTCAGACCTCCCCCTTCCTACCTGGCACCCTGCCTGTCTCTCTGCACTGCTAAAGCCTCCTCAGCACCCCCAGGAGGGGTGAGGATGCTCAGCAAGTCCTCAGGCTCTTCCTGTATCTTCACCCAGGACACAGAATCATAGAATCAGTTGGGTTGGAAGAGACCTCTGAGATCATCAAGTCCCCCTTAATCCAACCCCACTTTGATTACCAGACCATGGAACTGAGTGCCATGTCCAGTCTCATCGTTAAAACCTCCAGGGATGGAGAATCCACCCCCTCCCTGGGCAGGCCATTCCAATGCCTGACCACTCTCCCTGTAAAGAACTTCCTCCTGATATCCAACCCAAACCTCCTCTGGCAGAGCTTAAGCCCCTGCCCTCTTGTCCTACTGTTGGTTGCCTGAGAGAAGAGACCATCTGCTTTTCTCTCTCTCCATTCCCACCTCCCTCCTGCAAACTCTCCATGGGTTCTCTCCCTCTTTTTCTGCGGGACTCCCTCACTGGCTCTGCCTCTCAAAGAACAGCTTTCCACGAGGTCAAAGAAATGTTTAGCCCAGCCAAGGCTTTGTGTCCTTCGTTGCATAAACAGTGACAGGCATAAAGGTGTTGGGTTTTTATTTGCACCCTGCAGAGCCTTCCCTTGGTAAAGGATTTAATGTTCTGCAGGAAGGCAAAGCACAGAGATCTGAATCTGCAGAACAAACTCTTCTCCTGGAACAAGACTCTGCTTTTGTGTAACCACGTGGATGGCAAAGTGGTTGGTGAGGGAAATGTTAGGAATATTCATTGGATCAGATCCTGGTGGAATGAGCTTTGCAGGACTGTTTGAGGCAGAAAACTCAATGGCACAAGTTTTGCAGGACCTGCAGAAGGGCAGGAGCACAGGGAGGGTTTGCTCAGCAGGAGCCACGTTAGTGGAATAGGATTCTCCCAAGCAGCTGGAATTTGGTTGGATTGGGACAAGGTGGTAAACCCCAACATCGAAAACAGACCGGGGAGGGAGAGGAAAGATGAACTGAAGGCTCTTTCCCGGATTTGTTTCTCACAGTTGATTAACCGAAAGGAATGGTAAGAATGAGCTTCCATCCTTAAAATGCAACAAAGTGTCTGTGCCTGACTGTGGATTCTCCCAGGACACCGGGAGGTTTTGGAATGTGATCCCTGCGCTGAGCAGCTCCCTAAGAGCCCCGGGGGATCTCCCAAGGGATGTGCAGCCCTTGAGCACGTGGTTGAGATGAGCTTTCAGTGACAGATGCTGATAGCCCCGCAGTCACCCACCTCTCTTATCGCCCGGCGCGTTCCGTGTCTGCGGTGATAGAAGTGCATCTCCTTATCTCATCTCTGCGGTTCCTTCACAGCCTCTCAGGGAAATTCCTACCTGAACGCTGCTCCCCCTGCAAGCTCACTGGAAGTTAATTAGGGATAATGGCCACTGAGGTTCCTTCTTTGCTGGCTGAAACAGGGAGGAGTTTTTGATTTGGGCCCAGCTTTGTGTAACATCTTTATTGATGATTTAGATGAGGGGATTGAGTCCATCATCAGCAAGTTTGCTGATGACACCAAGTTGGGAGGGAGTGTCGACCTGCTGGAAGGCAGGAGGGCTCTGCAGAGGGATCTGGATAGACTGGAGGGATGGGCTGATTGCAATGGGATGAAGTTCAACAAGGACAGGTGCAGGTCCTGCCCTTTGGCCACCCCAACCCCCTGCAGCGCTCCAGGCTGGGCACAGAGTGGCTGGAGAGCAGCCAGGCAGAGGGACCTGGGGGGACTGAGTGACAGGAAGCTCAACAGGAGCCAACAGTGTGCCCAGGTGGCCAAGAAGGCCAATGGGATCCTGGCCTGGATCCAAACTAGCGTGGCCAGCAGGCCCAGGGCAGTGACCCTTCCCCTGGACTCTGCCTTGGGGAGGCCACACCTTGAGTGTTGTGTTCAGTTCTGGGCCCCTCAGGTCAGGAAAGAGATTGAGGGGCTGGAGCGGGCCCAGAGAAGAGCAACGAGGCTGGAGAAGGGACTGGAGCACAAGTGCTGTGGGGAGAGGCTGAGGGAGCTGGGGGTGTTCAGCCTGGAGAAGAGGAGGCTCAGGGGAGACCTTATCACTCCCTATAACTCCCTGAAAGGATGTGGTACTCAGGGGGGGTTGGTCTCTTCTCTCAGGCAACCAGCAGTAGGACAAGAGAGGCTTAAGCTCTGCCAGGGGAAATTGAAGTTGGAGATCAGAAAGAAATTCTTTCTAGAGAGAGTGCTCAGGCATTGGAATGGGCTGCCCAGAGAGGGGGTGGATTCTCCAGCCCTGGAGGTTTTTAAGATGAGACTGGACGTGGCACTGAGTGCCATGATCTGGTGATCACAGTGGGGTTGGATCAAGGGTTGGACTTGATGATCTCGGAGGTCTTTTCCAACCCAACTGATTCTATGATTTCCTCACCCCTCCCCCAGCCAGCCCCAGGGGCGGATTTTGTGTCCCTGCACCAGTCACAGCGTGTGTGTGATGCTTCTCAGCCCAAGCCGAGGAGCTGCTTTTTCCCTCCCCTCTGCCTCCCGCCGGTCCCTCGCTGTCCCCGAGCCACGAGGGGGCTGTTCCGCAGCTCTCAAGAGCAGTCCCGGGCACTGCTCCACGTTCCACAGTGAAGCTGCCACCCCGAGCCTTGGCCAGCTCTTGTTTCTCCACGCGGAGAGTTGCGTTTGGCCCCGGGTAGCTCCGGCAAACATCTGCAGGACTGGCTGGTTCCTGTGCCAGCAGCTCACCCGCTTGGAGGCTCTGGCTCCTCTCCTGGCTCCTCTCCGCTCCCCAGGGCTGCTTTTCTCCGGGCAGGACCATGTCCCAAGATGTCACTTGTCACCCAAGATCAGCTTTTTGCCTTTCTTTGATGTTCTTGCTCTGGAGACAAAGCCAACCCTAAACCTGATTGCTTTATTTTTATTTTTAAGACTTAAAATTCTAAAACTTCTTGACAGCTGCTTTCCAGGAGTTCCTGGCGAAGACCTGAGATCTACAACTGATTTTTTTTTTTAAATTTTTTTTTCAGTTTATTTTTAAGACTGAAAATTCTAAAACCTGTCGCCAGCTGCTTTCCAGGACTCACTGGCAGAGTCCTTCTGAATCTGTGCTGCTTTCTGCTCACTCTGAGCGCTTCAACTCTCCCTTTTTAAGATCTCAGGAGCTCACGTGAGCGCGGGATTATTATGAGCGAGGCGCTAATTACCTCTGTTGTTATTGCGAGTTGCTAATCAGCGGCACTATTAGCGGGAGCCGTGACGGCAGTGCCGGATCGTCTCCCTCCGCCTCTTGCCCGGCAATGGAAGCGGCTCCGTGCGCTTTCCAAGCGGAAAACCCGAATTGCAGAGGTTTAATGATGTGATTAGTCTTACAAGGAACCCGCTGACGCTCGCCCTGGGCATGTGCCACGGAACCCAAGAGCAGGAGATGCTCCAGCTCAGCTCTCTGCTGTCACAGAGGGAAGTTAATCAGACACTCGGGGGAGGAAGTTTGGGGTTTGTTTATTTTTCCCCCTCTTTGGTTGCCGTGACAGTATTTTTAATTTAGAACCAGAGTGGATAAAGGACTTGTAAGAATTTCATTAGTTCATAACGTTTCCCGACCCTGGTGGTTACTCATGAGCTGCCTGTGCCTCTTTTGTGGCTTGGGGGGGCTCTTGAATTGCCCTGAAGTGGCTCTTTCAGTGCCCATTTACACCGAGATTTATTTTACTCCTCCACCCACCACGGTGATAAGAAACAACCATCCATTTTCCTGGTGACATTAAGCACCGACCACTCTTGAGAAGACAAATGACCCACAGCTCCGCTGGTTGGCACGTGGTGCCCATGATGGATGTCCTTCCTTGGCATCCTGTCTGTTCCTGCTGTCTCCAGGGAATCAGTTACTCAGGACTGTCATGTAAGAGCTGAAGTGCAGCAAAGTCACCAACCAGCAGCTCGTGTCACTGTGCTGACCTTCCAGCTCTTCATGCCCAGCTGGACATGCTGGAAGATGAAAATGTTGAGGATTTTGGGGCATATGGGTGGTGAGAACCAGAGAGGAGAGTGGGGGAATCATAAAATCACAGCGTGGTTTGGGTTGGAAAGGACTTTAAAGCTCATCCAGTGCCACCCCCTGCCATGGGCAGGGACATCTCCCACCAGCCCAGGTTGCTCCAAGCCCTGTCCAACCTGGCCTGAGACACTACCAGGGATGGAGCAACCAGAGCTCAGAAAAATCCATGCCAGGGCCTCCCCACCCTCATAATAAACCCATTCCAGAGTTGGCCAAAGGGTGATAAACCAGCTGTGAAGAAATTCCTGGGCAGGAAGCAGCATATTCTGCTCAGGTTTGCTTTCTGGGGATTTGGGAGCTTTTCACAAGGCAGTGACAGAAATAGGAATTATGCTGAATAAAAAGAGGAAACTTATTTACTGCTCCCAAACATTCCCATGGGACTTTCTGTGTTATCATTTAGAGCTGGCAGGAGAACATCAGCTGAAATTTTTTCAGATGAATTATGGCATTTTGATATAATTTCCCCCCCCCCTTTCTTTGAATATGTTCTGAAATTTTGTTGAAGAGCTCTTGAATGGAACTTCTGGGAGTTCTCCAGTGGCAGCAAAGAGGGAATATTTCAGTTCCTGAATGGTGATCAATGTAGTGGAAGAGACACACATGCTTTTATAATACATTTCAGATAGAAAACAGTCTTTTTCACAAGTTCCAGCTTCATCAGGCCTCTCTCCCATCTCCTGGAGACAGGAGAAAGAACAAGTGGTGCCTCCTTTTGC
>JAJPCS010000409.1:184362-195460 GCA_021164005.1 Willisornis vidua nigrigula | reverse complement strand
TGGCCGTGGCACTGAGTGCCATGATCTGGTAAAGGGACTGGAGTTGGCCCAAGGGTTGGACTTGATGATCTCGGAGGTCTTTTCCAACCCAATTGATTCTTTGATTCTGTGATTCTATGATTCTAAAAGAGCAGCAATGTGTGTGGAGCATCTTTCACTTCTCAAATAGTGTCTCCCACATGCCTGGGCATGAGGGACCATCCTCTGGCTTGTGGAGCCCTGTGGTCTTGCCTGGGTGTGAAGGGACATTCTTGGTCTCCAGAAGTCTCCTGGGGATGATAGTTTGGTAAAGGAACTGAGAGATCAGCTCAGCTGGTTAGAACTTGGTTGTAATAATGCCAAGGTCATGGGTTCAATCCCCTGTGTGGGCCATTGACTTCAGAGCTGGACTTGATGATCCTTGTGGGTCCCTTCCAGCTCAGAATAGTCTGGGATTCCTGTGAACTGAAGTGGGTGGTTGGTGGTGAAGAGGGATATCATGGAAGAAGTGGTTTGTTTGGCATCCTTCCCTTGTACAAGAGGGGCACAGGATTAGACCCACGGTGCTCTGTGCCATCCCTTCCTCCGCAGACTGGGTGTAACTGGGTGATACAATGGGCTAAGATGGGTGGCAGCCGGGATAGATGCCCTCTGTATCCAGCTCAGCTGCTCTTAGAGCAGGGACATGACACTTCTGAGGCTGAAACTTGCTGTTCTTCCTTTCACAGAGGAGGTCATGCTGGCAGAGGAAGACAAGAACGCCGAGGAGAAGTCTCCTCTGGACGGTAGGTGCCTTTGCTGTGCCGTTTTCCTGCTGCGATCCGTGAGAGGTTCACCTGCTGGACGGTGCCACCCACGGCCTCCCACTGTCCCCAGGAGGGCGTGAGGGGCACACTCTCGCATGCCCTCGGCAGGACTGGGGGCTGCAGAGTCCCCGTGCCCGTAGCGGGTGTCTCCGAGGCTGCAGGTGGCCGAGCAGCAGTGCCACACCGCCCTGGGGAGGGGACCGGTCCCTGCGCTGCCCCTGGGGCCACAGGGACACCCGGTTCGTGGCGGGCATTGGATGCCAGAGGAGACAAGCACTGAGCAAGAGCAGGCAGGGGCTCCAAAGCGAGCTTTCCAAACGGATTTGACCAAGAGACTAAGAGCCCTGTTAGCTGTAAGCAGTAAGACATAACAGGGTGTGGTGATCCTCCCTTCCGACGTGTGACCCGTAGCGTGGCAGGACCGCCGGAGGCACCGAGCTCGCAGGTGCTCTCCCTGTGCCCCCAGAGCGCCCAGCTCGTAGGACGCGCCAGCCAGTCAAAGTTCAGTTAAAGACTCTTCCCTCTCCCTTTTCTGACCATCTTTCGTCCTCCCATGTCTCCTCCTCCTTTCCCCCTTCCCCTCCCTTTCCCCCCTCTTTTTTTTTCTCCTCCCGTTCCCTGTCAGGGAGGGCCGCCTCGGAAGGGCCGATCCACCAAGGCGCGGCACCGGCAGAGACTAGCAGCGGCAGCAGCTACAACAGTGAGTGGATTGCAACTCCCCAGGGGCTTAGGCGGCACAGCGGGGCAGCCTCAGCCCACAGCCCCAATGCCCAGGTCACCCCGAGGTGTCCCCCAGGTGGTGTTGCACCTTTGGCCACCCCTGAGCCACCGTGGCTCCTCGGGGCGGCAGGTGCCCGGCTGCTGCTCCGCCTGGGCCAGCCTGGTGACCTGCACCTGGGGAGGACTCGGGCATGGAAGAGCTGGGGCTGCAGGAGGTCAGGGTCGAGGTGTGCCTGGCCAGTCTCGGTGCGTGTGTGTGGGGGTGTGTGCTGGGGAAGGTTGGCCAGCACGTGGGTGCAGCCAGGGCTGGTAGTGCTGAGTGTCTGCAAGAGTAGCCTGAAAAGCTGAGTGGTGGAAGCCAACTAGAGGTGGGTATAAGTCAAGACCAAGAGATATCAAGGCTCCTTCTATCCTACTAAGCTGAAGGAGCCTGACAGTGTTCCCAGCCTTGAAGCAGCTGGTGTGGAGCAGCCCACATCCATGTTGGTAAATCCTCTTAGTCTCCAAAACAGAGAGGTATTGCATCCAGGGCGCCTGTAGAGATGGCACACCCTCACTGCTACACACAAGTAGGAGGTATCTGGGGGAGAAGAAAAAGAAGCTGCTCAATTCATGCCAAGGAGTGTTGTAAAATTTTACTCCCAGTGCTGGTTACATTCCAGTGCTGGGGATGGCTCTGGACCAGCGCTGGGAATGGCCCTGGACATGCTGGAGTGTAGTGGGACAGATGGAGCCTGAAGAACCCAAAAGCTGCTATTGCTGGGACTGAGGATTCAGCCTAGAGCTGGGTGGGGAAGAAAGGAGCAAAAGTGGTTATTTGCCAAAAAAATCCAGATCACAGCTTCAGAGCATCCTCTTCTCTTCGAGCCTCTCCAAACCTGGGTGGTGCTCTGGGTGTTTTGAAGTGCCAAAAGAACCACCACTTGCCTTGGCCACGGAGGAAGAGGCGCATCCATTTGTGTGTCAAGGCAGGGAAACCCGCCCGTGTGTAGAGCGAGTAGATCTCCAGGAGCCTCCCCGGGGGGAGCAGCAGCTCAGAGTGCGTGGCTTTGCTGTGTGTGCCTTCTGACCAGTCTGTATCACCACACCGTGGGGTGTCTTACTGCTGCTAGGAAGTGGTGCTTAGTTCCTGTCTGTCTTGAAGCTGTTACCAAACTGTATCTCAACGTTATCTTTTTCTGCCAGTTCTCGAGGTTTTGCAGGTAGGTGGGCATGGGACCGGAGTCCTCACTGTTCCTGCCTCGCCCCTCGGGCACTGGGTGGCCAGTGCAGAGCTCTCCGAGCCTTTTAGTCTGCTGGTCTCATTCCCTGTTGGAATAAAACACTCTGGAGATGTTTGCCCTCCTCTCCAAAGATGGTTTTGGAATAAGTGTGTTCTCCAAGCCTTGCAGCAGCCCCAGAGGGAAGGAGGTGTTCCCTGGGTGCTGTTAGAGGCTGCTCCCTGATTTGTGGCAGTGTTTGCACGCAGCATTTCTGCTCCTCCAACTGTATCCGAGCCCCATAAATGCTGACTCCTTAATGGTGCCCACTGTAAACAGCATTAATGGGTTTAATGGATGGCAGCACTCATCTCCTAACCCACTGGGGCTCAGAGACATCCAGTGACCCTGCCCAGCCTTTCTGCTGGGCTAAAAGCTCCAGGAGCTGCAGTGACTCCCCCACCCTCCTGCATCTGCCGGGTGAAGTGTGAGCGTGCAGACCCATTCCTGGCAAACCTTCAGGAGCTGGAAGGTCAAAACAACCCTGACACTGAAAGCATTCAGCCCTGCAAGGTTGGGGGTTGTCTGATTTGCTCCAGCTCACCCTTGTGTGAGAGCTCTAAGCTGGCATCGGGAAGTAACTGCTGGCCCTGGAGAGTGAAGGGAGGGGGAGAGAGAATCCACTCTGCATCCTCATGGGGCATTTTCTCTTTAATTTGCACACAGTGTTGAAAAGAGCCGCAATAAAGAAGAGCAAAAATGACCTGATTCATGCAGAAGAAGGTGAGGACCATTTCACAGACATTTGCTCCGTTGGTGAGTACTGGCTTGGCATCCCCTGAGGTTCAGAGCTCCACCCAAACCCGTTCGTGTCGTGTTTCCTCCGAGCGGCTCCTTTGCTCCAGAAGCTGCAGTTTCAAGAAGGAGAAGTCCTTGTGCTCCTGCAGCAGCACTCAAGTCCCCACAGCAAAGGGCCTCGTGGCTTCCCCCTCTGCCCTGCTCTGCCTGGCTCGGCTCCTGCATGCTGCACCCTTCCAGGTGCTGGGAGAATCCCTGCTGGGCTGGCCATCCCGGGATTCTGCTTGGAACGTGCTCATGCAACCCAACTCTGCCAAAGGACCCTGCTAAGGCTCTTTGTTGGAGGAACTGGACACAGTCCCATCTGCCACTGGTGCCCAGCGTGGGGTTTTGCAGCCTTTGCTGTGTGAGAGGCTGCTGGGCAATGCTGGGCTCATTCTTGTCTTAGAAGAAGATCTTAGAGCAGTTCTCTACGTTTTTCAAGCCAGCTCTGGAGATACACACCCAAATACTCCCCATTTCAATGCAGAGTGGGACATCCTGCACCATGGGGCATTTGGGATCTTCAGCTCTGCAGACCAGGACACGGTCAGGTTATGGAGGAGCTGCTTCTCCTGCAGTTCCCAGAGCTGGTTCCCTCCTGAGACACAGCCAGGTGGAGAGGCAGGAGGCAGGTCTGGGGTTGGCAGGTGTTGGCAAGCTCTGGGCACACAGCCCCCATCTCAGGGAGCTGTTTGGACATCAGCAGAAACACCTCTCAGCCGTGGGCTGAGGATTCATCTTCCTGACTGCTCTGCAGTGGGATATTTGGCTTCTCCCTGTCCCTGCTGTTTGAGTGTGGACACGGTTTTGCTGCTGAAGCAGCAGATGTTCTCATTATCATCCAAAGAAGTACCTTGGCAGCCCAGTTACCACGAAGCAGCAAGTCCTGGATGCACAAGAGCAGCAGCACAAACAGCACATTGGAGAGCCCTGTCTGTAGGTTCTTACAAGCACGAGTGCCTCGACTGCCCTTTGGAAACTTGGCATGAAGGTTGCAGCATTATTTCTTTCCCCTTTAAACCAAGACCTGGGTGCAGGAAATGAATGTTGCTTGGCATGTTCCTGACACCATCACTCCCAACCCCCCAGGCTGCAGGTTTTGTGCCTAAACTGCTGACACTTCCACAAGAGGTTTGTTGCTGAAAGAAGGCAAAAATGCAGAAGTTGTGTGCATTTTTGGTGTGGTCTGGTTTGTTTTCTCGAATCCCTGCATGGATAACAAGGAATGGTCATTTCTTTGGAACATTTGGTGGTGGTTGCAATAATTCTGAGCTCTTTGCATTGACATCCAAGTCCCTCCAGGCTGTGGGCAGCCATGGCACACAAACAGATCTTGGAATTCAGCATTTCAGGTGGCAACGGATGACGGAGCATCTGGGCTCGTGGCTGATCTGCTGCAGAGCTGGGAACTGTCTCGGGAGCATATGGCAGGGAAAATAACAGCAGTGCTTCCCACCTTCTGGGAGTGCTTCCCCCACTTGGGAAAAGTGTTGTTGAGTTTGATTCATGGAACGAGACAGAACAGAAGAAAGGGATAAAGCAGCTACTTCACAAGCTCCTGGAGGGGCTGAAACTCTGCAGAACATCAACAATCAGATCACGTGGGCAATTATGCATAAAATCTGGTTTTGAGTGAGGGATTTTTGGCTGCTTTTCTGTAATGTCTTCTGATGGGAGCATAAGGAGCCTGGAAGAACTCAGAGCATAATTCCTGAGTGCCACGTGAAGGTGCAGCCCAGGGGGCCGAGGCTTTGACAGGTCTCTCACTGGCCATTGGCTGGACATGCTGCACTTTAATTTGAACACAAGTACCTCAGTGAGCCTTCTAATTGCATTATAAAGCTCTATAGTGGTAAACACTTCCCAGTGTGCTCTCTGGAGCTGTTCTAAGCATTTATTCTTTGCTTTTCTTCTGACTCTCAGCCTCTCATTCCACACTAATAAGTGTGCAGCTGCTCCTTCTGGCTTGGCACCCTCCGTGCTGTCCCAGACACAGGGCACTGTCTTGATTCCCAGACAGCCAAGCACAGAGAAATGGAGATTTTCTATGTTACATCAGTTTAAATACAACCATTTTGCTTTTCTGGAAGATCAGTAGAGGAGATGAGAGGGCAGCAGACCATTCCCCTGCAATTCTGGGAGCAAAGTGGCTGGACTATCTGAGAGCTCTTTACCTGCTAAACAGTGTTAAGCTGCAGAGCAGCCTAAATCTTAACCTGCAGCTCTTTATATTGTCCTAAAGCAAAGGAGGAGCACTCTGATCTCTTACCTTTTGAACTGCCAAAGGCAGGATTAGCAAATGAACAGAACAGCATTCCAAGCTTTTTTTTGGCAAGGAGATTGTTCAGAGCCTGACCCAGGCCAGCTCTGTGTGTTGGTGGATGGCCAGAAATGGGAGATGGAATGCAGAGGTCCCTTTCCATTGTGGGGACATCACCTGGATGTCTGAGACTTGGAGAACCCACTGCTGTCACATCTGGATGCTTCATCTTTTCTATGAGTGTTGTTTGATTTTATTGCATCACGAAAGAGGGTGAGATTCCCACCCCTTCCAAGTGTTGAAATGTAGGTGATCACACCCAAAGATTTGGCTGCTGCTGCCAGAACACTCTGTTCATGTAACTCCAACAACAGCCCATGCAGATCAGCTGCTCTCACAGTGCTTGGCCCAAGGCAGGGCCACGTGTGTTCTGCTCAGCCCCACCTGCTGGGCTGCTCCATCCCAACATGGGGAAGGGCAGTAGAGTATTATCTTGCCACAAACCATCTTGGAACAAGGTCCTGAGGGCCAGCACAGCATGACACAAGTGGTGGACAGGCTGTGACAATCACAATTTTCCCTGTGGCTGTTGCAGAGGAACCCCAACGAGTCCATCCATGTGTTTATTCCTGAGGTGCCCTGATTTCTCCTGCCTCAACACTGGCCAGGGATTACCTTCCCATCCTTCATTTGAGCAGTGCCTCTGCCACAGGGGGAGAGCTCCCATCAGAAAGAATTTCTTCCATCAGCTTCCTGTTGTTAAAACCTTTGCCTCCTTCCCAGAGTTTCAGAGCAGAGTGAAAATGTAGCTGATTTAGGCAGGATTGGTACAAATGAGTTGCTGTGCCCAAAATACTGCCCAGGGAGGCAGATTGAGGCCTCTGCTCAGGAAACACAGGAAGCTGGAGAGGGAAATAAGGAGCCTTCATTCCCTTCAGCAGTAAGGGCTGCCCTTCAGAGCAGGGGAAACAGGGACCAGCTCCCAGCTCCACAAGGATGTGCTCCACACCACGGGCAGGACCACCACAGTGCCTGGTACTTTCTGCCCTTCCAGTCCCACTGCTGAGTTTAACTGGGACCAATCAGGATTGCTCCAAAGGTTTGGAAGCCCAGTGACTGTAGGTGGTGGAGCTGGGCATGGATTCATGAAGTTCTAAACTCCCAGCCTTCATTCCTCATGGTGTCATTACAAGCCAGATGCTCTTGCTCAGCCCATGGCTGGTGTGCCCAGCTTTCTGCCCAGCTGTGCTTCTGGCGCTTGGCAGAGGCTCTGCGTGCCCAGGAATGCCCTCCCAGCCTTTTGCCTGCCAGAGTGGGGTGTGGTGACTCTTCTTTCTGTCCCAGGGTCTCCTTTTGCCCGTGCCAGTTTGAAGAGTGGCAAGAACGAGAGCTCGTCCTACTTCAGGAGGAAGGAGAAGATGTTCCGGTTCTTCATCCGGCGCATGGTGAAGGCTCAGAGCTTCTACTGGATTGTCCTGTGTGTGGTGGCCCTCAACACCCTCTGTGTGGCCATGGTGCACTATGACCAGCCTGAGAAGCTCACCACTGCTCTCTGTGAGTATTGGCCTCTCCACCTTTCCCACGAGGAGGTCTCCAGTTTTGGTCACTCAGTGCTGCTCTCACATCTCCAGGAGCTCTGGCGTTCAGCTTGCCAAGTGTCACCTCAAAACAGGCTCAGAAATGCTTTGATTGGTAGTTCTGGTAGCTCAGAAGTCATAGAATCAAGAATGGTTTGAGTTTGAAGGGACCTTAAAGAGAATGTCATCCTACCCCTGCCATGGGACACCTTCCACTGTCCCAGGGTGCTCCAAGCCCTGTCCAACCTGGCCTTGGACACTTCCAGGGATGGAACAGCCACAGATTCTCTGGGCAACCTCCCTCTCACAGGGATATCCCAATATCCCATCTAAGCCTCTGGCAGTGGGAAGCCATTCCCCTTGTCCTGTCCCTCTGGGCCCTTGTAAATAGTCTCTCTCCATCTTTCTGGTTGGCTCCCTCCAAATACTGGAAGGCCACAATTAGGCCACCCAAAGCCTTCTCCTCTCCAGGCTGAACAATCCCAATTCTCTTTCAAATCATATTTTTAGCCATTCAACCACAAAGTTCAGAAAAAACCCCGCCAGGATGAGGTGTTGGTTTGAGGTGGGAACGACATCCTGAAGGTTATTTCAAACTTCCTGTTCCACCAGATGTGGATCCTGCAGGAAGGGGGAATTGTTCTGTAGCAGAGAGAAGGGAGGGGGGATGATGCTCTGCTTGGGGAAGGGCAGGTTTCTGTCCAAGCTGTGTCTGTCCCTTTGCAGCTGCTCTGCACCCATGGGGGGTTTCTCTTGGGGACACACTCAAAGCTCTGCCAGCTCTGGTGTCCCTGGGCCAGCAGCACGTGAGATAAACCCTCTGTCTGTGCTTAGAGGCTCCCCCTCTAATTCCCCACACTTCAGTGATTATTGGCATGATCTTTAAAAGGCTGGAGCTCTGCAGAAGGTCCTTTTTGGTTGTGTGTCCTCCTGGCTGGTGGTGTGTGATTAGCTGGGACAGATGTCACGATGTCCTGTTTAACATCTTTATTGATGATTTAGATGAGGGGATTGAGTCCATCATCAGCAAATTTGCTGATGACACCAAGTTGGGAAGGAGTGTCGACCTGCTGGAAGGCAGGAGGGCTCTGCAGAGGGACCTGGATAGACTGGAGGGATGGGCTGATTCCAGTGGGATGGAGTTCAACAAGGCAAAGTGCAGGTCCTGCCCTTTGGCCACCCCAACCCCCTGCAGCGCTCCAGGCTGGGCACAGAGTGGCTGGAGAGCAGCCAGGCAGGAAGGGACCTGGGGGGACTGAGGGACAGGAAGCTCAACAGGAGCCAACAGTGTGCCCAGGTGGCCAAGAAGGCCAATGGGATCCTGGCCTGGATCCAAACTAGCGTGGCCAGCAGGCCCAGGACAGTGACCCTTCCCCTGGACTCTGCATTGGGGAGGCCACACCTTGAGTGTTGTGTTCAGTTCTGGGCCCCTCAGTTGAGGAAAGAGATTGAGGGGCTGGAGCGGGGCCAGAGAAGAGCAACGAGGCTGGAGAAGGGACTGGAGCACAAGTGCTGTGGGGAGAGGCTGAGGGAGCTGGGGGTGTTCAGCCTGGAGAAGAGGAGGCTCAGAGGTGACCTCAGCACTGTCTAGAACTGCCTGAAGGGAAGTTCTGGCCAGGTGGGGGTTGGTCTCTTCTCCCAGGCACTCAGCAATGGGACAAGGGGGCACGATGGGCTCAAGCTCTGCCAGGGGAAATTGAAGTTGGAGATCAGAAAAAACTTCTTTGCAGAGAGAGTGCTCAGGGATTGGAATGGGCTGCCCAGAGAGGGGGTGGATTCCCCATCCCTGGAGGTTTTTAAGGTGAGCTTGGCCATGGCACTGAGTGCCATGATCTGGTAAAGGGACTGGAGTTGGACCAAGGGTTGGACTTGATGATCTCTGAGGTCTTTTCCAACCCAATCCATTCTATGGTTCCAGGATTCTGTGCCCTTCTGTGAAAATATGTGCAACACCACCAGAGAGAAAATCACACTATATTGATGCAAAGCTTTTATTGTTCTTGCTTCCTGTGGTCACCTGTCAGTTCAGTTCAGATGGTCTGGAAGTGCTGCTGAAATGTGATTTTTGCTGGTTTAAATTTGTTTTGTCTCATGATGAATAATAAATAAATGGAGACAGCTCTGCCAGCAGAGCCTTCACACCTCCCAGGGTTCCCCTGAGGGCTCAGACTTGCTCCCAAAGATTGTTTCAAAGAAATGTGGAAGGTGGGGGTCAGAGCTTTTTGTGTGTTTTAATGAAGGTTGTGGGATGGGATTCCTGGAAAACTGAAATCCGAAACTTAAAAATTCCTGGAAAACTTGTGGAAGTTCCTCAGGTCAGAACATGGGGACACACTGAAAGTTTTTCCTTCTGAAGGGAAGGGTTGGGATGGAGAGTTTGTTTCTGGAATTCAAAGCCATTCCTTTGGCCATTGGCTCTATAAAATGGCCAGGAACAAATCTGTTATTTACCTCTTGGTATTCATGTGGGATCAGAGCAAAATTTGTTAAACAAAACTTCTGAAACAAGTGAACAGAAGACCAGGAAAAACCCAAATATTTCACCCATTCTAATAATTTCAGCTTAGATCTTTAAAGATATTTATCTGCCTGATTTTCTTTGATTTCAGTGAAAATTAGATATTTAAATATTTCTTGCCTCAGATCCTCAGGTCTTACCTTATTACATTTTAGCAAACTTTTGAAGTTTTTTTTTAATACACCCAAAAGGTCAAGAATTCCAACTGCTCTGACATCCCAAATCTCCTTATTAATATTTGTTGAAATATTTAATACCATCAGGTAGATGGAGCAATAATGAGAGATACATAAGAAGGACAGAAACTTCTTTCAAGTCTGGTTTTGGCTTTTTTTTTGGCAAGATTTAGACTGAAAAGAGAGACAGACTATACAGAGAAGTCAGTCCTGCTTATTCATTACCTAAATTTAACAGAGGAATTAATAAACCAGATTGGCAGAGTAATTAGAAGTCTGAGGATTAGAATTTCTTCTTGAGTCAGGACTAAATGTCTAGAATAAAAAAACCCCACACTTGAAATCATTCAACTCAAAAAAAAAAAAAAAGAAAAAAGGCTTCAGATTTAACAAAACTCAGTTCTGGGAGCACCTTTTACAGTAACTTTTCCAAGAGAACAAAAAGAAATCCACGAGGCAGCAACTTCTACTTGATGTTGCTCTGAGAGCCGGGAGGGAGGAGCAGGACTTGGCTGGTCTGGTGCAGAGCAAGAGAAAACCAGAGAATTCTAATGGTGTTTCATGGCAGGTGCTCAGAAATGACCTGATGAGGCTTTTTGGGAGCTGCAGCAGCAGGAGAGGAGCCTGGTAAAGTCTGGGAGGATCCTCTAAATCCTGAAACTCTACCCAGGCACCTCTAATTCAATTATACCTGTCCCTCTGGGGAGAAGTTTAATTACATTACAAATTAATTTTACTTAGAGAACAGTTGGTAAAAGCCTGTGGGTCTGCATTGATTTATTCTCCCCTTGGTCTTTGCTTTCAACTGTTCTGGTTTGAATTGTTCTGATTAGCTTTCCCTGCTTGATATTCCATATCACTACAACTGCTTGGGAAAAAGAGCTGGAGGAGCTTCAGAAAGAGGCCTGGGATTTCTTTGGGCTGATTGAAAGGGCTGATGAGAAATTCTCTGAATCCTTGTGGTGTGATGGATCCAGGACACGCTTTATGGCCCTGGAATTATCCCCAAATCTGATCAGAGCT
>JAJPCS010000409.1:102607-133189 GCA_021164005.1 Willisornis vidua nigrigula | reverse complement strand
CTGCCTGGCTGCTCTCCAGCCACTCTGTGCCCAGCCTGGAGCGCTGCAGGGGGTTGGGGTGGCCAAAGGGCAGGACCTGCACTTGGCCTTGTTGAACTTCATCCCATTGCAATCAGCCCATCTCTCAATGGCCAGAAGGAAGTTGCTCTGCTCCTCCCAGCACATGGCATGTCCATCCCCAGGGAACTGGCACGTGCAGAACTGGAGCTTGCTTGGATAACACACTCATATGGGCTTGGTCCATTATTCAAATAGGATGGATCTCAGGGAAAGGCTCTTCCCCCAGAGGGTGGTGGGCACTGACCAGGCTCCCAGGGCAGTGGGCACGGCCCCAAGGCTGCCAGAGCTCCAGGAGTGTTTGGATGATATTTTTGGGCACAGGGTGGGATTGTTGGCGTGTCTGTGCAGGGCCAGGAGTTGGAATTGTGCCTTGTGGGTCCTTTCCAGCTCAGGATATTCCATAATAAAATGCTCACAATTCCTGTCCCTTCTGCTGCTTCAACACATCCAAGTTTGAGAACTTGGAAGTCACTGGTGTTTGGCTGATGTGACTTCTGTGGACAAGCCTGAGAAGCTGCCACAGCACTCTGTGATGGGAGAGGCTTCCCTTGGCACCAGCCAAGGCTGACACAGAGTCACAGCATCCCAGCCTGGTTTGGGCTGGGAAGAGCTCAAAGCTCATCTTGTCCCACCCCCAGCCATGGGCAGGGACACCTCCCACCAGCCCAGGTTGCTCCAAGCTCCATCCAACCTGGCCTTGGACACTCCAGAGATGGGACATTGCTTTAAAATCCCCTATTCCTGCTGGAGCAGAGCTGCAGAGAGTAAAAATAGATATGGTTTATTATCTTGGTGGGACATGGTAGAAACCTCCAAGAATTAGTAGAGAATCTCCTTGCCCATGGGTGTCAAACCAAACTGGTTTGGGTTTTTGGAGATGGGTGCTGTGACAAGAAATGTGTGTGGCACCTTTCCCATGAGAACATGCAGCCCAGGAGAGTTCATGGAGAGGTTGGGTGGCTTATTTCAAGCACATTCCCATGAGGAATTGACAGGGAGCTGGTTGGGGTTACCTGGCAAAGCAGAGTCCACAGAACTGGAGCTTAACCATGGAAAGTGTAAGGTGAAGGTGCTCAATTTTGGACTCATCAGTGTAGATCGTTGTAAAATGTGAATGTCAAAGTGCACCAGGAGAGGTTTGGGTTGGATTTTAGGAAAAATTTGTTCATTGAAGGAGGGATTGAACATTGGGACAGGCTGCCCAGGGCAGTAGTGGGGTCACCATGCCTGGGAGTGCTCAAAAAGGAAGCAAATGTGGCACTTTGCCACGTGGGGGTATTTGGTCAAAGGTTGGTCTTGATGATCCTGGAGGTCTTTTCCAAACTCACTGATTCTGTGATTCTGTATCTATATTAATATCCTACCACTGTGTGTAATTCTGTGATGCTGCATTAATTAAGTCCATCCCATGCACAGACTTTAATAAAGTCTGGGAGACCTTCAGGGACTGGCATTGCCTTTCCCAGGCTGTGCATGCAGGAATCTGAGCCCACCCACCCCTTGGAGACAAGAAGGAGCTGAGCTGGCCCAGGGCAGAGCTCAGCAGGGCAGGAAGGGCCTGGCCTGGCCTCCTCTGCTCAGGATCAGCTTTTCCCAGAGAAGGATCCATGAATCCCCACCTCAGGAATGAGCTGAAGGGGCTGTGAGCAATCTCTCTCTCTCATCCTTAATAAGTGTGGAATCAGTTCTCCAGAAAGGATTTTATCATTCTCTTACTCTCCTGAGGTCTCTAATTATATTGTCATCAGCTGGAGAAGATAAACATGGGCTGCTGCAGAGGGGCTGCTGAACAAGCTCTCTAGGAAAGGAAATTCAGATATTTCATTTTGAAATCCTCATTTTCCCTTCTTAAAGCTGCCAAAAATGCAGGTGCACTGAAGCCACCCTTGGGTGGAGTCTGGCAAGGACTGGGGAAAATGTTGCTCTTTCAGGCAGCTGTTTGGAAGCAGATTTCAATGTTGTGCCTGAACAGTCTGAAAAGCTCCTGCCAGATCATATTCACCCATCCCAGCAAAGAAACCACTGCTGGAGTGGATGTTTTACTCTTTGCTCGTGTGTTGTTTCATGTGTGGCCCTCCCTAACCCACATTTCTCTCTCCCATTTAGGCTCTGAAATACTTGGATTACATATTTACAGGTGTCTTCACCTTCGAGATGGTGATCAAGGTAAGAATTTTTCCAAGCAGAGAGATTCCTCCTCTTTTAGATTTCCATTCCTCTCCATCTGGGAGGTTGGAGAGAAGGTGGAGCAGGACAGAGCTCCTTGAGTGCTGGAGAGGTGGCAGCGATGGGAACAGCTCTCAGGTGTAACCAGATGTTCTCCTGGATTCTTTAATCTCACAATTCATGCAGGAAAATAAATTTATCCTTAGAAGCTGGGGCTGGGTAAGAGGATAAAAAAATGCCAGATCTGTGTGGGGAAAGAGACAGGAGCTGACAGACCTTTCTGATCCTTCCCTTCTCCTTTGGTGCTGCTCAGGAATATTCAGAGCAACTCCTTCTTGCTGTCATGTCTCAAAAATTGAGGATTTATCTTTTCTTTACTCAGCAGAGTGACAGGTTTTGCTAAGACTGTGGGGCAGTAACTTCCAGGAAAGCACAATCCTGATCAAGTCAGGATTTATCCCTGGGCTGAGGAAGGAGACAGGTTGTAGTGGCAGAGGGAGATGCAAAAGAGATGCAGAACAAAACTTCATTAATGCAGAATAAAACCATCATTAATGCAGAATAAAACTTGGATTGATGCAGAATAAAACCTGGATTGATGCAGAATAAAACTTCATTAAAGCAGAATAAAACCATCATTAATGCAGAATAAAACCTGCATTAATGCCTGCCTGTGCAGAGAATCTTTCCTTGCAGTGGCTGTTCATGTTTCTGGAGCTCTTGGTTCTGGTTTCTTGACCTGAGCTTTGGTTTTGGCAGAGCTCTCTGTGCCTCAGAGAGAGGAACACCTTGGCCAAGTCTCTCCAGGTTGCCCTGAAGAAGAGTTTGTGATGGGTCATCTAATCCAGAACATCCTCCTGTACCTTGGGAGTGCTGATTTGGTGCAGGTTTTATTAAAACTCTTTTCTTTCCATGTGTTTCCTCTCCAGATGATTGACCTGGGGCTGTTGCTCCACCCTGGCTCCTATTTCCGTGACCTGTGGAACATCCTGGACTTCATTGTGGTCAGTGGGGCCTTGGTGGCATTTGCCTTCTCGTAAGTACCTGTCCCTCAACATCCCAAATTCTGGGGAATCATCACAGGGAAGGCAGGACCTGGCCCACAGATTGTTGACACACAACATTTGTGGCCTCATTTCTCAGTCAAATTCTCAGTTTCTTCCTTTTTTTTTTCATGGGGGAAAGAAAAAAACTCAACCCAACTGAATTGGTGTTGTTGAACCTCTTGAAAATTCTCCAGCCATTCACTGTTCACTCAAACATGAAGCCAAGATTTTTGTGACTGTTTGGCCAAGTTCTTTTCAAGAACATCTTGTACCAGTTCAGTGTCTCCAGGCAATGGTTGTTAGACTTGCTCTTACCCTGAGAAAGCAGTTAATGAAATCAGCTGATAACTCAGTGAACTCTTTGCAAAACGTTATTTCTGGAGTTGGGGCTATTTCTGGTTCACAGACCTTGCTGTTTCCCTCCTCTTTTCTCCTCTCTCATTCAGGGAACTTTTATTTCCACAGTTTCATTTTTAAGGCTCGTTGCTCCCTCCCCCCCAAACGCAGATTTGATATTAAATGATATTAAATAACATTCCAAGTGGTTCTTTAATGTCATGGAAGATTTTGAGCAGCAGACACAGAAGAATTGCTGCTTAAAAATTAGGATTAGCTCTTCATTTGAGCCTTTCTCTCCGAAACACCCAGAGGGAGAGCAATGCAGGTTCTTCAGAACTTGGGGAGCTCAGAGCTGGGTGATGGAAGGGAATTTTCCACCTGCATTTCTGGGCTTGTTTCCTGACAAACAACAGGAGATGACCTGGAAAGAGCCTGTAAAACAGTTTAATCCTCTGCTAAATTAGCCCTGAGCGATTCCAGGAATGTTCAGCAGCCTCCACTCACCTGTTTGTCTACACATGATTAGAGGAGATTCTTTAACTTGCTAATGAGAATTAGCAGTGGTTTATTTGCTAATGAGGAAACCATTCACCTTTGTCAGGGAACCACAGGAGTGTGGCTTGTCTGTTTGAGACTGGCAGGAGTTTTGAAGCCTCATCCCCTTCTCTGCTCTGCTGGTGGAAAATGTTTTCTTTGAGTTTTTTGGGTTTTTTTTTTTGTTTTGTTTTGTTTGGGGTTTTTTTGTTTGGTTTTTTTTGTGGGGTTTTTTGTGGTTTTTTTTTGTTTGTTTTTTTTTTGTTTGGTTTTGGTTTTGTTTTTTGTTGTTTTTTTTTTGGTTGTTTTTGTTTTTTGGGTTTTTGTTGGTTTTTTTTTTTTTTCAGCACAAAAACTGGGCCCTTTGGCCTGGAATGTTTCTCAGGAATTTTTCATATTCTGAGGTGTCAAAATCCCTTCCACATTAAGATTTGTCTTTGAGAGTTTCTGTTTTTCATAGCAAGTGATGGATTAAAAAAAAAAACCAACATGAAGTGGAGAGACTGAAGAAGGAGAAGAGTTTGACATTGTTGGTTTGATTGTTGAGCCTTTGAGAAGTGACACTTGGGGATATTGGAATCTGGACTTTGCCTGATCCTTCACAGTTATTGCATTAAATTATATAATTAAAGAATTCTTTATAGTGATATAATAATAATAATAATAATAATAATAATAATAATAATAATAATAATAATAATAATAATAATTATTATTATTATTATTATTATTATTATTATTACTATTATTATTATTATTTTATTATAATTGGATGTTATAATTATTAGATGTAATAATGTAATAATCATTAGATGTAATAATTTATATTATTATTATATCATTATAAATAATAAAGAATTCTTTAATTATATAATTTAATGCAATAATAATTATCATTATTAGTATATATAATTAATAATAATATATATAATATAATATAATAACAATAAAAATAAAATAATAATGTAATAATATACATAATAATATAATATAGTAATAATAACAATAATAATAAAATAATAATGTAATGATTATATATATAATTATTATATCATTATAAAGAATAAAGAATTCTTTAATTATATAATTTAATGCAATAATAATAATTAGTAGTAGTATATATAATCAATAATAATATATATAATAATATAATACTAACAATTATAATAAAATAATAATGTAATAGTAATATATATAACAATATAATATAGTAATAATAATAATAAAATAATAATGTGATGATTATATAATTATTATATCATTATAAATAATTCTTTAATTATATAATTTAATGCAATAATAATAATAGAAAATTATTACATCTAATGATTATTACATTATTACATATAATAATTATTACATCTAATTAAAATAAAATTATTATTATTATTATTATTATTATTATTATTATTATTATTATTATAGAAGGTCATGTCCAACACAAGTTTTTCAGGGGGATCCTGCCCTGTCTTTAAACCCTTTTCCTTAGAAATCAGGTTTTTGGAGGACCTCAGTGCTCTGTTTACAGCAAACCTGAGCTGGAACTGCTGGGCTGGGGAATGTCTTATTTATCTATAATTTAATATCCAAACCCCAGTTGCTTTTTAAGCCTGAGTAGACAGACATGGGGTTTGGTTTCCCTGTTCTGGAACAGCTTTTAGAGCTGGATGTGGCCAGACTAAACAAAAACTTACTTAAAAAAAGCATTTAGGAACTTAACAGAGCTCCTTTGAATAGAAGAGATGCAGAAAAGCAAAATAAGGATCAGTTTGCAAACCAATGATCCCCCCAAGTCTGCAGTTCCATGAGAATTTCCCTCTTCCCATCAGGAATTGAGGCTTTCAAGGCAGATTTGGAGAAGGAGCATTTTGGGAGCCCTTCAGAACAAACACCAGGCCCTGCCTTGGAAACAAGATTCTCTTTTGGTCAAATTCTGCATTAAAATGAATCATTTTTAATCTTTTGGAGGCTTTTCATGTTCAGCTTTTCTGTTGCTCAGGTTGGGCCATGAATATTTACCAGCAACTCATCAGGCTCTAAATAAATTAATTCTTCATGTCCTGCCTTTGCTTTATAAAGTGCCTGAAGGTGCTTCTGGTTTACCCTTTGGGTGAACCCTGAGCAGGAATTTGCCAGGGAAGGAACAAAACCTGCCTCGTTACTGTCTCCCAGGTTAAAGGCAACAAATCTCTTGGGAGACTTGGAAAAATTGGAGGTTTTTTCTGTGATATTGATGATTTCTGTACCCTCTGCTCCGTTTCAGAAGGCAGGGAGTGTTGGCATCCAACTCAGGGAATACTTGGGGTTATCTCTGCTCTGACCCAAGAAATTCAGGAATTCCCAGGAGATTATTTGCTGTCTGTTCCAGTTATGAATAATAACAGGTCTCAGATGCAAACTGGGTGGAGAGTCCTGTCCTTGCCCCCACCCTTGGACAGAATCACTGAGTTTGGATAATCCTGGAAATGAATTTTTGGAGAATCAACTGGATAATCTCTGTTATTTTGTTAGGTGGATTTTTCTAGTGCTCTCACCCCCCATTTATCTCTAGAAACACATTTAATGTGGCTGTTGCCAGTTGGTTTGCCCCTGGAAGGTGGGATTTAATTCCTGTTCTTGACCTCCTTGGTGGCCACTGAAGGGGATGTGAATCAACCTCCTGCTGAACAGACACATCACTAAAAACCCTTGGAATGACAGAGCTCCCTGAAATGCTTCCAGCTGGAATATTGCAGCAGCCTGGGTTTATTGAAGCAGATGAGATTCCATCAGTCATTGCTGCAAGATTCATAAAGCCCCTCTCAGCCTCCCCAACCAGTTGGTGGTCAACTTGCTGCTCTTTAGAAGTTCTTTTGTGCTCAACTGTAGTTAAAAAATACATAGAAATTAATGAAAATATTAAAAAATAAATACATACATTTTAAAAAAGCCCTTAGAGAGATGGTAGAAACAATAACACTGATGCTGCTCAACTGATGCCTTCCATTTAGCAATGCAGTTCAAAGAGAAATTCCTTTATTTTCCTAGAGATAAACATGCCCCAAACACACAGACACGTTTTGGTGTTTAGGGAAATAGAAATAAAGGAGTTTGAAGCAAACCAGGCCAGTTTGTTATCAAAATCCACCGGTGCAAAATATCCCCAGGTGTAAAATATCCCCAGGTGCAAAATATCCCCAGGTGTAAAATATCCCCAGGTGTAAAATATTTCTCTGGGTGTGTTTGCAACAGCACAAAGAGGCTGAGATGCACCAAATGTCGTGATGCTCTTGGAGAAAACAAACTGCATTTGCCAAACAGTGGAGGTTCCACCTCCCCAATGTCAGGAGGGGGAAAGGCACCTCTGGAATTTATTTATTTCTGCTGGTGGATGCTGAGTGGTGGTTGTGGGCCAGGGGGGCACTGTACAACAGCCTGATGTTTCTGTTTGTCATTGACTCTGCTCTTTCTTTGTCTTCTCCTTGCTGGAATCTCCCTGTAGGAGTTTCATGGGGTAATATGTTCTTGCTGTCTCTTGCTGCACTGTTTTGCCTGTCCAACACTCTCCACCGTGGAAACGAGCCATGCTCCACCCATCCCATCGATCCTTTGACTCCCCATTATCCAGTGAAATGTATTTTCCCTTAACAATCCTCATCCATCCCGATTTTCTTTAAGAGAGTCGTGACCAGAGTCAGAAAAAACCACATTGCAAGGTGTATTTGTAGCGAAAGGATTTGAGGGGGTGACTCAGTGGGTGCAGCACTGATGGGTGAGTTGCATGGAAATTGGAAGGATTAGGTTTAAAGAAGGAGTTTTATTCTCTTTTAGAGGATTTCACCCCCAAAGAGCAGAGCTGGAAGATTCAGGACTAACTGGAAGATTCAGGACTAACTTAGTGCAGCCTGGGCAGAGCAACCCAGCTCTGACTCTGAGGAAAGGTCTTTGCCATGAGAACAGAGTGCAAAGAGCTTTTTGAGAGGCAACTTGTCAAGAAGGTTTCAAAAATTGTATTTAACCCTGTGCAGGGAGGTGGCAGCTCTGCTGGGAGTGCAATGAAGCTTTGGGGACAGGGTGGGAGGCAGCTGTGCCATCTGTACCCTCATGCCAAGCAGGGCAAGAAGGGACGTGGGGGGACTGAGGAACAGGAAGCTCAACAGGAGCCACCAGTGTGCCCAGGTGGCCAAGAAGGCCAATGGGATCCTGGCCTGGATCCAAACTAGCGTGACCAGCAGGCCCAGGGCAGTGACCCTTCCCCTGGACTCTGCCTTGGGGAGGCCACACCTTGAGTGTTGTGTTCAGTTCTGGGCCCCTCAGTTGAGGAAAGAGATTGAGGGGCTGGAGCGGGGCCAGAGAAGAGCAACGAGGCTGGAGAAGGGACTGGAGCACAAGTGCTGTGGGGAGAGGCTGAGGGAGCTGGGGGTGTTCAGCCTGGAGAAGAGGAGGCTCAGAGGTGACCTCAGCACTGTCTGGAACTGCCTGAAGGGAAGTTCTGGCCAGGTGGGGGTTGGTCTCTTCTCCCAGGCACTCAGCAATAGGACAAGGGGGCACGATGGGCTCAAGCTCTGCCAGGGGAAATTGAAGTTGGAGAGCAGAAAAAACTTCTTTGCAGAGAGAGTGCTCAGGGATTGGAATGGGCTGCTCAGAGAGGGGGTGGATTCCCCATCCCTGGAGGTTTTTCAGCTGAGCTTGGCCGTGGCACTGAGTGCCATGATCTGGTAAAGGGACTGGAGTTGGACCAAGGGTTGGACTTGATGATCTGGGAGGTCTTTTCCAACCCAATCCATTCTATGATTGTGATTCCTGCCAAGCAGGGCAGCGGCTGGGGGGGCTCCCCCACTGCAGAAAGGGTGCAAAGAAAGGTCTCTGCTGTGCTCCGGGGAATTGGGTCCTCCATTCTCTCTTCTCTCGAGGAAAGCAGAGCTTTTAGAGCCAGGAAAAGGGTGGCTTTGTGTTTGGGCAGAGTGCTGTGACCTCCTTTCCTGGGCAGAGGAGGAATTCACTCTCTGCCTCGGGGCTTTGGGGCAATCACAGGAGGCTCCACCCTGCTCGGAATTTTTGATGCCTGGACTCTGAGAAGCCCGTGGTGTGTGAAATCAGAGCTGCTGGCAGGAGCAACAGAAACAAGGAGCTTCCATTCCACAGAGCTCTTGAATTTTTAAAGGCTCTTTGATTTATTAAAGGGGAAAAAAAAAAAAAGGCTTTGCAAAGCTCTTTTAAAATGTTCTGAATGTTTTAAATAAACAAGCAGCAAACTGCCACAGAAAAAAAACCCAGAACTGGCCTAATGCAATTAAAATTGATCTAATGCAATATTTTTATTCATGCAATTCTTTTTTATTATTATTATTTTTCAAGTCTCTGGCCTGCTGTTTGCTGCCTGTCTT
Organism: Willisornis vidua nigrigula; assembly: GCA_021164005.1. Lineage (NCBI taxonomy): Eukaryota > Metazoa > Chordata > Aves > Passeriformes > Thamnophilidae > Willisornis > Willisornis vidua. The sequence goes on along the minus strand of JAJPCS010000409.1, from coordinate 123,678 downwards.
TACCCCCGTGCTCCTCTGAATTTTGTAGCTGTTACTCTGCAGTCAGCTGAGATCTTGCCCTTCCACAGCCAATTATTTTTGTTGTCAGGAATATTCAGGTCAAATGTGTGCTTGGCTACACCTTTTGACTGAGTCCTGTTTCCATCTGGACCTTTCATTTTGTGGGACATCTGGCTTTGTATTAAAGCAGTGAAAAAACCCCCAAGATTGGTAGAGAGGGGGTTCTTAAAAACACCCAAACCAACCCTGAGGGGTTTATTTGAGAGGCTGAAATAATTGCAGAGTGTCCCTTTAATTAAAATGCAATTTGCATCGCTAGTTCAGAGCACCAGGGCACTGGAAAAGCTTTGTCCTACAGCAGGAACCTTCCTGTGACAAGAAACAAGGAATGTTTTCAGGATTCTCTATATGGCTTAGAGCACAAATCCCATTAACATTTAATTGGCTCACGCTCTTTATTTGCTTAAGTGCCTGAATGGAAATAAAAAAAAAGAATTCAGCCCTCCTTAGTGTCCTTCACTGAGGCAGAAGGAATTCTGTGTGAGTGGAGCTGTCTGCCCTTCACCTCAGCTCTCAGGGCACTCACCCACACACCCCCATGCCAGGGAAGAGCAGGGTTTGCTCTGCCCCACAGAGCCCCAGAGGGTCTGTCTGACCTCCCCCCAAACATTAAACCCCACTGGAGTTGTTGCTTCCCCATCCCTGTGGGACCAGAGCAGAGTTTGTTGTCTGGAACTTCCCTTCCCTGAGTCATTAGTGCAGTTGTTAATTAGCAGGGTGAGGTGTCCAGGTGTTCTGGAATCAGGAGCACTGGCAGACACCACATGGGAATGTTTGGGGGTTCTGGGCTGTGTGTTAGTCTGCAAACCAGAGACATGGCCATGGATGGTGGAGAATTGAGTGGAGCTCTGGGCTGGGTGTCCCACCTCTTCTTTTCCTGCCCCAACCAGGTGGCCTTCAAGTGTCTCCCCTTCCCTCTTCTCTCACCTCTGCTTTCCTTGTGTAGAGAAATCCTGGGAAACAGGGAGCAATGCAAGTCATTTGCTTGGCCTTCCAGGGTGGTAGATGTGGAGGAGGCAGCCAAGGGGATGGGATGACCATCAGTTCTGGGGACAGGCTGGCCAAGCCAGGTGGTATCTCCCTTGGTGCCTCCCTTGGTGCCTCCCTTGGTGCCTCCCTTGGTGCCTCCTTCCCCACAACCCATTGCTCTTTCTACTTCCCTCCTGCCTCTGATTATCCTCCTTGAGAGGCTGAACAAACTATTTTGCAGTGCAAAGGCTCCCTTGGAGCAGCTGAGCTGCAGTTTGGAGGCCCAGCTGGAGGCTCTGGTGACATGGAGGTGGCTGCAGAGACCATGGCAGGGATGGTTCTTGATGAGTTAAAAGCAAATATGCAAAGCCAAGCACAGGCCAGACCTTCAGCTCTGCTAAAACCTGAAAAGGAAGCCAGTAAAAGCTCTGTTGGCAGATTCTGCTTCATCTAGAACAGATTAAAGGGTTTCTAATGAGAGTCAAACATTATTTCTTTTAAATATATGAGATGTTTTGTGGCATTAACTCAGTCCTGTACCCCTGTGAGAATGAGCTCCATGACTTGGATTTCCAGTCAGATCCATCTGGGATGGATTCAAATGGCCCTAAAGCAGCCCTGGAAGATGAGAGAGGGAGAGGAGGTACCTCTGCATCCTGTTCCCCCTCTCCTCCTGTAAATCCTTTGGGAACCCAGTTTGTGTTCAATGTAGATGTCACTGGGATGCAACCCATGGCCCTCCAAAAATTCCTGTATCCACAGCTTGTTGGGTCTCAGGAGAACTGCAGTGCCTGGTGATTGGAGAAAGGGGCTGGAGAGGAGGTGGGAATGTGTGTTCCTGGATTCAGGCTGTTGGTATTGAGGAGCACAGTGTTGGTGGGGAGTTCTCAGTCCTTTGGCAGTGGGTTGATTGCAAAAAGACTCTTTGCAGGGCTGAGCAGGGTCAGGCACCCCCAAACTAGGTGGGTTCTGCACTCCTGGTGCTTCTCCCTTAGCTCAGTGTGGAGGGCTGGGGGGCAGAGGGTGGGGGGAGCTCTGCAGGCCCTGCCCAAACCTCCTGGGGGTCTCTTGGACTTCCACTCCTTTCCTCCTGGAGAAGGAGCCAGCTGGGACAGCACAGGGCAGGTGTAGCAGCATCTGTTCCACATGTTCTTCATCCCCACCTGTGTGACCCCAACACAGCCTCAGACCCAAACCCACACTCATGAACTAAACTCTGTTGTTACAGATTTCCATCCCATTTTTCACTCCATATGAAATGAAGGGGAATGTCATTGTTTTGCTGTTGGGTTGGAAGAAGATGTAACTGTGTCTTTATTTTGGAAATGCACGAGGAAAGGAACTCTGTCCTTGCCCTAAACCCCGCTCAGTGTTATCAAGAGGAACATTCTCAAGCCTTGCACTCAGTTTTAACCAAACCTAAACCCCCCAGAGTGACTTGCAGCACCTGCATGCCCAAGGGGGAGGTTTGCCCAGCACTGTCCAGGCATGTAATATGCTGCAATATTACATGGCCCTGCATGGGTTTGGCAGCATGTCCTCCAAGTGACACTCAAGGATGCAGGAGAGGAGGAGCAGGAGAGCTCTGGCCCTCCCCAGGAAGGCTCCTGTTCCCTCTGGGCACAATGTTCCTGCCAGAGAAACCCCCTCCTGCCTCACTCAGCTACTTGGGAGGATGGAGAACCAGGTGGCACTTTGTCCCTTTTCCTGAGGCTGGGATGGATGTGCTGAGCCTTCTCTGCTGGAGGCTGCACCAGGAGCTGCTGCCTGGCTGTGGAAGGGCTCCAGTTGCTGGGGGAACTCGGTGAGTAGCTGGAAGGGAGTGAAGGCTCATGTGGTTGAGCACTGCCAGGACCATGTCCTGCCCACAGCCTTCTCCTCTGTGCTGATGGACACGTCTCACCTGCAGCCACGGTGAGGAGGGACCCAAACCCCTGGCAAAACACCCCCACTCCAAACCAATTCCACCATCAAACCCACACTGGGGACCTCTAAATATCTGAGCTGGTGAGCTGAGGACCAAATGATTCCCCTCTTGTTGTTCTTGTGCCTTTTCTCCCTTGCAGAGGAACCAAAGGCAAGGACATCAACACCATCAAGTCCCTGCGAGTTCTGCGGGTCCTCAGACCTCTGAAAACCATCAAAAGGCTGCCAAAACTAAAGGTTAGAAAATCACCCCACATTTCCCTTCTCTGCAGCTTTGTGACTGCTCCAGGCTGATGGACTCAACCCAAGTTTTTTCTGTTGCTTTGATTTCGTTGCAATTAATCTCTTTGCCAGATTAGTAAAAATAGCTGTGCAGATGTTTAGCAAATGTCAAACACTTGTTCCTTTTGCAAACATTGTGGGCAATGTTATGCATTACTGGGAATCCACAGGAAAATAAAGCTTCTAAAAAAGGGAAAGGAAAAAAAAAACCACTCCTCAAATAAATTAAATTACAGTACATAAGTGGGATGCTCTTAGAAATGCTACAGGAGAAAATGGGGCTTGGAGTGTTTGACTTTCCCTGGAGAACTTCCCATGAATATTGCAGGGTTTTCCAGGGGCTGTCAGAAGAGGAATGTCACTGCTGTGTGAGGAGTTGTAGTCTGCTCATCTTGGTAGTAAATAATCCATAGTGCAGGGGTTTGGGGCTGTGCCTTTTCACCTCCAGAACACTGAGCTGCCAAATAAAATAAACACAGAGCCTGCGGTTCCTCACTCAACACCATCTCCCCCACACTTTGAGATCCAGCAGAGAATGGCAGGAGTTAAACTCAATAATTTCTGAGGTTTCCTATGGAATATTCTGTGAGAGATGGGGAAAAACCAATGGCGGCTTCTGCAAGGCTGAAACTGTCTGAGACAATTCCTGTTTTGCCATCAAAATGAGGGTCAGCTCTTGTACAGGTTTGCTTTGGTCCTTGCCCACCATTCATGCTGAAATAATTTGGGTTTTAGGCACACTACATTTCTAAGGAGCATTAATGTTGAACAATGCAGAGAATGGTTTTCATTTGGGAAGAAATTTAAAATGTAAAGCTCTGAGGTTAAAAAAAAAATAGTCAGCAGTAGCTGAGCCCCTCCAGGGCACTTGGGGACATGGGGCAGTGCTGGGGAATGGTTGGATTTGATGATCTTGGAGATCTTCTCCAACCTAAACAATTCCATGATTCTATGATTAAAAGTCTTCAAAATCATTTAAATATTTTTTTTCCTTGTGTGCAACAATCAGCAGGATTTATGGGCTGAGCAGGGATAGCCCAGTGTTTGATTCAGGGGTTCTGGGTTGCATCAGGAGTGTGAGTTTGTGAATTATTCACTGCCATTCACAGAAACAGGAGCAGGATTGTACAAACCCTGAGCTTGGGCAGCAAGGCCACTCCATTTCTATTATTATGACAAACTTCTCTGACTAAAATTAAACTGCTAATTACTCATAACAATGAGTCAGGGACTAATAACCAAGCAATAAATGTATTTGAGGAGTCCTTTGCAGGCAGTTCAGGAGTGACATGAACTCATTGGGCTGGGCACAGTTAATTTTGACAGTTTTTAGAAAAATATTCCAAGCATTTGGTTTGCATCTGGTGTATTTTTCCCTGTTGTTCAAACAGTTTTTACCTCTCCATTGGGAGTAAAATGAACACAAGTACAATTTTTGTTTCATAACTGGCCCTGGTCCTGACAAGCTGTGATTGTGTTTATAAATTTTATGGGCAACACCAGAAAATTCAGTGGCACAGCCAAACTTGCCAGGAAAGCAGGAGATGAAGGAGCTGGGGGTTACTGCTCCCAGCTTGGAGATGTGTTTGCCTCTTGGTCAAACCCTTGGTGTGCAAGTCCTTGAACCCATCCCTGGGCTGTGGGGTGGGGAATGACTCCCAGAGGATGAAATGATGGGAAGAAATTCTTCCCTGGGGGGTGGTGAGTGGCCAGGGTGGAATTCCCAGAGAAGCTGTGGATGTCCCATCCCTGGAAGTGTCCAAGGCCAGGCTGGACAGGGCTTGGAGCAACCTGTGCTAGTAGAAGGTGTCCCTGCCCATGGCAGGGGGGGAATGAGATGATCTTTAAGGTCCCTTCCACCCCCAACCAGTGATTCCATGAGCGTATCAAGTGTGGTTGGATGGATCCCAAGATGCTGGATGAACTTTTCCTTTCTTCCAAGCCCTTGACCTTGCTGTCCTCCCTCCCCAGGCTGTCTTTGACTGTGTGGTGAACTCCCTGAAGAACGTCCTCAACATCCTCATCGTTTACATGCTCTTCATGTTCATTTTTGCTGTCATTGCTGTGCAGCTCTTCAAGGGCAGATTCTTCTACTGCACTGACGAGTCCAAGGAGCTGGAGAAGGACTGCAGGTACAGCTGGGGGCAGGGGCAGGGTGGGGAGCAGCCTTCCTCCTCCAGCAGCAGCTCCCCAGGCTGTCCCATGGTCTTCTGTGGGTAAGAGCAGCACTTTGAGCACAGTCCCCTGGAGGTGAATTCCCCCTTTTCCTGGGCCATTCCTGGCTCTGATCCAGCAAATCCTTCCCCAAGTGCTCAAGGACACAGGGGAATCAGCTCCTTTGCCAGGTGGGGTTTTTAAGAAAAGAGTTTTTCATCGTGTGACTCCTCTTTCTACCTGTTGCCTTGATTCTTAGAACTCACAAGAATTAGAAAAACAGAATGAATAAATAATGAGCAGCGTAGGAAGTTAAAGAGCTCCTAATTAGCGAGAGAAGGGACAATATTGAATATCTTAAAAGCCCTGTCCTGCTTTGCCCTTTGCAGCAGGCTCAAGGTGTGTTACCTTCCTCATTTGCCTTTTTTCTTGGCACCCAAAGCACATCCTCAGCACTGCCCAGCTCTGCCTGTCCCTCTCCTGCTGCCTTGTCCCTCCAGGGCATGTCCCTGGTGGCATCTCAGCAGTCACAGGGGCTGTCACTGCAGCATTTCCTTGCAATGATGGGAGGATGTGACAGGAGGTTACACAGAAGTGTAGGTTGGAAGGGGAGGTCTCCAGGTCCCTCATCCCCTAAAAGCTGGACCCATTGCAGAGTTAGATCCAGCCCTGAAGGGGGAACCAGAGACTTTTTTCAAGGAGCAGAGTTTTCTGTGGGGTCAGACAATTTAGGGACCAGCTGTTAATTGCTGGCTTTGCTTAATGAATGAATGAATGAATGCCCTGATTATAATTTCTTTCATGTCTAGACCTCAGATCCAGTTCCTGTGGCTAAAAATGGCTCAGAAATTGGCCTTGACTTCTGTCAAACCCTGGGGCTGTCCCTTTGTCTTTCAGCCCCAGCACAGTCACACTTTGCTTCTCGATGCTCCTCCGTGACTCATCAGAAATGGCTGATTTGCTTTAATTGCCTCATTTGCTCTGAATCTTTCTTCTTCCCAGGGGTCAGTACCTGGATTATGAAAAAGATGAGGTGGAGGCACAGCCCAGGGAGTGGAAGAAATACGAGTTCCACTATGACAACGTGCTGTGGGCTCTGCTCACGCTCTTCACCGTGTCCACAGGGGAAGGGTGGCCAACGTGAGTAGCTGGCACTGGCAGGGAAAGGCAGAGTCCCACAGCTCTGAGGGACCTGGGAAATGAGAACAATCTTTTATCAAGCCAAACTTTTCTTTCCTTTGTGTGATTGGTTGATGGGGGAATCAGCTTTGGGTGAATCAACGTTGGGTGAATCTGTTTTTCTTGATGTTCTTCTGATGCTCAGGCAGTTTGCAGTTCTTGCTTCAGGCTGGTGGACTTGCCCACCTTTCTCAGTGCAAAATTGCTCATGGAAATGTAAGAAAATGAAGGGGGGAAAGTACTGGGACCTGTGCTGAGAGTGTGCTGGGTCTGACAGTCCCTAAATGACATTTACTCTTCAGCATGGGACTTTATTTTGGCACCTTTTTCTGCTGGGACATGTGGAGTGCAATTTGTGCTCAGGGTTTCTCCATGGCAGGTCTTCCCTTGTCCTCCACATTCAACTATTTCATAAAATATCCTTGTGGGTCCTTCCAGCTTGGCATATTCTGTGATTCTGTGAAAATAAGGAATAAAACAGCATCAAGTCTCCCTTTGCCAGTCCCTCACTGTGTTCCCCTCCTCAGACATCATCAATACCTTTCTTTCCCTGCTCCTACTCCACCCCTGGTGACCAGAGATGAGAAGCCAGATCCACCTGTATCCTCTCCCCTTGACCAGGGGTGGGATCAGTGGATCTGCACGTAGCAAATCACTATCCTGCAGAATGGTGACACCAGAAGGGCTTTCCCACAAAAATATCCTCATGGCAAACTCCTTCCCAGCCCCAGAGACGGGAAGAGGTTTGAGCTGAGCATGGTGGGAAAGCCCTGCACGTGGCTTGAAGGCCACTGAGTGCTGCTGAGGTGCTTCCCAGTGATTGTTGGTGACCTTTCTCCTCTCTCTGCCCTTGATTGCAGCGTGCTGAAGCACTCGGTGGACGCCACCTACGAGGAACAGGGTCCCAGCCCTGGCTACAGGATGGAAATGTCCATCTTTTACGTGGTGTATTTTGTTGTCTTCCCTTTTTTCTTTGTGAACATCTTTGTGGCGTTAATCATCATCACCTTCCAAGAGCAAGGAGATAAAGTGATGTCAGAGTGCAGCCTCGAGAAAAACGAGGTACCCACGGCTTGGGAACGCACAGTTGGCACCGGGGGGCTCAGGGCACCTCGATCCCAGTGGGTGCCCCCTCCTCATCCATGGGGGCTGGGCAGCAGGGCTTCTCTGAGGGCTTGTGGGGTGGAGACCAAACAATGACTGGCTTTCAGGTTTGGTGTGGAAATAAAAGCAGAGAAAGCCCCCAATGTCACATGTCCCCCTGGGCCACAGCTCTGCTTCAGAGTGGACATGGACCTGCCCTGGCACAGGGTGCCCAGAGAAGCTGTGGCTGCTCCAGCCCTGGAAGTGTCCAAGGCCAGGTTGGACAGGGCTTGGAGCAACCAGGGCTGGTGAAAGGTGTCCTTGCCCATGGCAGGGGTTGTAACCAGATGACCTTCAAGGTCCCTTCCAGCCCAAACCATTCATGTTTTCTAAGAATGTAGGTGTGAAAGGACACAAATCTTTGGCCTTTTAGAAACCAAACTGAACTAGAATTGTGGCTCCCCAGAGAAAGGAGATGAGATGAGATGAGATGAGATGAGATGAGATGAGGTGATTTCCCCCTGACAGCAGCCAAAAGTAGATGCCTTGAGAGTAGTGTAAGACCAAGGCAAGAACATGTGAGGCTTCTCTTGAATGCCCCAGCAAATACCACCAGTCTCAGGTCAGGAAAATGGTTTTAATCTGATTAGTGGCATCTGTGTATCTTCCTTCCCTGGATGCATCTGGTTTCCTTCTGAACCCACAGCCTCAACAACCTGTTGGGCAAAGAATCATCTCTTTCATCTGGGGTCCCACAGCCTCAACAACCTGTTGGGCAAAGAATCACCTCTTTCATCTGGGGTCCCACAGCCTCAACAACCTGTTGGGCAAAGAATCATCTCTTTCATCTGGGGTCCCACAGCCTCAACAACCTGTTGGGCAAAGAGTCATCTCTTTTCATGTATTTTGAAACTGGAACCTGATTTTTTTTGGATGAAAAGAGATGAATTTCTATTCAATTATTAATTAGTTCCTTGTTTGTTTCTATGCCCCAAAAGTCCAAAATAAAGCAGAATATTTAGAGATGTTACCCATGTTATTTTTCAGCTGAGCAGAAAGTATTTTTGCTGTGATATAAGACTTTGAAAATGAGCAAATCAAGAGAAAATGCTCCAGAATCAAAAATTCTTGTGGGTAGAAAGTATATTTAATGCAGTTTTATATTCATAATAATGTGAACAGAAAGAGCCAACTAAGGGGGTCTTTCAGAGTTCACCCACTGCTGTTTGGTGGTTAATTCATTGGGTGGGTTCAGTTCCCATTTTATGAGACATTCTGAGAACACACCTGAGTTTCACAATACTTTTTTTTTAAACCATAATTTCTTTAGTTCAGACAACATCCTCTTGTGTCTACAGTCATCCATCAGGAGGATTCCTAAATTCTAAAGTGAGCCTGTGGATCTAAACCTCCCTTCCCTAAGTGGGAAGGGGTTGGGACCTACCAGGGGCTGGGCTCTGGTGGGAGGTCATCTCCTAGGACTGAGGGGGCCAGGGGGGTGTTGGGGGGTTAATGGTCCACCAAAACTGATCATGCTTTGGAGATCCTGTGCTGCATTTCCCAGGAATAGTCAGCACTCTCTTTGGGAGAAACACTTAGAACTCCCATCCTCTGAATGCTCTGCTCTCTCTCCCAATCCCATCCTGAGGGAGAGGCTCTGCCAGCCCTTCTCCTGCCATTTTTCACCCCATTTCTGTTTTGTAGAGGGCCTGCATAGACTTTGCCATAAGTGCCAAGCCCCTGACCCGGTACATGCCTCAGAACAAGCAATCCTTCCAGTACAAGATGTGGAAATTCGTGGTGTCCCCTCCCTTTGAGTATTTTATCATGGTCATGATCGCCCTCAACACCATCGTCCTCATGATGAAGGTCAGTGGGCTCTTCTGATCTTGGCAAGTTTGGGTGGTGAATGGGGGGTTGGATGAGAACTGGGGAGGAACAACAAGAGCAACCAGCACTGCTCACCTGCCTGGTGGGATGGCTTTGGGCCCCCAAGGGAGGTGGTGTAGCTGTGATGAGATCCTGGGAATGTTCCCCTGCACGGTGTGGGTTTGGCTCAGAGCGCCTGCAGTGGGATGGGAACAGGGCCCTGCAGGTCCTGAGCTCCAGCTGTCTTGGGGATGCTCAAAATCTGGTCATGTCAGGGAAATTCAAACTGAAAAAGAAGAGATTTACATGAGATATTGGAGGAAATCCTTCCCTGGGAGGGTGGGCAGGCCCTGGCACAGGTTGGGCAGAGAAGCTGTGGCTGCCCCATCCCTGGAAGTGTCCAAGGGCAGGTTGGACAGGGCTTGGAGCAACCTGGGCTGGTGGAAGGTGTCCCTGTCCATGGATGATCTTTAAGATCCCTTCCAACCCAGGCCATTCTATGAGTCTATGAAATCACCCAATTCTGCAACAGCATCAGACCTTTAGGATGGGATCCCCAGTGCTCAGGAGGGAGAGATGCAGGTGGATGCATATTGTGGATGGTGTCTCTCCTACCCCTTGTATCTTCACAGTCATGGGGCCACCATATTTTTAGGGTCCTCTGGAATGAAACCCAGCTCTGCACTTGTCCTCTGGTTTTGGAAAGGCCCTTCCTCCCTCCTGGTCCCTGTTGTGCTTCCAGGGGGATATCCACCAGCACCTCCAGCTCTGGGGTCACCTCCAGCTGCCCCATTGGGACAGTATGCAGGGAACAATGTGCTTCTGGAGAGACAGGAATAACCTGTGGGAACCCCAGATATTGCTCCAAGTGAGCACCAAACCCGAGTTTGGAGCTTTGCAGTCAGCTGGGAAAGGTTTTCCTCTGTACTGAACTCACAGTGACAGCCCTTTCTTCCCTCCCGCTTCAGTTCTACGACGCTCCACAAGCATACGAAGAAATGTTGAAATGCCTGAATATTGTGTTCACATCCATGTTTTCCATGGAATGTGTGCTGAAGATCATTGCCTTTGGTGTGCTGGTATGTTCTTTCCTTGTTTCCTTCCACCTCTTTCCTCTCTCCGTGAAATGCTCGTGTTTCGTGACGCGCGTTTAAAAACAAGCAAACAAACAGCAACAAAAAAACAAAGAGAAGAGAAAATAACCCCTGGATCCCTCTATCCCCCCTTGTGTTTTCATTTGGCAGAATTATTTCCGAGATGCCTGGAATGTCTTTGATTTTGTAACAGTGTTGGGAAGTATTACTGATATTTTAGTAACAGAGATTGCGGTAAGTACCGTTCGCTCCGTTTGCTTCGTTTCCAAACAAAGACATTGCACCTTCTCCCTACCAGCCTCATCCCCTAGAGCTGCCTCTGGGATTTGTGGTGTCCTTGGGTGACCTGGCAGGCTGTTCCCATTAGCTCTGCTCTTTGCAGGGCGCTGAGCACAGCTGTGTGCCCCAAAGACTCATGTGAGAGGCTCTGCTGAGCGTGCCAGTGCCACTGACTGTGCCAGGAAGCAGCTCTCACTCAGCAAACAACTCTATCCCCGGGCCATTTTTTGCCTATTAATGGAAAAATCCTGTTGAATTTAATAGTGAGGAAACCCCAGAAGGGTTCTGGGGGAGGCTGCTGTGTTAAGGTGTGAGGTGCTTTGCAGGGCACACACACACTCGTGCCCCTCCGGGCTCCTGCCCATCGCGGGCACAGGGCAGGGAGAGGGTGATCAGATGAGTGAGAAGGTGATGGGAATGTGGAGCCCACACAGCCTGGGCTGGGGGGATGTTCTGGCACATGCACAAACCTCTGTGGGGCATTAACAGCCAAACAGCTTTCCCACAGGACTTTTGGCAAGGTCTGCTGTGTCCCTGCAGATCACACAAAGTGCACAGACCTGCCATGGAATTCTAGAGGATTTTTCCATAAGGGCAGCAAATATTTGACTCAAGCCACAAGACCCTGATCTAACCCACTTTATGAATTGCTCCCCTCCTCCCCCAGTGCATGTTATATCTGTATGTGATGAATTGGAGCTTTACTATAACTTTTTTTCCTCAGTCCCCTGGGATTTGCTGGGAGATCTGTTTGGTGTGTGCTCAGAACTGTGTTCCCCAGGTTTCTTTACAGGTGGTGCTGAAGACCATCTCAATGCTCCTCTCAAAACACATTTTTACCCGACCTTTTTGCTACAAACCCCCAAAGTTTTGCTCCCCACACAAATGTTCATTTACCAGCTGGTGAATCCCATCCCTGGGCTTTGAATTACCTTTTGTTTTCAGTGCAGCCAGGCTAAAGTTACCCAGAGCCAACCCAAGCTCTGAGTGCCACCTCTCAGTGCTGGGGGAAGGCACTGGGTGCTTGTCTCCACTCCCTCTGCCAGGGGATACCTTTTCTTGCCAAGGCCACCCAAACTTTGGCCATGGTTTGAAGAATTTGTGAGTCAGCCACAAACAGAGACTGACACTTCTCCTCCACCCTTCCCTTTTTTACTGGAGGAAGCAGCACAACCATCTCACACAGGGTAGGGGAGCCCCTGGTCTCTCTGACGTTGGTGTCTTCTCCTTCAGGAAGGTGTTGCCTTCAACACCAAGCCCACATCCTGCTGCTTAAAATCCTCCTTGTGGAGCTGTTCCCAGGCAAGAGCAGCCCCTGGTGTTGCCCATTCCCTGCTCAGTCTCCAGGCCATTCCCTCTCCCTGCAGCTCCCATGGGGTGGCCTCAGTGAGGGTGTCTGGCACTTGAGGAATTGCCCGTGGACTGACCAGGCTGGGCTGAGACACCTCTGAATTGGGTGGCATCACAGGGAGTTCTCTGGTTTCAGCATCAAAGACAGCAGCAATTTGGAGGGTGAATGACCCCTAAACCCCCAGTAACTCCAATAGGATCAAGCCCCCAAGCACCTACACACCTTTCCTTCTCCTCCCAGGTATAAAGAAGAGGTTTTGGGTTTATGATCCATCAAGTCAAAGATTAGAGAGGACTTCCTTCTGTAGGTTGACATCTTCCCCTGGCAGTGTGTGCAACACAAAGCTGATCACAAGCATCTCTTTAATATAAAAGCCATAAGTCCCCCATTCCAGCCCCTGATCTCTTGGTCCTCTGTCTGTCTCTGCAGAGCTATTTGAGCTCTGCTCTCTCTAAATATTCCCCTTCTGGGTAGGGTCAGTGTCTTCTCCCGGGTAACAACCAACAGGACAAGAGGAAACAGCCTCAAGTTACACCAGGGGAGGTTTAGTTTGGATATGAGAAACAATTTCTTCATGGAAAGGGCTGTCCAGCCCTGGCACAGCTGCCCAAGACAGTAGTGGAGTGCCCTTCCCTGGAAGGATTTAAAAGCCATGTGGATGTGGCAACAGGGACAGGGGTCAGAGGTGGCCTTGGCAGTGCTGGGGACTTGATGGCCTCAGAGATCTAAAAGCTTTGATGATTCTCTGATTTCTGTGTAGCCACCACATCTCCTTCCCGTGTGCTCTTCCCTGCAGACAGAGGGGCATCTCCCACTCCCACCTTCTTGCTAGACTTGCTTTTCAACACTTCCTTCCTCCAGCTCCTCTCTGCTGTCTGTCCAGCCCCAGCTGCAGCAGCTCTGCCACCACCACACCCTCCCACCTCCATCCCAGCCCCAGACAGGGCTGAGGAGGCACTGGGGGCTTAGTTTGCTTCAGGGTGGCACTGATGCCCAGGCCTCTGCACCACTGCTTAGTTCCATCTCTGGGTGGTGCCCCAAAGATGGCATTTGTGACAGGATTCTTAAGTGCAGCTCTCAGGATGCCTCTGATGGGACAGTTTGTTCTGCCCCAACCAGTGGCATGGGCTGGAGGTGGCCTTGTCCCCACTGAGTCACCAGAGTCTCCACTGCCCTACAAGCCTTCCTGGCCTCAAGGCCAGCTTGGATGGGGTTGGAGCAACCTGGGCTGGTGGAAGGTGTCCCTGCCCATGGCAGGGGGTGGCACTGGATGAGCTTTAAAGTCTCTTCCAACCCAAACCATTCTGTGATTCTTTGATTCTCATCTTCCAGTCCTGAGGATGGAAAACAGAGAGAAGGATCCAGCAGAGCTGCTGTGCCATGTTGGCTCCAGGATATTATGGGTTATTCTGACCCACAGCACTCAGGGGTCACCCAAATCTGCCTGCAAAGCTTATCCTGCAGAGCTGCACTTTAAACCATCTCTGGAATATTTTCCTAAACTGGAGTCGCACCTAAGTCACTTAATTACAATTTAACACAATTAGAACTGTGGGAAAGGGCTGAAAAGCCTGATGCAGTGATGAGAAAGAACATGGTGTCTGCAACCAGCAGGGACTGAGGGGAGGATCAGTGGGTGCCCCATTCCCAGGGCACAACCCTGGCGTGTGCCCTCAAACCTTCAACCCCATGGCCTCTGCCCACCCTCTCCTCGACCATTATATTAATTATATTATATTTCCAGGTAGAGTAGAGAAGTAATTTAGGCTGGGGATGGGCATCTGCCCTGCACAGAGTGCCACAGCTGATGCTGAACCAACCCCAGCTCACCTTTCTCAGGTTGTCACCAGGGCTGAATTAGCTCTCTCAGGGACAATAATCAGAGAGGAGAACAGGTCCTGACTCCTCCAGACCCCGAGCTGTGTCCCCACCAGAGCATTCCCTCTTCTCCACGTGCCCTCCTCGGCTCCAGCCTGTCCTCCCCTGATGGGCAGAGTCTGTCAGTCCCTCCCTGTGCCTCCAGCCTTGTCCCCATCCCATGAAGTGACACCCACAACATGACCCTGACTCAGTCTGTCCCTGTCCTGCACCAGCCACGCCTGGAGCCCTCCAGGTCCTTTGGAGAGGGGATATTTTCTAGGTGGGCCACAGCTCAGGCTCCCAAAGCACCATGTTTTTCCATGACTGTATTTTCCAGCTGCAAACGTTCCCCAAGGTCAATAAACCTGCTCACCTGGGCAGTCTCATCTTGAGAGACTTGGCTTCCACCAGCCTTGCTGCATCACTGCCTTTCACCCACTGAAAAGTAAAGACAAGAGGAAAAGAAATGTGTTGATTAATTGTTTTAATTTTCTAGTCATGTCATATGTAATTTACTTTGTGATTGTAGTGGTATATATATATATTTTTTATATTTCCTAAGGCAAAAGAACATGGATGTCAGTTTTTTGACCCTCTCAGTAACTGAGGGGAAACAGGAGGTGGCACTGAGGAGAAGGTGTCCTTGTGGGCACGTCTGGAGTGGGACTTTGCCAAACTGACATCCCTTTCTATGCCTGGAAATACAAAAAGAAAACCTTTCTGAGAAGTGTTTGTGAATTGTCTCCCAATTTGCATTACAAACCGAAATGCAAATAACTACTGCACTGTCTGTGTTACCTTTAGGATCTCAGAATCTCTTTGAGTTGGAAGCATTTTTTATTTATATACTTCCCATAAAATAACACCCCCCCTTCCCTATAGCCCCGATAGTTTTTTTCCCTCCCCTCCCTCGGTGAAATTTTTCAGAGTTTCCTTTTTTGGCTCGTCCTGATGACTCATTTTCTCTTTTGTTTCCCTGTTTTGTTCTTTATTTGCCTTATCTTCCTGCTGAATCACGCCATCCAATCAACATACAATGCGACAACCCCATGTCTCCGTCTGTATGTTGCCGCTCCAAAACCAAAAAAAACCCTAAATTTGTAACTAATCTTGCCAATATCCATCCATGACAACATCACATATAGGACACGGTTGGTTTCATTGAATTTAAACAATTCTTTCGAGTCTCTGCTTTGAGTTTTCTTCTGGTTTTTTTTAATTTTGATTTAATTTTTGTTTGGGTTTGGTTTTGTTTTTTTTTTTTTTTTTGGATGAGAGTTCTGATTGCACTGGTGAAAAAGCCTCACTTGCAGCATTGCCCCAAACTGGCTTTTTTCTGCACCTCCTTCCCTGGGCTCATTGGTGACATGAGGCAAAGGGAGTTACCAATAGCCTGTTCTCTGTTCCACCCCACTCTGCTAAAGGGGACACTCACAACTTGCTTTATTTCTGGGGAAAAATGGCCTGAGAGGATGAGGAGGGAGGGATGATGCTCCTGGAGAAGATTGGCTGCCTGGGAAACCCTTCACTTGGGGAGTGGTGGCACCAAATTCACCTCTTGGAAAGCTGTTGGGTGACAAGATACTTTCTGCCAAGAGAAACATTATATAATTAGAGATTTACAGGTATTTTAAGCCCTGTATTATAAGGCAGAAACATTATTGAGGTGATGACAGAACATTTCCCTCAAATCAAAAGAGAAATGATGGGAAAGAATGATCTGGACTCCACTTTGAAAAGTCTCTGTGATAGCAGCCCATGGAAGCATTTTGGACACACATTCCCTGGCTGGAAAGCCAAAGATCTCCAGTCAAATGCACAAATCATGTTATGGACAGAGCTGAAAAGCACCAGGAGCCACATCCCAGTGGGAATTTAGTGCCTGATTCCAAAGCTGCCTTTGGAAATCCTGGCCTTTGTCTTTGAAACTCATAAATGAAGCAAAAGAGAATGAATAAAGAAAAATGCAATCTAAATATATATACATATTTCTATTCTAATTCTCTTGGCTATGGTTAATAACACAAATAAGTCCATAAACTTATCAAAAAGCTCTGCTTGGCCACCTGACAACAGCTCTTGGATCTGTAACATCTGCAATTCCTGTTGCACAGTTGCTGAGTGGACCTTCATGCCAGGCTACAACAAGCTCCACGAATGTTCAGGGAAGGTCCCAGGGGGAATTTTCTAGGAAGCAGCAAAGAAGAAAATGGCAATGTGGAAGTTCAAAGTTTGCCTGGTGCAAGCCAAGAAGGGAATCTCTGGTGGCTGGAGCTGTTACAGATGTGTGGCAGTGGTGAGGATGCCTTTGGAGGTGTTGTCTGTGCCCAGACAGCACAGAAAAGTGCTCTGGCATCAGCTCTGCATGTGAAAATATACTGGAAAAAAATCAGTTCATCTCCTTTTGGCCAAATTTTGGTCCATGTTCAGGTGAAAGGTTTAAAAGTCCACCCTGCCTGGAGTCAGTTCCAGGCTCCTTTCCATCACTTGGCATCCAAGAGAGGTCTTTAGAGCACCATATTGTCCTCCAGAACTATCTTCTTTCTCCCAGTGCTGCTGGTGGGAGACTGCAGAGTGACTGCAGCAGAGCACCAGAGGTCAAGGGAATCCTGGAGAAGAGCAGACTGAGGTCAGACCTCACCAGGGGCTGCAGCTTCCTCAGGAGGGCCAGCTCCAATCTGCGCTCTGTGAGCCGTGACAGCACCCAGGGAATGGCTGGAGCTGTGCCAGGACAGGGTCAGGTTGGATCTCAGGGAAAGGCTCTTCCCCCAGAGGGTGGTGGGCACTGACCAGGCTCCCCAGGGCAGTGGGCACAGCCCCAAGGCTGCCAGAGCTCCAGGAGGGTTTGGATGATGCTCTGAGGGACAGGGTGGGATTGTTGGGGTGTCTGTGCAGGGTCAGGAGTTGGACTGGATGGTCCCTGTGGGTCCTTCCAGCTCAGGATGTTCTGTGATTCTGTGAAGTCAGGAAGGAGGAGAGATTTGGGCATCACACACAGAAAATACTTTTTTCAGCATTCCTGACCCAGAATGGAAGGACTGATATGGCAGATCTGGAATGGCAGAGTCCTCAAGACACAGACAAGAGTGACAAAAACCTTTATCCTCCTAAAATCAGCAATGGTTTCCCCAAGCTTTGGAGGAAGCCAAGACCCTGTGCAAGGTTGAGGAAAACTGGCAGTGCCATGGACCTTTCAATGGGAACTTGGCCATTCCCTAACCAGGAGTTCCTCAGCAGAATAAGTTAATCCTTGTTGATATCAGATGAAGAGAAGTGCTAAAGATCCCTGAGCAATCCCATTCTTGGCTCAGTCAGATGCCTCTTCCTGCAGCTCTTTCTGCATCCCTGGAGATGGATCCCGGGAGGAAACACTCCTGTTGCTGAGGGTGCTGCAGGAGCAGCCCCTGGTAGTGGCTGTAACACCCCCTGCTTTGGGGCTGCTCTGCTTTCAGGATGGAAAACTCTGGGGCCACCAACAGAAACAAGGACATGGAGCTGCTGGAGCAAGTCCAGAGGAGAACACAGAGATGTTTCAAGGGCTGGCTCTGCTCTGGATCCAGGCTGGGAGAGCTGGGGGTGCTCACCTGGAGAGCAGAAGGCTCTGTGGAGACCTCAGAGCCCCTCCCAGAGCCTGAAGGGGCTCCAGGAGAGCTGGAGAGGAACTTTGGGCATGGATGGAGGGACAGGACAAGGGGAATGGCTTCCCACTGCCACAGGCCAGGGATAGATGGGATACTGGGAAGGAATTCTTCCCTGTGAGGGTGGGCAGGTCCTGGCACAAGTTGCCCAGAGAAGCTGTGGCTGCCCCATCCTTGGAAATGCCCGTGGCCAGGTTGGACAGGGCTTGGAGCAACCTGGGCTGGTGGAAGGTGTCCCTGCCATGGCAGGGGGTGGAATGAGATGGGCTTTAAGGTCCCTCCCAACCCAAAGCAGTCTGGGAGTCTGTGAAAACACCCCAAGAAAGGGTGCCCATGGTGGGACAGCAACCAAGGGCAGCTCCTCTGTGATGTGTCCTCCCTGTTTCCCTCCTGCTTTGCAGGTTTTTTCAGGGATGCTTCTCTCTCCTGAACTCCTGCCATGGGAAGGGGTGGCAGCCATGCCTGGCTGGTGACTGGGCACTGTCAGAGCCAGACCTTCCTCTTGCAGGAAAACAGTGACAGGACAGGAGGAAATGCTTTCCCAAACACAATGATTGAGTCGTCAGCTGGACCATAAACCCACAAAGCTCTGGTGCCTGTGGTGAGGCCCAAACATGCACCAGCATCTGTGCAACAGGAAAGCAACCAAAACCTGGGAAGAAGGACCTGGATAACCCAGATCATCCCGTGGCACATTGCAGGGGTGGCCGAGTGGAAGGGGCATCGATGGCAAACACGCTGTACCCCAGAAATATGGCAGTGTGGAGTTCCCCTTTAGCTGCATGCAGTTCCAAGCCCTTCCTGCGGGGCTGAGGGCTCGAAGGATGGGTTCTCCTCGTGCTGGGCTGAGGTGGCACACGCAGAGCCCTCCCACCCATCACCACAGGGTGGCATTTTGCCTCCCCTGCCAACAGCGCAGAGAACGGTCCTTCGAACCCAGCGTTGGGGCCGGGCGATTTTCCTGGGTTGTGAGGGATTCCACCCTGCTTTGGGAACAGCAGGAGTCAAAGACAGGTGGGGGAATACAAATTTTATGGACTGTTTTTCCCTCCAAACCACAAGGAGTGGTGGGTTATGGATATAACTGCACAGTTTTGGAGCCCTTTGTCATGTATATCCACGTGTAAAGCACAGCCTGTGCCCAGCGTGCCCTTGCAGGCAGCCCAGCCCAAAGCAGATGTTCAGCATCCTGTCAGCTCTGATTATGAGGCTACAGAAAAGTCTGAGCAAGACAATGTTCTTGCTGTTAAGCTGCAGGAACGTGGGAAGAAGGTCCAGCAGGGTCAGAGGAGAGCTGGATCCTGCAGACACTGTCCATGTGCTCCTCCTCAGAGCAGAAGGCTTGTGCAAGGGGAAGGTCTGGCTTGAGCACTGCTCTGAAGAGTAAAACCTGCCAGCCTTTCAGGCCTGATGCCCAAGTGCTGTCAGTCCCACCTAAGGTCTGGTCCAGCTCCCACTGGTGGGGAGAATTCCCACAACTAAAATGGGTTAAAGCTCTGCCGTGCTCTGTGAAGCCCCACAGGGGGATCAGGGGGACAAGGACCAGATTAGTGATGGCACCTCCTCATCCAGCTGAGTTCCAGTGGGCCCTACATGGCCCTTGGGAGCTAAGGTGAGTCCAGCTGGAGGTCTGGGAGGGGAAGGTAAGCCATGAGGAAAGCCAAGGAGAAGCTGATGCTCCGAGACAAGAGGCACATTCCGAGCAGCTGTTTTAGTGCCCTCGACCAACCCAGGGGAATCCTCGCTCCTGCTTTGCCTGCCAGAGCTGGCTCTGCTGCTGCTGCTGCCTGGAATGAGCTCCCTGTGTCTGCTCCTTCATTGAACACCCCTGTGCTTTTCTCTTTTCTCTTGATTTGAGGATTGAGTCTGATCTCTGGTCTGTGCCTAACTCTGAGCTGCTTGTGTTTTTGAACCTGAGAGAAAGCGAGTGCATGCCTGAGTCTGATTCCTTGACCTCTGTGATGGGATTGGTGGAATGCAATGCTAATGGCCCTGAACCTGAGCTGGCATTTAAAGAGATGAATAGATCCAACAAGCCCCCCAATTTCAGCATGAGCTCTGTAGCCAAACGAGCAAGAAACGTGGGTCAGTTCAATGTGACTGGGTGTCTTCTGGTAAAACAATAATATGAGGGAAATACCATTTTTGCTCATCTTTACCAACAAGAGCTCCTTACAATTCTATTTTCTGCTTCACTGCTTGCTAGTTTGAAGTGGGATGCTTTCTGTCTTCAGCTCACTCAGCCAAATAAAGTGGCTGTGAACAGAGATTCACAAATGAGTGAATTGGTATCAGTATGGAAAGGGGGAATATTTTTCATCTCCTTCAAATAGGAGGGCAAGAGGGATCTGGCTTTTGCATGTTTTGTTTTGGAAAGAACCCTCTCTAGATTAGCTCATTGGGGCAAGAAACTTCTTTTCCCTGAAGGAAAGAAAAAACCAAAACGGGGTGAGGGTTGGGGAGAATCATCCAAACCAAACAGAAATCAGAACCTGTCTCCAGCAGTTCTTTGATCTACCTGCAAAGGCACATTTAATGATAATTGGAGAAACCAGCAGGTTCCTAAGGCATCCTCCTGCTGCTGAAAGCTCCCCCTCCCCACTGATCCATCTCCCAAACAGTCTTGCTGGTGCCGTTTCCTCCTTGACGAACCTGTCCAGTTACTCTCTGTATAAACATATAAAACCTCCACGTTGGAAAACATCCTCATTCCTTCAAGGATGTTTTAATCTTCACTGGACAATGCCTTTCTTGTTACACTCCAGGCTCTACATGCAACTGTCTTGGCTTAAGTTCAGTCCATTGGAGAACATGACCAAGACCTTCCAAACAACCTCAGTCCTTACCAAATGCAAATCCGGCACCATTCCCTCTCCCCGAGTCTTGAAGGGAGAAAATCTGCCTTTTACTCAGAGCACCTCCATGGACAGCATGAAAGGGCCTTTTCCTTTTCTCCCCCTGACCCAGTAGCAGAGGGGAGGGCTCTTGTGGAGAGGGATTTTCTCATTCTTGCTGCATGTGGAGTGATCTGCACTGACGAATGTTTCTTTTGGAAGGTTTTCTGGTGGCCGATTTGCTGCTTAGATCGTGAAGCTGGTAATTTTAATTTCTTTTTGGCGGGCTCTGGTTTCCCACTGGCCTTAATTGCTGAAGGACACAAACCCTTTACTCTCCACAGGACAACTTCATCAACCTCAGCTTCCTGAGGCTCTTCAGGGCAGCTCGACTCATCAAACTGCTCCGTCAGGGCTACACCATCCGCATCCTGCTCTGGACCTTTGTGCAGTCCTTTAAGGTGAGGCAGGCGCTGCCCCTTTGGCTCTGCTG